>CANSNZ010000063.1:8460000-9060000 GCA_947646795.1 Beta lomatogona | reverse complement strand
AAACGTGATTTAACTTCCTCAGAATCAACAAACTCAGCCACGAGATGGCGACCGCCATTTGGAGGCCACTGCAAATTGAAGACAGCATTCCTCGTCTCCATTGCTTCTTCAACAGACGAGTACTGCATCAAATGAAATTACAGAAGCAACAGTTACATAACTGATAGCAGTCAAACAACAGCACAAAGACATATCCAAGTATGAGAAGAAGAAAAAGAGCTTACAGAGACAAAGCAATGTGTTTTTATGTGGTCCATCCAGAAACTGGTGACGGTCCCTGTTTTGGCCAACAGTTCCTGAACAGCTTTCAGGGTGAAAGGGCGCAGAAAACGATCAATCCTGAGGGAATTCGTTGCAGGCTTTGCAGAGGGTGGAACTGTAGAGATTAAGAATAATATGTTAGATAACCAGGATCAGGGTGTACAGTTCAATAATAGCAATAAAACCAACCTAACCAACCTTCACGTTCTTTAGGGGGGTCATTAGCACCACTAATAGAATTAGATCCAGAGAGATTACGTCTCAAAACAGCAGGTTGTGGCACATCCTTAACTAAAGCTTGGGGAGAAATATTTGAGATTTGAGGCTCCTTAACATTGTTACTTTCAGTTTTCCATCTACGCTGCCTCTTTGGAGGCTCATTATTTAGAACTGGTTCTTGATCTGTACAATAAAGAAACACATTAAGATATCAAATTGGAATCCTTAGTATCTCTATTTATCAATAAGCAAAACTTACAAAAAGTTGATATTTTGAAAATATACATTAAGACGAATCTAACAAGATCCCAACATATGACCATATTTTCTTTAAGTACAAATCACAAGAAATAGTCAAAGTCACATATGCGAATAGTGCCAAAAGACAAAATGAGTCATCTAAAAAACAAAGTATTAAGTATCATATGGCCTCCTTCCATTCCCTCAATGTGAAGCTACTGTATTCACAGAAGAAAAAAGCACATTGTTGTCCTGCCAATACCCTATATAACTCCCATGTTTTCCATTCCATATCTCAGATATTTTCAAGCCTACCCAGTATTTTCAGAATACAACTATTAAAAAAAACAAGCTGCTGTAATTCTGTAAGCTATAAGTTTGCTATTTGGACAATAAGTGAAAATTGATAGAGAGGAAAAGAAAGAGAGAAAGAGAGAGAGAGGGTAATTCTCAATCAATTGTCACAATCCACTTTCTTAGTTTTTAGAATAAGTATTACTTTCTATTGAAAGAAGGAAACAAATGAGAAGCATTACTACAATTATTACAAACATCAAGGCCAACATCGGGATACTCTGAGCAAAGTTGAAACAGCTCAAACGCCTTAGAAGTTAACATTAATGCAGCTTAACAGCCATGCAATCAGGCAGGTCACCTTCTGGGACATGATTTCTCCAGAACACGTCTATTAATGCATTCTAGAAAGTCTAAACTAGCAAGTTTAGCTATGCAATGCTGGAGACCAACGACAAGGGGAAACCTAGTCAGCCTCCTTTGGCAATGTAGTTAAGCATCAAGTTTTTTTCCTGTGGTCTCAGACACAATCGCATCCATCTGACTTCTAAACCCAGGGTCCACAATCAAAAAAAGAATCAGGCAGCTCCAACTGATACCTAAAACCTACGCACTAGGGAAAAAATGTACAAGGAAAGTATGCATGGTATTGAAGTATCTTGAAATTGTGCTGATCAAATAGTAATAGCGATAAAAGCACCGAAAGAGGTGGTCCAGCGGAGACGGCTGAATGACTCTTGCACCTCTTTAATTACACCTAAAAATTCTCATCGCGCACTTGTTGACATGCGGCTCAATTTGCTGAACATCAAAAGCAACTGAAAAATATAATTATCCTCCACTTCTCATCACCACTGTAACTTAGCATAAGAAAAGTACTTATAAACCTAGGTTACAAGGTCTTTTCTTGCATCAGTTTTATCCAACCTACTGAATCCACCTAACGTAACACTTCCATGCCTGAGAGTTCAGATATAAAAAAAAACGGCAAGTCTAGTGGTGACTCCAACTAATCCCATAAGAAAAACCTAAATCATGAAACTCAGCAAAACTATAAAATAACTAGATATTATCACAATTAACAAAAATCATGTAGAGGATATGTAAAACGGCATCTCATGGCTATAAGAAAGCCACCTATCTTATTGGCAATGGGAGAAATGAATACCAAAAGTTTAACACCACTTATGAATTGATGATATGATTGATAAAGCTAGGGAACCACCATAAAAGACACACCTGAAAGCTTTCTCTTATCAGTTGAAGCAGCGCCAACAACATTATTTTCATGATGAGTACCTATCTCTTTTTCAGGTACATCAATATCCATGGTCGCATCAGGCCTTTCTTCAGTAACTGTAGTGACCTCCTTTAACTCAGTCTTCTCTACAACTTCTTCAGAATTATAATGTGAGTCAATATGCTTACTTTCTAAGACATCTTCCTCCATGGAATCATCTCCTGAACTTCGATCTAAATTTAACTTTTCAGAAGACCCCAAATCTGCACTATAATTTTTCTGGCTCACATCCGCATTTGTAACATTGTTATCTGTCTGTTGAACAAAAACCTTGTTTTCTTGTGGCTCCTCAACATCACTTGGATGTGATTTGCCACCGTCGGGGACTATATCACTTGATGATGGTTGCACCATCTCAGGCTTAACATCAGATTCTAATTTAACATTATCAGCAATTATGTTATCCTTTAGGTCATTCTTTTCATTAAAATACACAGAATCAGCAGAAATAGAATTAGATTTTATGGGAAACCCTAAACTAGAGCTGACCTCAGATACCTGGTTGTTTGAATCAGAAGAGTCCAGCTTCCCATCATCATGTAGTGGCTTTACATCCTCAGATAGCTCCTGCGCTCTTGAACCCTCATTGTCCCTTTCCATTTTACCATGTTGCAACCTCTCCCCATCCCCTGCGTTTTCAGATAACAAAACCTCACTATCTATTTTGTCTAGACCTGCAACGGGTACATCACTTGCAGCTAACACTTCCCCTCCCCGGAGGTTGATCACTCACTAACCCTAACTCTTGTTCTTCATGGCCTCCACCCTCAATTGGTTGCTCAACACCCTTTTCACTATCCACGAATACTGATTCAGCATCCAGCTTAGTGGTTCCATAATCAGCATCACCCACATTTTCTTCAGCATTCCCAGGATTACCTAGCCCTAATTCACTGATTTCCTTACCGGGTTGCTCAGCTACGACAGCTTCAGCAATGTTGTCAAACTTTGGAGCCTCAATACCAATGTTGGCCTCTTCTTTATCAGCCATCATCTCAACATCATCAGGCTTTGGGTCCTGAACACCATTGTCAACCTCTTGTTCCGCAGCTCCCATCTCACTATTAACAGGCGCTGCTTCCTCGGACTCCTCTTCCTCAACTTCCATCTCAACACGTAAAGCTTCATCCAACCGTCTAACTAGCTCTTCCTTCAAACCCCTTGTGGTCAACTTCCGCCTCTTAAGTTCTTCCTTCAATTCCGTAACTTTCCATTGATCAATCGGCCGGTTATCCAGAACAGGGAACCCCGACGAAGATTTCATCTTCAAGTCTACCTAATTACATAAACTACTTTAATAACACTTGCAAAAACACTCTGATAAAATGCACCTCAATACCCCAAACATATATTTATAAATAAAACCAACATATGAGTGCAAAACAGCAATTACAACCCCCAACAAATTAACAAAAACAAACAAATACACCAAGAATAAAAGAAATTATATACTACTAGTACTTTCAAGTTACAACATGCAACCCATAAAACCCTAACCCCCAAAATCTGGGTTTTCTTCATAATTATTGTTATGATATTACCAATGTAAAATAAACAAACAAATTCTTGAGGAAGATCCAGATTTTCAATCTTGAAACTTATATAAAAAATTACTCGTAAACAAACCTTCAAAATTTGAAATCCAAGTTTGAGATGTCGTCGAAAAGAATAAATTTGCCCGCAATCTTTATCTCTCGCTCTTCGTATCTGTTTATCAAATTGGGGGAAAATAATTTGATAATGGGAATGAGAAAGCGTGCGCTAATTCGATAAACTTCTGGCAAATCTGAAATGAATGAATCTAGAGAGAGAAAGAGAGTTGGAGATTGTAAGTAAGAGTTAGGGTTCCAGACCTTTTTTTTCGAGATAGGGCTAGGGTTAGACGCTTTTATTTTTGTTTTCTTTTCTTTATGTCTTTATCCTTTCTTTTTCATTTTTTCCTATTTTATTACTTTTGCCAATTTATTTATTGTAATTTTGTGGCAAAAAAATGTTAGGGGGAAAAATGATGATAACGAGTCAAGGACTATGGACTTGGCAATTTGGGATCCCAACTTAGAAATTTATTTTTTTTCTTTAGGGTTCTTTTAGGTACCCTCTACCTCTGTGTTTTTTCATTAACTTATTTAGGGTGTTTTTCAAGTTGTACGCTTCAACTTTTTATTTGTTCTATATTATACCTTTCTGTTAAGTTTATCATTAATTTCTAATTTTCTGTTTTTAAAACTTACATTAGAAGTGAGAGATTTCATCAGCTTTAAAAGAATCAACAAAATGGAGAAGTAAGGTAGAGTTTTTGTGCGAACATTTTCCTCATAATGTAAGTATAAATAACAGAAAAAATAGATAAATGGAAAACCTTAATGTTGACTTAATGGATGGATACTATAGGGGACAAATAAAAAGTTCAATGGTACAACTTAGGAGAAGAAAATTTAAGTGTACAACATATAAGACGCTAAAACACAAGGGTACCTTATAGAAAACCATTATCTATACAAATATATTAAAAGGTCTTCCTATCAAAGGAACAGTGCCACGTGGCACTGTTCTCAAGCTTCTAATACACATGTTTATAATCTCATTTAAAAATATTAATAATGTGTAGTTAGTAGGTATCTAATACATGACCTTTGAAATGAAATGTGAGAGTTTTACTATTAATCTACTACAATTTCAATGCTTAATGTTTCAAAGTAAAACATTATAAAGTCTTAGGATTATATATAATTATAAAGATATAGACACGCTTTTTGATCTCTAACACTTTTATTAAATGATAACATTCGCTTACCCAATTCCATTGCAATTGTTATTTTTATCCCCAAAGTTTTTTTAAACAACTTATCATGCTATAACTTCCATTTTTCAATTTTGCACTAGACAAAATATTACGAAAAACTAATACAATCAATTATAAAATTTATGAATAATAATATATTTGATAATTGTAACTTACCCGGTGCATCGCCCGGACCAAAATACTAGTTTTTCCTATTATAAAGGAATACTTCTTCCCTCCTCTATTACATGGGCGTTTGATATATATAAGTGAAATGAGATAATATGAAAACAAAAATCAGTGATTATGGATTAAAAATCTATAACTCTTCTTTTAGTTGTTCTAATGAGTCAAAGTACAGATCTAGAACACCTCAAAGAATATATATATATATATATATATATATATATATATATATATATCGATCTATAACCCATTATTTAAAGGGTGGCGTGTGAATTTTAATAAAAAATGAAATACGTGCGAGATTCATGGGGTTTGGAGGATGCAAAATCACCCAATATGTATGAGTTTCCAAATGAACACAACCAAACATTTATATATTTCAACCAATTCCCTACTTTGAAAGTCTTGAAATATAATTCTTGTGCAACTAAATTAACATATTAAGTATCCTCTATCCTCTATTGAAACACCACTAATAATGCATCCAATCATTGCCCAAACCAAATTACAAATTTGAAATGCAAACCAAACAAAATTGCGAAAAAACGATAATGTTTTCAAATTGGTGTAGTTTGGACCAAATTTAAACACCTCAACTCTTTTAAAAATTTTGGGAAGAGTCCGACTTGACACGATTTTTCCTTAGTCTCTTCAAGCACAAACCGAAATAACATGAGGCCCGTTGCCCCAACCTATGATTGGCTCACCTATTTCTTACTCTATTTTTTCCCCTTTTCGAACTATCATATATAGGGTGAATAGAAAATGGTGCAATCTATGAGAAGCCTCATAGCAAAATGAAAACACAAAACATTATTGTAGGACAGTGGAAATATCATTTATCCAAGTCGTGAATCATGAACGTGCAACAAGCCAATAACGACGTCGAGCTTAAAACTCATTCATTCATTATTATTATTATTATTATTATTATTATTATTATTTTAATAAACATTCATTCAATTTTATGACAACAGAAATATCACTTATCCAAGTCGTGAATCGTGATGGTGCAACAAGCCAATGACGGGGTCGAGCTTAAAATCAATTCATCGGTGCAAGGGTAAAACAGGACATTCGAGTTTCCCTTCCATCACCAAAGCGCAAGAAAACTTCTGACGCACACTCGCACAAGGTGCTTCGACTTCGACACCCCCAAATTATTCCGTTAACACTGCATTGCTTACTGATTAAAGATTGTCTTAATTTCTACAATCACCTTCATCAAATCCCCAAATTCTAGGGTTTTTTATGTGTTAAATTGCCCCCCATTTGACGATGTTGCGGAGGTACTTGATAAATTCAGATGCCTATTTTTCCTCTTTTGAGGTGCTTTCATTCAATTAAGCTGAAGAATTTATGTTTGCAGGTCTGCTTTGGCTCTTTCGCGTCGCCGATTAAGCATTGGGAGAGTACCAAGGCAGTCTTCAAATTCTCAGGCATGTCTTAATTAATTGCCGAATCGTATTTTTGTGTCATCATTGTATGAAAACTATGAATTAGTGTAGTTAATTTTATCTTAATTAGAGCGTTTTAGGTTTTGATTACACTGGAAATTGGGATGCTCCATTATTGCATTAGATTGTATTAGGTAAAATGAGGATGGTTTTGATGCGAAAATCGGCATGAAATTCTAGATTTTATTATATATGTAGGCTTTGTATTGTGAAATAGAGAGAATAGATTGAAGAATGTTGTTTTGGATTGAAAATTATATTAATGAATTGGTTTTGTGGTTTGAAGCCTTGTTAATTTAGTTAGTTTGGTCATTGAGCCTAATTAGAGGTTGCAAGTGTTCAATACAAGTATATCCAACTTGTATGATGTTCCTTTTAATGGAAAAAGTCGCGGTAACATTAACGGGAGGGGGGAGTGATGGTTAGCGATGTTCTTGTTTGCAATTTATAATCTGCTGGTTTATTGGTTGAAGGATGCATTGGAGTTTCCTATAATTATTTTAGATTAGATTTTAAGGCTTTGCTTATCTAACTTGGAGTTGTTTTGCTTCAAATTTAATGGCTAAAAAGGTAGTGGAACTGAAATGGTGTTTAAAAGCTGAAAAGTTGTCAAATGTGCTTGTTGGGGATTGGTGACCCGTCGCATTGCTATATTTCCATTCTTGTAGGCATTGCTATATTTTCATATTGGTTCTTTATTCCAATGTGAAGGTGTATCTGTTCTATAAATTTTGTTTCCATAAGGGTGGTGGAAGTTTGAAATGATGGGTATAGTTTAGGGCCTGTTTTAGTAGTTAGATTTGCATATTCTATTGAATTGCAAGTTACTCAACTTTCTAAAATGTGCAAATGAGATGCATCTGGGTTGGATGACTTTTTAGCTGTTGCTATATTTGATTACTGATATTGCTGTTGTTGTTTTCATTATTTGTTCTCCTTCTTCTTCATCTTCTTTTTTGTTTTCTGCAAATAAAATGTTTTCTTGCAGTGGTGTTTCACTTGGATTAGTTTGGCCACATGGGCATACATTAGGATCCAACTTTTATTGGATATCTAGTAGATGAACCTTGATTGGTAATTTTGTTCCCAGTGTGAATTATGAGATGTGGTGATTGGTGCTTGATTATCTGCTCTTGTTCTTGGGAATTACCATATTAGTGTTTTTTTTTTGGAGATTGATCTTGCTAGGGTCTTCTCTTAATTGTATTTTTTATGGCTCTTAGGTCTTGATACCGATACTGCTGTATGTATTAGATGTGCCCCTGCCAAATTTTTATACTTTGATGGGGCTCCATGTGAGGCATATGGATATAAAAAGTTATATATGGATATTGCTTGTTCTCGTCAATGCCACTATTGCCTATTATATGATGAAGTCTTTTTGATTTGAGTATAACCTGCTCTCATGGATTCTAGATGCTGTTGTTGGTGAATAAACCATGTATGTAGCCTATGTATGTGATGGCTTAAAGCTTTTATTTTTATTTGTTTCTGTTTCGAGCTCATTATGTTGTTCTGAAGTGAGACTCATTTGCACTTCCTAGTTCCTAATGCTTCAATGTGCTGCCTTTTCAGATAAACCTCGATATATGTTTATTTGGAGGTTGTTAGTACTTGTTGCACTTGATTTATATGGCTTCACTATGACCGCAGCATGCTCACTTATCTGTAATTCTTGATGTAATGGACTTATGGATCAAAATTCAAAACTATTGCTGCATTGTTGGATGTTAGCTTTTGTCATTTCTGTTGGGTAGTGAAACATAATGACTGAACTCTATGCGGTTTATCCATCTTTGTCTGAGCAGATATTTACAAATGTATGCCCCAAAAGGGAATTTTCCTCTGCTCCTCGGCAGAATGCATCACCACATCCTGGTTCAACAAGCAAGCCAACTGAGACTGGGAAAAATCTGTCAAAAGTTATTGTTGGGAGTGTTGCAGTTGGTGCATGTTTCTATGTAGCTTATTCAGGAGGCTATCTAAATGATATTTTAGGCAAAAAGCAGCAGAGTCTGGATCTATTAAAGGTTGAAAATTCAGGTGATGGAGGCTCACACAATTTCCAAAACCCTAAAGAGACTCTACCTGTACATACTAGCAAAGACTCTGAAACTCTCAATTCTCATGTGAAGGATGCCGAGGAAAGGACTGAAACACAGTCTACCACGGACCTTCTTGGAGATTCTGGCAACTATGAAGGTGAAAGTGAGTCATCTTCCAAAACTTCATCAAATTCGACTACAGAAGCATTTACACATGATGAGGAGAAAGATGCGTCAAAAGCTTTTGATGATGTACTTGGAAAAGGAGAAGAGTTTTCCAAACCTTCTTTGGAAGAAACAGCTAAAGATGAATATCTAAGTACTCAAAAATCATCTGAAGGTAGTGCAGACACAGAAAGTTCTGGAGAAAGAGCTCAGCTTGAGCAGCATGAGGCTGATATAAAACTGCCAATAATTGGCGATGCTGGTGCAGTTTTACAAGGAAATGATACGGGTAAAGATGATATAACGGAACTCAATTCGCAAAATGAACCTAAAGTATGTTTTTTTGTCTTTATAAGGCTTTAGATTCTTGTGCTTGAAGTCCTGCTATATGGGACTGTTGCTAGGTTGCTGATGAAGTATCTTGTTAAACTTGAATGTGTTGCTAGCTTGCATAGCGTTGGTGCACTTCCATCTGGAATTCTTCTTCTTCATCCTTTTATTTATTTATTGTATTGGTAGTAGATTCGTTTGTGGTTTACAATTATAGCTTCCATACCTGTTTACTTGGGGTAATTTTACCGATAATGATAAAAAGGGCGGTAACACTTAAAGACGCAAGTTTTTGATCCCCAAATATCAAGGAAACAACACATTGTGGGCTGGAAATATCTAAACTGACTCGTAAAGCAAGAAGTCTATTTTCTTGCTTATTGTTTAATTTTCTTGCTAGAAGTATTACAAGGTCTAGAAATTAAAAGTGACTCATGTTGTCACTTGATTTTTGTCTATTTATTGGTGCTACAACCATCAAAAGACGAAATTGAGAAACACAAGGATTAGTAGAGTAAGTTAACCTTTTCTTAGTTGATCGCATGTGTTCGTCGGGTCATGGTACCTGAGTCTCAATCTGTATGCTTCATGCTATTATAGCTAGAAACTAAAGCTTACTTTGCAAGTTGTACTTGGTCTTGAACAGGAGCCATCAACATCCCTTTTAGACACATATCATTTGGAAGACAAGGTTGATGACGAAGCTTCAACCAAAATTGGACATACCGTTACACCTGTGAAAGAGGTAAAAAAGATGACGCATATTAACTCTATTCTTATTTTGTATGCTTAATGTTGATCTACATGTTGTTTTAATACTTGTTCTTTTTCTAATTTCTTGGACTTCTATTTAAGACTTCACCTGGTGCAATTAAAGATCTGGGAGATGCTTACATATCCAAGGATGGAAAGTTGATATTGGATTTCCTGCAAGCCATCCATGCCGCTGAACAAAGGCAAGCTGAGTTGGATGCACATGTCTTTGCTGAAGAAAAGAGGGCTATGAAGGTGTTATCTGTCTCTTGAAACTCAGGGAACAAAGTTCTTATGAATATGATGTGAATTTTATTGCTGATATTTGTATAGTCAAATGCTAATAAGTCTGCTGTACTACTTGCTAATTATGGATTTTAATATTTTCATGGTAAATATAGGAAAAATATGAGAAAGAGCTGAAGGACGCAAGGGCAAGAGAACTCATGTATGCTGAAGAAGCAGCTATGTTAGAAAAGGTTGTTAGGATCCATCATCATCTTGTATCATACTGCTGTCCCGTTCTGGTTTTGCTTCTACTGTATTTCATTAGGCAGAGACTGTGTTAATACTTCTATGCTAAACTGTTATTGTTTGTTAATAAGTGCATTAGTGTTCACACTTCTATCCTAAACCTTGGACACTACTGCTACCTCATTCATCTCTCCTAGAACAATTTGTCTCATATACTTGTGATTGTTTTAAAATTAACCAGATCTGGGTTGCATAAGTTTCCATTTGATGCTGGCAAGACAGCTTTCAATCTTTTTACTAATTTTTTGCTTGTTTGGATGATAATTTGGAAATTTCTTCATCTATCTTATTCTTGATGTTATCTTGACCTGTAGGAGGTAAAGAAAGAAAGAGCAAAAGCTATTGCATCCCTTAAGTCACTTCAGGAAAGAGCTGAAGAGACGCTGAAGATGGAACTAGAAGAAAAGGTGCAATATTAGCTCTAAGAGAGCATTTCATTGTGACAAAGCCTTTGTAAATTTATATATATGGATTCTTATAATTAAATTGCAGGAAAGAGAAGCAGAGTCAAAGCTGAAAGAAGTCCAGGATTTTGCCAAAGCTGAACTAGCTGCTTTGATTGCTCGGGAAAAGGCAGCGCAGATTGAGAAGATGGCTGAAGCAAATTTAAATGTAAGTAATTGCACTGCTATTGACTATTGTATCTATGTTTGCATCAAGGATCCAGCTTTTGACTAATCAATGTGAAGGATTTCTTTATCGGTGGATGTATACATTTTTCATTGAAACTTCTAAATCTAGAGCGATGATAAATATGCACAAAAGTCCGTCTTCAATGTCATTTTTGATGATGAATAATTAATAGAATCTACTTGCTCTGTTGTGGTGTGTTCTTGTAATTTAACTCCCTATAGTGTGCAGTCATGACATAACCTGTGTGGATCTTGTATTGGACTTTAACTTGAAACTTTATTGTGTTTTTCCTCCTTTATGAACTCGTCTTCTTCTTTGCTCGAGTTGAGGAATGTACTGATAGATTTGTGTGAACGATTTTAGTGGTAGATCTACCACATCATCACATGACTGTTGTCCTAGACCCTTAATTTTACTAAGGTGTTTGATAGATATTAATGGATTGCAGAGCTCAAGATGAGAGACTTATGGTGGTCGTTTAAAAGTTGAAAAGTTGGTTTGGAAAGTTGCTTATTAAGTTATCACTGTGCTATCTGAGATTTCTGTATATGTATTATTCACTTTTAAGTGAATGGATTGGCTGGCAGCTCAATATTTTTTAAACTTTCATGGTTCTCTAGGTATCTGCGTACTCTTGCTGATACCTTTCTGTATACCAGCAAATTATGTCGTTTAACTGGAGCTTTAAATTGAGTGTTTTATTTTGCAGATTAATGCCCTGTGCATGGCTTTCTATGCACGATCTGAAGAGGCTCGTCAGACTCACTCCATTCACAAGCTTGCTTTGGTAAACGTGGTTGATCCTTCTGTTTACTTTCCTCCTATTGCTGCCTTCTGTTGGTAGTGGATATATGGTAGCTAATATTGCTTGAAAGGATTCCTTCTTTTTTTTCTCCACTGGCCCTTAAACTTATTTGCTCTGTTGTTGTAGGGTGCACTTGCATTGGAAGACGCACTAACAAATGGGCTACCTGTTCAGGCAGAATTAGATGCACTGCATGCATATATCGAGAATGTTGATAAGGATTCATTACTGCAGTTGGCCCTATCATCTATACCTGAAGATGTTCGAACCCATGGCACAGATACTCCTCTACAATTAAATCAGAAGGCAAGTTCCTACTTGAAATAGGTTATGTTCTGGGTCTGTTAGTGTTCATTGGGTGGAGATATCATGCTGTCTTTCCCCTCCTTTTCCTCTAGAAGTTAAGATGGCCCTTTTCTGCTCTTCTCATCTCTGTGCAGTTCAATTCTTTGAAAGGGAAATTGCGGCACTTCAGCTTAATTCCACGAGATGGTGGCGGTATTTTGGCTCACTCCTTGGCTCATGTAGCATCCGTTTTGAAGGTGTTGATCTTTAACATTTATCAATTACCACAAAAATATACACCCTCCGTCATTCCATAGTTGTTCCACATTGGCTTAAGCACTATCCACATACCCTGCTGTGACCTTTTTTTTACTAATACACAAAGACATATGTTATTATGTAAAATGGAAGAAGATGTCTCAATTTGTAATTTCGATATACTAACTTTTATAATCTTAACTGATAACAGAGAATAATGGTAAAACACTAAAACTTGTTCATTGTTAAAAATGATAGATGTAGGGAGTATAATAAATCTCCGAGGATGAGAAGAAGAATCTTTTCTGTTATTCTACTCTTGTTGAACCTCAGACTACCTTACGTCATTTTATATTATATCAACTTTCAGGTCAAGGAAGCTGATCAATCTGGGGATGGTATTGAGTCTGTGCTAAATAGAGTTGAGAGCCTATTAGCCCAAGGGAAGCTTGCGGAAGCAGCTGATGTGCTTGAGGATGGTGTTAAAGGCAGCAAAGCCACCGAGTTGTAGGTGACTGGTTGAGAGGAGCTAGAAACAGAGCCATCTCTGAGCAAGCTTTGGTTCTCCTTCAGTCGTATGCTTCTTCTATCAGCCTTACATGAAGTCTTGTGCAAATCTGTTAGCATGTCCTGTAAGTGGTCTTTATCCCCCTTACCCTCCTGTTTAAACTAAGAGAAAGCTGTCATTTGTAGTAGGCGGAGTGTTTGAGAAGTTTTTTGGCATTTGAGGGAATATAGTGCTTCACAACACAATAAAAAATTGATGGATCATACATTACACTGAAATGCTTGTATTCTGGCATGTTGCTGCTGGTGCGATTCCAAGGAGAAATGAAAAGTTTGAAGTTTTGACTCTTAAGTAGTATTATTTCCTTGTAAAGAACAAAAAATTTCTTGCTTTTTTTAATTTTTAAATATATATTTTAACAATTATGTTGGCTGGTTTAAATCTGTTTGGTGCAGAAGAAAAATGTTTCATGTAGTTGAGTTTCGCGCTGTCACCTATACGGCTATACCACCTTATCACACAGGTGACTGATTGACATGAAAAGATGGAAACCTTGTATGGTGAAGGCTAGTTTTCTTGGTTCTGGTCAGTGTCATTGAAATGGGTGACTCAATGCATAAGTTAGTTGGATGCTTACGTTTTGTTTTAGAGCGAAATTAGCAAGAATAAGTCTTTCTCAGCTAAATGTTATGTGCATAACATTAGGGAAAGTACTGAATTACCCCTATTCCCTGTTAACCATAGCTTATGAGTGATGAACACTCGGGTCTTTTTGTATTTTGTTGTCTAAATGTTAGGTGATAGACCAAATCAACTAACGATGCATTGGCAATATCTAGTTGCGTTGTATGAATTTATGCCAGTGCTAAATTTTGCAGGTTGTTTGGCAATTTTGCGAGTTTTGAGTTTGCCCTTGTGTCTATATAAATATTTGTTTATATATTTGGAACCTTTTTTTTGGGAGATATTTTGGAACCACTTGAGTTGAAACTGCTCACTGATTTCCATTTTATTTTGCTGTGAGGGTGTTTATGTTACACTCCCTTTCGAAGTAAATACAACACAAGACCATCTTCCGATAATCAAGTACATGATTTGAACATACCCCAGGAAATGTTGCTGTATAATACTTCGTATGGTAATTTTAGATAGTTAAAGGCAGTATTTTTTATTAAACAAAGATTTCAATGATTAAGGCTATGTTTAGTTCACACCGAAATTTTCTCGATCTCGAACTTATCCGATCCGATCCGATCACGATCCGAACTTATTTTTTCTGATCTGAACTTATTTTTTCTGATCTGATCTGATCTGATCTGATCTGATCTGATCTGATCTTTTATAAAATATATTATTACTATTATACTATTACCTTGTAATTCATTATTATGCAATACATTATAAGATCTTATTTATAATATTACTATTATTATCATTTTATTTCTATCACAACTTTTACACAACTTTTATTAATAATAATAATTATTATTATTTATCATTATTATAATAACAACAACAATAATTATAATCATAATAATAATAATTATTACTAAAAATAATTCTATAACCCAAGTCATTAATTTATAAGAGCACTTCTAAAATGTTTCACACTTTCCCTTAAAAAAATGTTTCACACTTGAGAAGTCAAACTCAACTCATTTCTTTTGTCATATAAAATAAAATAAGATATATAAACAACTATGAAACTTTACCTAAGTTACTACTAATTGCTTAAGTGAACCAAAATTTCAATTTCCACATCCCCCTGCAGGTATGAATTAGTAAAAAAGTTTGTTTTACTGCAACTATAATACAAGATAAAATATTTACATTCTCATTTTTTTAGCAGGAAAATACTATTTGGTAGATGCTGGATATCCAAATACTATTGGATACTTGAGTCCAGTTAAAGATAAAAATATAAGATATTACATTCCCGAATTTCAAAATGGCCCCCCTCCAGAAGGCATGCTAGAAAACTTTAATTATCGTCACTCATCTCTCCGTACTACAATTGAAAGATGTTTTGGAACCCTTAAAAAGAGATGGAAAATATTGTCAAACATGCCGAACATGGATGTCCCGTATCAATTGGCTATTATGGTTTCGCATTCACACTCCAAAATTTCATCCGATTGTATGAGTTGGATATACCGATTTCAAGGATCGTAAATATTGCACCAAGTAGAGCAGATTGTGATATGTTCAATGACTTGCGCAAGAAAGAAATGGATAGGGTGCAACTTCAAATAGCTAGAGAGATTTGGAATTCGGTAGGAAAAGGTATACCGGATCTAAATTTATAATTTGTATTTCGCACTTAGCTTATTTTGAAATGTAATCCGAACTTAGTAGTTTCGTTGTCATGAATTTGAGCTATCATATTTTATATATTTCTTATTTTGCGCCAATCTTATGTTCTTAACACGTGGCTTTTTATTTTCTATTATTTAATAACAACAAAATAACTTAAAATAATGATAACAATGACATTTATAATGATAACAACGAGATTAATAATAATTACCAATATTAATATTTAATAAGTACAACAGCAACAATAATAATCTTTTTGAACAAATTTACTAGTAAATAATAGTATTAATAGTAATAATAAGTTTTTAAATATGAGCATGATCGATCCGATCTCGATCGATCCGATCCGATCGATCGATCCGAACTTATTTTTTCTGATCTGATCTGATCTGATCTTATCTGATCTTATCTGAAATAAGCAAAAATAAGGTGAACTGAACATAGCCTAAATTGAAGAAGCATGATTAGCACGTGAAGTAATGCAATTGCCAACTTTCACATGGCTAGAGGCGCTGGTCCGCTGGAGCATAATGTCAAGTGTGTCAATTGATTAACCCCTCGTGGTAGCGAGACGGGACAAAGATGTTAGAAACATATTGATTTTGTTTTTACATAATGCTACACAAAGTGGTGGCAAATCAACTTTCTTTCGCAGTATAAAGAAAGTGCTAAACTGCTAACGCCTAACCAGTAAGCTTCGTTGTTACTTGTTACTCTGTTAGTGTTACGGTCTTACACTTACTCATACTAAATAATAGCGGATCTAGGATTTTATAAATGATGGATCACCAACTCACCATTATCACAACGGATTAGAAAATTTTATTTATTGGGGTTAAAATAAAATTACTAATCCATTAGGAGGTGCAAATGGTAAATTTAGGAGGAAGTTTTAAAAAATCTCAATTTTTATAAGAAAAAATTTCAATTCTAATTAGAGTTACTAGTTACAAAGCTCCAAACAATTGTTATGTTGTTCTGTACTCCTGTTTACTAAGTGAAATAGTTAAATGATAAAGTTACAAAATTGAATTGGTAATGGTAAACTACCCGTCAAACCTCAACAAAAAAAGAGCTACTAGTTAATTAATAAAAGCATTTTGTCCCTGCTAATCATGAACCTCTTTGTTTAATGTTCACCAGGACGCATAAATCCCTGTTTCGATTTTCTTTGGTTTGAGTATAGATCTTTTCTTTCCTAAAAAAACAAAGTCAAACTCTTTCCTTAAAATTACCATGCTTCTCATACGGAATTTCATCTTCAATTCTAAAAGCCACAATCTTTAATAGATCATTTACATTCAAATTCCACATCATATGCAATTTGCACCTCTAATTAGATCCTCTTACAAATTCATGGAGAGAGATTGAAGTAGGTGGGCTAGTGCGGGTGGTCGGTGGGCGGTGGGTTTGCTTGAGTTGTTAGTGGGCAATGTTTTGCTTGTTTATTAGTGAAGAAATCATATGAGAGAGAGAAAGACAGGCCAAAGAGCCCGAGAGTGAGAGAGATGTGAAGAGATGAAAAGATGAAGAGAGATAGAGAGTGAGAATCGAACTTTTTTGGGACTCAGACTCACATGACCCAACTTAGCAAGGCAACAATATCAACTCTAATTTTGATTTCTTTTTAATTGAGCTTTTTTTTTAAAGAAAAATAATGGTGGTTTACACAGCCACTGTGACTACATTAACCTTCGCTTACTGCCTGCTTTCACTTTTACCTAAAATATTAGATAATGGCACGGTAAATGTGACTTTTAACATTGAACGATACAAGTATACAAGAATGATTATTATTACTATTACATAGTATTAGTAATCAAAGAAGTGGTCTATGTAGTGTTAGCAGGTTGAGCAATTGAGATTACAATCCTTAATTAAATGTAATTAATAGTAAATATAAAAAAGTATAAATGGGAAATCTATGACTTAGTTTCTTATTATTTACAAGTGCAATCCATAAGGAAAACATAAAATCCGAACTCATATTTTAAAATAATAATAATAATAACAAAAATAATAAATATGCTTTAAAAAAAAATTAGGGAAAAGTTGAAAGAAAAAGACATGTGTCACTTGATTTATGATTTTATATACTATTATAAGTATTTGATATTAGATGTTGATAGCTGATTTAGTCACAAAGAATGATTCTACTTACTTTTAACTTTCATGTAAAAATCGAGCGAAAAAATTCATGAGTTTTGGCCACTATATATGTCAATACGTGTTGTAATCTAACAGATTTATTAACGACCAAGACAAATAAAAAGAGGTCCGATCCAAACCACAATTTTTTAAAGTAATAATTGACATCTACGAATAAAATTCGAAATTCACAAAAAGTAGAGAAAAACCCAAAAGTTTTGCTTACTCCAAATATAGAAGAAAGAAACAAGATAATCCCGCTGTCTTATAGAAAAAGCGCAGACATTCGAGTCTGTCGGTGGCGTTTCTGAAAAACTGAAAACTCAAGCTTCTCTGTCAGTCTCACTCCTTCCTCCCCACTCGTATACAATTATGCATGCGTTCTACAATTACACCTACATATAATCCTAATTTAATCTGTCTTATAATTCTTTTTAACTTCCCTTTAATTTGTAGTAATAAAATTCATTGTAATAATTTGTACACACAGAATCTTCTCTTTCTCTTACACTTTCTCTCTCCTCTTTTCGCCGATAATCTACTTCTACCCTCACCGCCCCCACTCTCTCTCTACACTAAATTCTTTCATTCATTCATTTCACTTCTTCGTTACGCAATCAGTTTTATTAGTTGATGCTTCAAACAGCTGCTCTCTCATTTTCTCACTCTCTCTCCAGGTTTACTCTCCTCTACAATTTTGAATTTCCTTCTGCATTCAATTGATTTCCTTCTTATTTCTGCTGATCTGCTTAATTTTACTATATTCTTCGTTATTTTGTTTTTTTTTTCTTCATCTTTTTGTTGTTTTTTTCAATTGATCTATACTAGAATCGGTTTTCAGCTTGTTGCTGCATTTTTTTTGCATGTAATAATGTGTAATTTCAATTAATTTAGTAATTTTTTGGTATTGATTTTCTCGTTTCACTCGATCTGCTCAGTTCTGCTTCAGATTTGCTGTTGTTCTATTGATTTATGCGGAATTTTGCTTTCTCTACGTTTTTTTAGTGGTTTGATTTGTATATTTGCTGAAATTGGCAAAATATTTAGTGAGATAAATTGTGAAAAAGATGAAGATCTGACATTGATAGCTATATTGCTGGTTAGTACAGTAAGCTGTGATGCTTCTAGGCTGATTAGAGATCCAGCATCTGGAGAGAGAAAGCTAATTTGAACAATCTGCGTCTCTATATTTATTTAAAAGTCTGTAAAGCTGGCGGCGGCGACGGCGTGGAGGTTTGCTACTAGCAATGGCAACGGCCATGCGACTAATGATATGGTAATGCTCCATGCTTAGTATATTTGTCATGTATCTTTCTCTTAGCTGCTATCTTTTTTTGTTGTCGGCCGCAGTGAAAATAAGAAGTTTGTTTGCAGATCCATTGTGAATTTTTATCTTGTTATGTATGTGGACTTTATAAATTTTTATTATGGCACTCGTCTGCTTTTGATCCACATTCGCGATATGTTACTGGCTTGCATGATTTTGTTTCGAGCAACGACGATCTTGTGAGTTTTGTACCTCTTGGGTTTGAGGTGCTAGTTACAATGAAGAGTATGCTTCAGGATTCCGTAAGCCGCATTATTGTTACATACTGCATATATGTATCTGTCTCTCTCTGTGTTGTGTGTTCTTCATGAACTTCATCATGGTTCTCACCTGCATTTACACACCTTGTGTTTTTTGAGGCTGTTTTTGTGGCTAGCTTTCTTTGTTTGGTTATGTTTGTGACATAATGTGATTATCTCTAAATGAAATTTTGGAGAGAATTGGATATTGGGTTGGGACCAAGCAACGAGGCTTGTAAATTGTAATCTGAGTAGACGTTGAGTTGGGTTGGGTTGGGTTGGGTTGGGTTGTAATTTTACAAAGATTGAATTAAGCATGAAAATTTCGTGTTGCCTTTAATTATGAAGATTGAAGAATTGTTGAATATATTGGTTATTGAGAATTTGGAAGTCACAAATCACTTCAAGTCGAATTTACAAGCAAGGACAGCTTAACATGGTCTAAACTTGTGGCAAATGACAGAAGGAATTATGATTTTGAGGTTATAGGCGGTGATATCTTCTCCTTCATCTCTATATTGGTTGCTTTCGTCTAATCTTTCTAAACTTGTACTATGAATTATTAGCCGTGCCCTGTGGGCTGTGAGTGAATGTACCCTCTTTCTGGTTTATAATGACTGTTGCACATAATATCTCTGATTTTTGCAGGAAAGAAATATGGATGGAAAAGTCCAAGACTCAGAACCTCCCTCTCCATTATCTGTCGCTAAAATGGGGTTAAGGTCAGCAGCTTTGTTTGTGTATTCTTAAGTTTTGTGTACATCGGCATTGTTCACCAATATAGGAAGGAAAAAAGGCAGCATTTGCTGCCTTAATGCTTGCCAATCCCTGGACAGTAGGACCACGACTCTTGCTTACTGTTCATGTTATTAACTGTACATTACATGCTTGAGCTACACGCCGTTCTCACAAATCGTATCTGTAAGATGCAGTCATATGATAGATCTTTCTCCACCTCAAGTATAGTGCTGTTGGAAGCAACTTATGCATATTTTCAATTTTCTTTTGATATCATACGACTATATGAGCTGTACACAGGACAACTGCCTGTAGCTATATTTCAAGCAGTTAGAATGACTAGAGAAGTTGATCTCGAGTTTGTTTTGATGAGAGATTCACTTCCTTTTGTGTAGTTTCATTTGATTCTGTTTGCATGTTTGACTTGAGTAGACTTAACTGAGCCTTTTGTCAATCTTGTCTCCCTGACCTACTGTCTCTGCAACTATCAGAGACACATAAAATTATAAGAACTGAACAATATAACATGTCTAAGTTCCTGCATCTGATAGAAGTAATAACTGGGATTTTTAGTGACTTGTTCTTTAACTTGAATGTACAGAGACCGTACAAGCAGCATGGAGGATCCAGATGGGACACTAGCTAGTGTTGCTCAATGCATTGAGCAGTTGAGGCAGAATTCTTCATCGTTTCAAGAGAAAGAGTTTTCTTTAAGGCAGTTGCTGGAACTCATTGAAACACGTGAAAATGCTTTGAGTGCTGTAGGGTCTCACTCACAGGCTGTTCCGGTGCTTGTTTCACTTTTGAGGTCAGGGTCACTGGCGGTCAAAATACAAGCTGCACGTGTATTAGGGTCTCTCTGTAAGGAGAATGAACTGAGAGTCAAAGTTTTGCTAGGTGGTTGCATACCTCCTCTTCTTGGTCTGCTCCGGTCAAGCTCATCTGATGGTCAGGTTGCTGCTGCAAAGGCTTTATATGCAGTTTCTCAAGGAGATGCGAGGGATCATGTTGGTTCAAAAATTTTCTCCACTGAAGGTGTTGTGCCAGTCCTATGGGGACAGCTAGAGCGAGGGCGGGAAGCTGGGAAATTGGTTGATGAATTAATCACTGGAGCATTGAAAAATCTTTGTGGAAGCACAGAGGGATTTTGGCCAGCAACAGTACGAGCTGGAGGAGTGGATATACTTGTGAAATTACTGACCGCAGGACAGCCTGGTACTCAAGCAAATGTATGCTTTCTTCTTGCTTGTATGATCATGGAGGATGCATCTATATGCCCTACCGTCTTGGCTGGTGAAGCAGTCAAACAGCTCCTGAAGTTGTTAGGGCCTGGTAATGAAGCAGCCGTCAGAGCAGAAGCAGCGGGTGCTCTTAAATCTCTTTCTGCTCAGTGCAAAGAGGCAAGGAAAGAGATAGCCAACTATAATGGCATACCAGCTCTCATAAATGCTACAATTGCTCCTTCAAAAGAATTTATGCAAGGGGAGCATGCCCAAGCCTTGCAGGAAAATGCTATGTGTGCTCTGGCGAACATATCAGGTGGTTTGTCTTCTGTTATATCCAGCCTTGGAAAAAGCCTTGAATCTTGTACTTCACCATCACAGGTTGCTGATACTTTAGGAGCTCTAGCTTCTGCCCTTATGATATATGATCAGGAAGCTGAATCTACAAAAGTCTCAGAACCACAGTCTGTTGAGCAGACATTAATCAAGCAGTTCAAACCTCACTTGCCATTTCTCGTCCAAGAACGAACTATCGAGGCGCTTGCTAGCTTGTATGGGAATCCTGTACTCTCAAAAAAGCTTGCTAATGCTGATTCTAAGCGCTTGCTGGTTGGTTTGATCACAATGGCTACAAATGAGGCTCAGGATGAGCTGGTAAAGTCCCTTTTGACAATCTGTGATGATGAAGCTAGTCTCTGGCATGCACTTCAAGGGCGTGATGGTGTCCAGCTATTAATATCACTTCTGGGATTGTCGTCAGAGCAGCAACAAGAATGTGCTGTTGCATTGCTTTCTCTTCTTTCAAATGAGAATGATGAGAGTAAATGGGCCATTACTGCAGCTGGTGGAATACCTCCACTGGTCCAGATACTGGAGACTGGTTCTGCAAAAGCCAAAGAAGACTCTGCAACTATATTGGGAAACCTGTGTAATCATAGTGAAGATATACGAGCATGTGTTGAAAGTGCTGATGCTGTTCCTGCACTCTTGTGGTTATTGAAGAATGGGAGCTCAAATGGGAAGGAGATTGCAGCCAAAACATTGCATCATCTTATTCATAAATCTGATACTGCTACCATCAGCCAACTCACTGCACTTTTAACCAGTGATCTTCCTGAATCTAAAATTTATGTTCTGGATGCTTTGAAAAGTATGTTGTCTGTGGTACCCCTCAGTGATATTCTACGGGATGGTAGTGCTGCCAATGATGCTATTGAAACAATTGTTAAGATATTGGGCTCTTCAAAAGAAGAAACCCAGGCAAAGTCTGCCTCCACACTTGCTGGAATCTTTCATCTCCGGAGAGACTTGCGTGAGAGCAGTATTGCAGTTAAAACTCTCTGGTCAGTCACAAAGCTCCTGAATTCAGAATCAGAAAAATTCTAGTGGCAACTTCATGTTGTCTTGCTGCTATTTTCCTTTCAGTAAGGGAAAACATTGATATCAGTTCCATTGCTAGAGATGTTTTGCCTCGGTTACTTGCTCTTGCAAGTTCTTCTGTTCTTGAAGTTGCAGAGCAGGCTACATGTGCAGTAGCAAACCTTTTATTGGAAGATGAACTTTCTGAAAGAGCTTTACCTGAAGAAGTTATTTTACCGGCCACAAGGGTTTTGCGTGAGGGTACACTTTCTGGAAAGACTCACGCAGCAGCTGCTGTCGCCCGTCTTCTGCGTCGACGTCTGATTGATGATGCTCTATATGACTCTGTGAATCGTGCTGGTACTGTTCTTTCTTTGGTTTCTTTCTTGGACTTGGCCAACGATGGATCGCTTGCCACATCAGAAGCCTTGGATGCACTTGCCTATTTGTCAAGGTCTGGGGTTCCAGGTGGGAAGGTCAGACCAGCTTGGGCAGTACTAGCAGAATCTCCAAGCCACCTCACCCCAATAGTTTCATGCATAACTGATACTGCACCAGCATTGCAGGATAAAGCCATTGAAATATTGTCGAGGCTTTGCCGTGATCAGTTAGTTGCACTAGGGGAAATCATTTGTGGTTCCCCCCGGCTGTATTGAATCTATTGCTAGAAGAGTTATTGGTTCTAGGGACACAAATGTCTCAATTGGAGGTGCTGCACTTATTTCTTGTGCAGCCAGAGTTAGTCATCAGAGAGTGGTGGAGGATTTAAATGAGTCAAAATTGTCTAGTTATCTTATACAGGCTTTGGTAAAAGTGATTACTATCTCTCAGACTTATCTGGATGATGAAGAGGCTAATGAGCAGGAGGCCATGTGCATTTGCATTCAGTGGGTTACAGAAGAGGGGAGGAGTGGAGAAGCTACTCCTGACACAAAGGTCATCTGTGGTACCAATATTGCTGTGTGGTTGCTGTCTATACTTGCTTCCCATGATGAGAAAAGCAAACTGGTTATTATGGATGCTGGAGGGGTTGATGTTCTCACAGATAAAATTTCACTGTATACACAGGTAACACCTTTACTCGGTTTTAAGTGGATTGCATGTGCAGGTTTCTTTGGTTTTCTATTGGGTTGGACTTCATATCATGTTCATTTGTATGCTATTTTCTTTTTTGGATTTCTTTTTCCTTGCGCCGGGGTGTGTGTGTGTGTGTGTGTGTTAGTAAACTTTTTATTTTAAGGGCTTGTGTAATGAGGTCCTTGATATATCCTTTATTTTATGAATCTTGCAGACTGACTTTATTGAAGATAGTAGCCTATGGACTTATGCTTTACTGCTGGCGATTCTGTTTCAAGATAGAGATATCATACGAGCACATGCAACCATGAAATCCATTCCAGTTCTTGCAAATTTGCTGAGGTCAGAAGAGCCAGCAAACAGATATTTTGCAGCACAAGCATTGGCTAGTCTAGTCTGTAATGGTAGCAGGGGAACTCTTTTGTCTGTTGCAAACTCTGGTGCAGCTGGCGGGCTTATTACTTTGCTTGGTTGTGCTGATGAAGATATATACGATCTTTTGAAGTTGTCTGAGGAGTTCTCTCTGGTTCCTTATCCAGATCAAGTGACTCTTGAGAGATTGTTTAGAGTTGATGACATTAGAGTTGGAGCTATGTCGCGGAAAGCAATACCTGCCCTTGTTGATCTCCTCAAACCAATTCCTGATCGTCCAGGGGCACCATTCCTTTCTCTTGGACTTCTCACCCAACTTGCAAAAGACTGTCCTTCGAACAAGATGGTGATGGTAGAGTCAGGAGCACTTGAGGCTGTGACCAAATATCTTTCACTTGGCCCTCAAGATGCAACTGAGGAAGCTGCTACAGATCTGTTGGGAATTCTATTTAGTAGTGCTGAGATATGCCGGCATGAATCTGCATTTGGTTCAGTGACCCAGCTTGTAGCCGTCCTGCGCTTAGGCGGAAGAGGGGCTAGATACAGTGCAGCCAAAGCACTGGAAAGCTTATTTTCTGCAGACCATGTACGAAATGCAGAAACAGCTAGACAAGCTGTGCAGCCGTTGGTGGAGGTTTTAAATACAGGCTCGGAGAAAGAACAGCATGCTGCCATTGCAGCACTGATCAGGCTGTTGAGTGAGAATCCTTCACGAGCCCTAGGCGTGGCTGATGTTGAAATGATTGCAGTTGATGTTCTGTGCAAAATTTTGTCGTCAAATTGTTCAATGGAGCTAAAGGGTGATGCTGCTGAGTTATGCTCTGTTCTCTTTGCAAATACAAGAATCAGATCTACAGTAGCTGCAGAACGATGTGTTGAGCCTTTGGTCTCTCTCCTTGTCACAGAATTCACCCCTGCTCAGCATTCGGTTGTCCGTGCTTTGGATAAACTCTTAGATGATGAGAAATTGGCTGAACTAGTTTCTGCTCATGGTGCAGTCATTCCTCTTGTTGGCCTTCTATACAGCAGGAATTACCTGCTTCACGAATCTGTTTCAAGAGCTTTGGTCAAGTTGGGAAAAGATAGACCTGCTTGCAAGACGGAAATGGTGAAAGCTGGGGTCATTGAAAGCATACTTGATATACTCCATGAAGCACCTAATTTTCTCTCTGCCGCGTTTGCAGAATTGCTCCGGATATTGACAAATAATGCTACAATTGCCAAAAGCGCATCAGCAGCTAAAGTGGTTGAACCACTTTTTATGTTGCTGTCACGGTCAGACCTTGGCCCGGATGGCCAACACAGTGCTTTACAGGTTCTTGTTAATATTTTAGAGCATCCACAGTGTCGAGCTGACCACAATTTGACCTCTCACCAGTCTATTGAACCTGTTATTCCGTTATTGGACTCTAATGTTCCAGCTGTACAACAGCTGGCTGCTGAGCTTTTGTCCCATTTATTGTTGGAGGAGAACCTGCAGAAGGATCCATTAACGCAACAAGTTATTGCGCCACTTGTAAAAGCACTTGGATCTGGGACACACATTTTGCAGCAGAGAGGTATTAAGGCTCTTGTTGGTATTGCACTTATTTGGCCAAATGAAATTGCGAAAGAAGGTGGTGTTATTGAGCTATCCAAGGTGATATTGCAAGTTGATCCTTCACTTCCTCATGCTCTGTGGGAATCCGCGGCCTCTGTTTTGTCTTGTATCCTGCAATTCAGTTCAGAATTTTATTTGGAAGTGCCCATCGCGGTGCTTGTAAGATTGCTTCATTCTGGTTCAGAAAGTACCGTAACTGGAGCATTAAATGCTCTGCTGGTGTTGGAAAGTGATGATTCAACCAGTGCTGAGGCAATGGCTGAAAGTGGTGCCATTGAGGCTCTATTGGAGCTTCTTAGATGTCATCAATGCGAGGACACTTCTGCAAGATTGCTGGAAGTGTTGCTTAATAATGTAAAAATCAGGGAGTCAAAAGCTAGTCGATCTGCTATCTTACCATTGTCTCAATACCTTTTAGACCCTCAAACACAGGGTCAGCAGGCAAGATTGCTGGCTACTCTAGCTTTGGGTGATCTATTCCAGAATGAGGCTCTAGCTCGTTCTGCTGATGCTGTTTCAGCTTGTCGTGCCCTGGTTAATTTGCTTGAAGATCAGCCCACTGAGGAAATGAAAGTGGTCGCAATCTGTGCCCTTCAGAACCTTGTAACATACAGTCGAGCAAACAAACGAGCAGTTGCAGAAGCTGGTGGGGTCCAGGTTATACTTGATCTGATTGGTTCCAGTGATCCAGACACTTCAATGCAGGCAGCGATGTTTATTAAGCTACTCTTCTCTAACAATACAATCCAGGAGTATGCTTCTAGTGAAACTGTCAGGGCTATAACTGGTATACTTCTTTAACTCATGAGCTTATGGTAAAATTTGCTGTTCTTATAGGCTCTTAATGAGACTACTTTCCTGAACTTAATTTAGTGGTGGTTTGGTATACATGGGAATTTTTTTCCCATGGGAAGTTCCATTTCCTAGGAAGTTATTTTCCTCGTGTATTTCCTAGGAAATAGCCTTAATATGTTTGGTTGACATCAAGGAATTTGCACTTCCCATGAATTGATATGGGAATTATGAATGACCAGGGAAGGGGGGATGAATAAATTCCCACGTTTTGTGGGAATTTAAATTTCCCAAGGAATTTTCATTGCCCCCATTTTCCCCATTTCTTGTCAACCAAACAACTACCCATATTAGAAAATCATGGGAATTTCTATTGCCTACATAATTTCCTATATACCAAACAACCACCTAGTTTTTCCTACTGGTGCACACTGTGGAAAGTTTTGACTTGAGGTGATGTTTATTAACATTTGAGTGAATCAGCATCCCTCTTTTTCAGCATTGTCCATTTGTTTAGAGAAGTGGTTTATTTTTGCAGCTGCTATTGAAAAGGATTTGTGGGCCAGTGGGACCGTGAATGAAGAGTATCTGAAAGCCCTAAATGCACTTTTTGGCAACTTCCCTCGTTTAAGAGCCACTGAACCTGCTACTCTTAGTATACCTCACCTTGTGACCTCTCTCAAGACAGGCTCAGAGGCAACTCAAGAAGCTGCCTTAGATGCTTTGTTTCTATTGAGACAAGCTTGGTCTGCATGCCCTGCTGAAGTATCTCGTGCTCAATCTATAGCTGCTGCAGATGCAATTCCTTTGCTGCAGTTTTTGATCCAATCTGGCCCACCTCGTTTCCAAGAGAAGGCGGAATTTCTATTGCAATGTTTACCCGGAACTCTAACTGTAATAATCAAGCGCGGAAACAATATGAGGCAATCAGTTGGAAACCCAAGTGTATTTTGCAAGCTTACATTAGGGAATACGACGGCCAGACAGACAAAGGTAAGATTCTACTTGATTATTCTCTTAACCTTTTTTTTTTTTGTCCCTTTTTAATCATTACTTTTGAAAGGCATTTACTGGCTTGCTGTTTAATAAAACAAGCACCCGCACCCATAAATTTTGTCCCCTTTGAGATTTGTGACTCACAGCACGGTGAGACCCAATTTTTGAAGTGGAACACCCAGATGGGAGGGCATATAAGACAAATGAAAATTGGTTATCTGATCAAGTCCATCACTATAAGAAGCTGAACATCTTCAAGAGCTCCCACAACTCTGTTTAAAGCTGATACGAACCTTGTTTCTTTCCTCCATTTGATTCCTTTTCCCTCTTCCTTTGAGGTCATTCATGATCCAACAGAATAGAGTGCGAGCAGATAACTAGGTTTAATATCAGGACCCGCTAACTACCAAAATTATGAGGGGAACATATCTTTCTAAGCCATTTTTCGTTCGCATATCATCTTTTCCTTTTTCTAGTGATTGTCGATCTATTTTACTTGATTATGGTATTATAAATGATTTACATTTTGCATCTTCCTATTGCACTTCATTGGAGATTTTAAAGAATGAGATTTTACTTTATGTGAAATTATGAGCTTGTTGTCGCTAAGGAATATAATTTGCCAAAGAAGATGCACATTGCACACAATTGCATGCTATGACAGTTGCACACAATAGCATGCTATGACGATTGCACTACAAAAACTTGCATTCTTCAAAATATTGGATCACTTTATGAATGGAAACAAATTAGCCAAATCATTAGATTCATTAAGCCCAACTATGTACTTTCCTAGTTCACTTTACTATATTTAACCCTGCTTGTTATATCAGGTTGTTTCTACTGGTCCTGCCCCAGAATGGGATGAGAGCTTTACATGGTCCTTCGAGAGTCCTCCTAAGGGCCAGAAACTACATATTTCATGCAAGAACAAGAGCAAAGTGGGAAAGGTAAAGGAGCATTTTTAAGAGGAGATAGAGTATAGCATAATTTGAATCATGATTGTATAGCCTCTAATCTCGAATACCCTTCATTTTTGCAGAGTTCATTTGGCAAGGTGACGATCCAGATTGACCGAGTAGTAATGCTGGGAGCAGTTGCTGGGGAGTACACGTTGCTGCCGGAAAGCAAGAGTGGTCCTTCAAGAAATCTGGAAATAGAATTCCAATGGTCTAACAAATAGCATAATCTACCAATTTTTCCATAAACAGTGAATTTTCAAGCAGGAGAAGAAAGTGTTTGCTTGAGAGTTGCAAAGAAAATGTAATCTATCAATGCAAGGGCTGGGGATATAGGACTTGCATATATTGTTGTGACTAGCTCAATTCGTGGGGGAATTCCTCTTGCTACTTTATATTATTATTATTACCGGTCACCTTTTTGCCTTTTTTTATTTTATTTTAATTATATTTTATAAGCGTTGGTCGTGATCTTGTACATAGTATTGCTGAGATTACATTTGTAGTATACATGTGTTTTGTTTGTAGTATACATGTGTTCCTAAACAATCATTGATTCGTGCATTCTTTTGTAATCTGGTCTCAAAGACACTGTTGTTAATAATGTAACAATTTTTGGTTTAGCCATTTTTACTCTATGCAACAGTATTTGATTATAGTTGCTCTTCTATTTGTGGATTGTGGTTGTCAATTAATCTATATTATAATTCTACTCTCCCCTCATGTTCTGTTTTTTTTCTAGTTCTTGATAAAGAGTCGATCTTTACTCTTTTCCTTGTATTCTTTTCTCTTTCCTATTTTTGTATGATAAGTCATTGTCGGAAAAATTGGGGAAAATAACACCAACTATTGGTTTGGTGCGACAAAATAAAGACTAACTAAACGAGTTGTGATGCACAACACAAACTTTTATGACATAGGTGTGTAAATCAACATGCATAACGATTTTGGCCTCGAGATTCGTTTACCCAAACCTTAAAGTTCGTGATGTGGAACCATGCCAAAATCGTTGTTTATGCTGATTCATGTACTCATGCCATAAAGTTCGTGTTGTGCATCACACCTTGT
Organism: Beta lomatogona; assembly: GCA_947646795.1. Lineage (NCBI taxonomy): Eukaryota > Viridiplantae > Streptophyta > Magnoliopsida > Caryophyllales > Amaranthaceae > Beta > Beta lomatogona. The sequence goes on along the minus strand of CANSNZ010000063.1, from coordinate 9,030,731 downwards.
TTAGTTCGTGCTGTTTTGTGCACCAAACTAATAGTTGGTGCTATTCGCGCCAATTTTTCCTCGTCAAATATTAGTCACAACGTTTTTTACACTATTAATCCTCTTTGACCATTTATTATGATGTATGTATGAGGATAAACGTAGTTATGTAGGATGTTAGATTTGTTTCGATATATATTTTCATAACATCAACAATTTATAATTTTTTTAATAGTTAACGTAAGATATTAATGGTTAAAGTTATGTGTTGGCCTTCATAAAAACTCTGCATGCAACAATTAAACAAGAACGGAGGAGATACAAAAGTAGCCTTTATCCTCATACCAAATGAAGATGGCAATCATTAATGGTTGCTTTATGTTTTTCCATAGACAAATAAAAGATGACACTTGATAAACGTGTTGTATATGTTTCTCTTGCTCGTTATATGGACAACAATAAAGATTTCTTATCAAGAACAAAAAGAATGTAGATACAACGTGTAGATTGTAAATGGGAGTACCTCGCACGCTATGCGTCATGGTTAAAAAGGATTGGCAAAAGAAAATGCGTGTGCTCCATCTAATGGTTTAGGATAAAGAACAATTACATCTTCGCACTGTCTTCAAATGATTGTGTTAATTAACCTTTAAAATCTTCGTTACAACATTAATATATCTAATTACATGTTAGTAATAGTTATCAAAACAACCTACAATTGATTTTACCAAACATATTTAATACATAACTAATACAAAGAACCACTAATCAAACAACTAGCATAACACAACTAAATATTACAAACATCCGTATTGAGCAAGTAAAATAACTAACAACCCATCGTCGAGCACTCTCAATTGACACTGAAAAATGACTACTTATATTTTTATCGGGATTGAGAAAGAGTTAGATATATAATAATGTAAAGTAAAAGCCAACAACCAATATAAATAGTACCTAATAAGACTATCTCTTTTGTTTTTGGTTGAAATGCCAATATATAACACTAACTTTTGTGTTATTTGACCATTAAAAATACATAAATCAATGAAAAAGCCACCCAAAACCCTTTTACCAAAGGACAACTGGAGAGCCTTTGAGTTTAGAGGTAATTAAATTGATAATGCCTCTATTCCAACTCCCAAAATAGACCAAATACTTTTTTTTTCTTTTTGGGGGGCTATACTATAATGTCAGATCTACGGGGTGTTAATGAGCTTGACCAGTTCGTGAACAATTCGAGCTCGGCTCGGTCAAAGTTCAGTCAAAACTCGACTAGTTGTGGCTCGGCTTGAGTTCGAGTTCGACTCGACACTTTAACGAACCGAGCTGAGTTAGGGCAAACTCGGCTCGAAAAGTTCGTGAACAGGCTCGATTACTTTTTATACTTGGAAATAATGAATTATGTATTTATACATAAATAGATTTATTCTAGATATTACACAATAATAAGTTAATAGTTTTATTGTTAAAGAATAAACTCAAAAACAAAAATATTCAAAAAAGAAATATAAAGAAGACGAGTAGACGAAAGATAATAATAGCCCAAGTTTGTTCGTGAACAGTTCGATAAGGGCTCAGTCAACGCTTGGTCAAAACTAGGCTCAGTCACAGTTCGATTCGTCAAATTCCGAGCTCGGCTCGCGTTCGAATAAACTTAAATGAACACGAGCCGAGCTAACAAGAGTTCGAACTCGGCTCGACCGATAAACACCGTGCTTCATTATTATCATAATTCTATTCTAAAAGGACTTTATTTGATCAATTAAAGTTGTGTTTCTTTTTTCTTTAATATCAATTGTAAATGTTGTATAACTTTTAATTACAAAAATTTATCTTTTCTTTGAAAAAATTTATTTCCTTAGAATATACTCCATGTCCAACCAGATATTCATATTATTTTACAACTAGTTTATCTAAAGCTGACAATTTGTTTTCAAAATTGAGCCAACAAACAAAGAAAAAGCCCCACTTACCAAGTTTACCATATTATAATTTGACATGATTTGAAATGAACCAAGAAAATGACAATTCCTAGCTTGCCCTTTTCATTATTAATCTATACAAATATATTAAAAGGCGTTCTGAAACAAGTCTACACGCCACGTGACACTGTCCCTTTAGTTGTTTTCCATGTCAACTTGACCTTCAGTTAATAAAGTAAAGTTCTAACCAATGAATTATGCAACATTAAATACTCTATTTTGACATGAAAATATTAATAACCCGGGCATTGCCTAGGCCTAATAAGTAGTTAAATACTTAAAATAAATCCTAACACTTGCACAATAGAGAGATTGTGAGAGAGAGAAAGAGAAAGACAGAAAAAGAAAAGGAGATTTGGAATTGGGAATGACGCTACACATGGACGGTGGGAGCGTAATTAGCGTAAGGCGTGATTTTAATTTTCTCTCTCCTCTGTCGACTATCACTCACGTTAAACAAAACAAACACACTTTATTACTCCTACTCATTTTCTTCTCACTAGAATCTAGAGAGAGAAAATCAACCAACACTTTTTTACGACTCTTCACTCACTCTCTTCACTCACTCACTCACTTCACTCACTACCTCTTTTCTTCTCCAGTAGTATCAAATTTCTTCGATCTTCAGAAACCCTAGAAATACGATCTTAAATTGTCGAATTTTTCTTCGATTATCGCCTGAAAATGGCGAGGAAATTAGCGGTTTCGATATGGATGTTAATCATGCTAATGATGATTAGAGAGATTAGTACGATGTATACATCGAGATTAATTCACCGATTTTCCGACGAGTTGCGAGCATTTTCCGGCGATAAATTGTCGCCGGAAATGAAGAGTAAAGATTATTTTCAGAGGATGTTGATCGGCGATTTTGAACGGCAGAAGATGAAGATCACTCATCAACAACGTCAGTTACTTTTCCCTTCTCAAGGTAGCCAAACACGGTCTTATGGCAATGACCTCGGCTGGTATGTGTTTCTTGCCTTTTTTTTTTTTAAAATTTCTGCAAATTGTGTAATAATTGTAGATGGACTTAGATTTTTTTTAATTTATGCAAATTGTGTAATAATTGTAGATGGACTTAGATCTTTCTAAAATTTCTGCAAATAATGTGATAATTGTAGATGGACGAAGATTTTCTGATTTTATTTGTTTGTATCATGGAAATATCTGCGATGATAAACACTTAATTATATACTACCTGTAGTGTAAGTGTTTTTTTCTTGAATTAGTTGGAACTTATTGAGTAGTTGTTAATTGAATTTATTTGAACTTATCTGAACTTATTTGAACTTATACGACTTAACATATGTTTTCCTAATAAGTGAAAATAAGTTGAACAAAACACTACTATTGAGTGTATTATGTATATGGGAGTTTTTACTTCAATCTGAAGTAAATACGACTCTTCCCCTCAAAAAAAAAAAGTAAATACGACTCTTTGTCTGCGAATAATTATCACAATTTCTCTATATAACTACCTCACCCGTTAATGTTACTAATAGAACTTTTGGTTAATGGTTAGGTCATCACCACTCTTTCTCTTGGGAAGTACAATTATAAACAATTGCTGAATTTGAGTAATGTGATAACTTTTTCGAATATCTTAAAGTAGTATATATGACAATTTTTGCGGATAGTTGAAGTATGAGCATAATAATTGGATTTATATATTGAATTTGCACTCTTTCCATTCAGGATTAGTTCTTACATTGTTCTGACCCCTTATAATTAAGGCTATGGCAGATAGTCATTAACTAGAAGGTTTTTCGTGGAAATTAGGGTATTAAGAATTTACGACACTACCTTTTATCACTTGATGAAAGAAAGGACATTTTGGGGATTACGATCATGACTCCTTACACTTTTCAAGGATTGTAAGTCTGTGACAACGTTTTTTCTGGACATTTAAACGAGTATACATGACACATTTTTCTGACAGAGGGAGTGTAATGAATGGGAATCTCTGCATTAATTTGTAGCACTTAAATGGAAAATTTTGCTGTCGGTGATTTAATTGTAATTGGGAGCTTAATATTGCAGGTTACACTATACTTGGATTGATATAGGAACACCAAATGTATCTTTTTTGGTTGCGTTGGATGTTGGGAGTGATTTGCTCTGGGTTCCTTGTGATTGTGTCCAATGTGCTTCTCTCTCTGCCGCTCACTATAGCAGTTTGGTATGCTGTTCTTCCTTATGCCTGTGTTCTTTTGTTGTTTTCATTGGGTGTATATCCTTCATTTGTATGTTTTGATACCTATATTATTATATACTAATCTTGGTGGGTCTTGTTATATTTTGAGACCTTCACTCTTTTTTATTGCATATTGCTCGTCTCTTTTTTAGGAATTGTTTCCTTTTCCTTGTAATTGGCTACCATATGTAGTACTCCTCTTTGGCCATATAAAAAAAGATCACTCCTTTTTCAAGCCACAGCCCACAGTAATTTCTGAAGTTGTGGACATTGTTAAAACTTCTACGGTGTCTACATCCTGGTTCATCTGGCACCACTCTTTTTCATCCCTTCTCCACATTAATGAAATATCTTGAAATATTTATCACTTCACCCAAAGAGCTGAGAAGGTGGTATTTGGGAGGAAATCTGAAAGAACTCGTATTTAGTATGATTGAAAAAGACCGATCACAAGCATGGAGTATGACTTGCTTTTTTTATTTACTTGCAGATGTAGGTTCGTCTTTCACAATTTAATTGATTTTTTTTTTTTTTAGGGGGATAATTGATTTGTTTCTTAAAGTGGTGCTTTCTATGCATTATATCTGCTAATACTTGTAACAGTGTTAGCACTTATTTCCAGTGATTGATTGGCAGGTGCTCCTTGGTCTATGGGGCATCTATTATGCAGGATAAGAATCTCAACGAGTACAGCCCAGATGACTCAAACACCAGTAAGCTTCTGACTTGCAGCCATCGGCTATGCACACAGCAAGCAAACTGTAAAAGTTCCGCTCAGTCATGCCCTTACAGTGTCCAGTACTTTTCGGAGGATACATCAAGTTCGGGTCAGCTTGTTGAAGATGTATTACATCTCTCATCGAGCAGTAACAACTCTTCAATTGCAAAAGCTCCAGTTATTTTTGGGTATGCTAATTGACTTCAGGCATTATATATTTTTCACGTACTGTTCTCTATATGATGGGACTTCTTGTTATGTCTGGATTAAATTGTACGTTGTAATTTTGTGCTGTTTGATCTTTCTACAGCTGTGGTAAGAAGCAAAGTGGTGTTTATCTGGATGGGGGGTTGCTCCTGATGGTCTGATGGGTTTAGGCCTTGGGGACATATCAGTTCCAAGTCTTCTAGCAAAATCTGGATGGATTAAAGACTCTTTCTCATTGTGCTTTAATGAAAATGGTTCTGGGAGAATATTTTTTGGTGACCAAGGACTCACTACCCATCAGTGGACTCCAATTCTGCCATTGAAGGGAAAGTAGTATGTTTCTTTACTTGTTGATTAATGATTACTCTCACCCTATTAGACCGAAATCTTGTTGGACTTATACTCATCCATCTGTTTGGTGATGGCTCTCCGTCTTAACGAATTCATTCAGCTCAACTTATCTTGTCGGAGTAGATGCTGTTTGTATTGGGAAGAGCGCTTGTCTCAGACAAACCAGTTTCCGTGCAGTTGTTGACAGTGGGACATCGTTTACTTTTATACCAAATGATGTTTATAGAAAAGTTACCCAGGAGGTACTGATTGTCTATCACGTGTGATTTTGAACTCTAGTCTAGTTTCGATGATCTGGTACTAAATCAATGCTTTTCTTGATAGTTTGACAGAGAAGTTAAAGCTGCTAGAGTGAGTTACGATGGATATCCATGGGACTATTGCTACGAGTCGAGGTTATTGTTGTGTTTCCTTCGCCTTTATTTTTTATTGGATTATTAGTTTATCCTTTGCACCTTTTGACAAACTAAGTTGTCTCTTGTTGAAACAGTGAAGAGGAGCCGCTAAATTTTCCTTCAGTGGAGCTGATGCTGCCATCTAACGAGACTTTTGTGGTCCAATATCCATTTTTCCCTGTCACTGGGGATAAGGTTGGTAGCACACTTAACGAACAGAGACCCCCACACCTCCCCACCCCCTTCTCCATCACGTAACAATCTCTTTTTCTTTATGTCATCCTCATTATCCTTGGATAGGAAATTGGGTTATTTATTCTCTTATGGGTAAATATGGTTTCAGTAGGTAGTTGATAAAATTAGGCTGCTGATGCAGTTATATCAACACTTAGGGAGGTAGTGCATTTCAAATTGCTATACTAGGGGTTAAGTGTCATATTTCAGACTGGAATTGGAGCATAATATATTTATTTCCAAGTTCCTACTTTTGAAGCTGAGTTAGATCTGGTTTCTGATTTTGGGATTATGTAACTGTCTCCTATATATGGTGTACACTTGCAAGTATTTAGACATTATCCTCAAGATTTCTTAGAAGTCCGTGGTCTTATGAGGTTGAATAATGATGGTCAGTACTCAATATGTCTAAAGTACTCCATCTGTCTCTTATTAGTTTATCCACTTCTTTGGACACATAGTTTTAGGAGAAATAGTATGTGGGCCCTAAAAAGAAAGAGAAAGTATTAGCTTATTGTAGGCCAAGAGAGAGAAGGATGGTGACAAATAAAAATGATGCTTTATGTAAAAGATAATAATATGAAACTAGTGGGTTCATTCCAAAAACAGATAAAGAAAAGTGGGGGTCGGGGGGGGGGCTGCGGGGTGGGGGGTGGTGGTGGTGGGGTTTGCCTCGGAGCGGGGTGGGGGGAAGGGGTTGGGCTGTTTGGGGGTGGGGGTGGGGGTGGTGTCCCCACTCTCTTTAATCCCCTCCATTACTTTTACTTAATCTCCTATTGAAATTTTGCCTAGGTTCCCGCAATTTTAAAAAGTGTAACATGTAATAAAAAACGAAGGAAGTAGTTATTTTTTTTTTAACTCTGATTGCAAAGTCAAAATGGGTGGGTAGAACTAGAAAAAAGAGGAGTTTTATTTTGTTTAATGTTTCAATAAATTTTGAGAGAAATTTGATGCTCAAAGCTCAACTTAGAAGATTACACATGCCTCATTATGTAGAGGTAGTTTTAATAAAAGAAGAATGGTTTATTTGGTTTAATTTTTATCAATATTTAAAAGTATTAAAAACAGTAGCTATAATACCATTATATAAACAGGGATGTGGTGCCCTGTCGCCATGGATATATGATTAAGAAGCCCTGTAGATTAGTTGATTTATCCCTGGGTAATTTCGCAACGAAATGTTGACAACTTTTCATATGCTCCTGCCTCCCCAAAAGCATGTTTTGAGTTTTACTAATATTGAGATAAAATAATTTAACACATTATTCTGAATTGTGTGGTATGTATAAAAGACGATGTCATGCCAATAATTTCAATGTAGAATAAGGATAAAAGTTGCTAAAAATTGTCATAAAATCTTGCTTTTGTGAAGTAGGTTATTTTGACGGTGGGCTTGCATACAATACATATGGCAGAGCCCAAATGAAAGTCTTTCATCTCTTGCTAGTAGTTTATAGCTTTGTATCTCTGTCAGAGTTGGTGTCATGTAGAATAGAGAAAGGAGAATCAAAGAAAGGCCTGTAGCAACTAGCTACCAAAATTTTCTACTAATGCTGGTTATTCTTAATCTTGGAGGAACATATTACTTGCTTACATATTCTAGTCTTGAATGCAGTACTTTAGTTTAGTTTTTTTTTAATTTATATTTTGTTTTTAGTGAAGATGCAGCATGCTCAGTTGACTATCTAGGTTTGAGTGAGAATTCTTCTTAATCTGAACTAGAGCTATATTTTTTAGGGTAATGTAGGCTAAGTTGGTGATTGGTATTTAGTATATATAAAAAACATGTCTTCTCGATTCTTTCAGAGTTTCAGTATATATAAAGGACGTCGACCATGATGGTCTTGTCAGCCCCTTCACAGTCCTGCAGGCTGCATAAGAAGACCTTCGTTATTTGCTGTAGCTGTGATATAATTCAGTAAAGCTGTTGTCAAATAAGCCCATATGTCCAGCTATCAGTATCCTTGTAGTAGTGCTCCATTTATGAAGCATCCCTTTACGATCTTTTGACAATGGTTTATGTTGTATCACGGTTATGTAATTCTTGTTAGATATTAAATCAAGAGAGGACATGGATTCTTTCAAATAACTTTGTCAATAAGGTTGCTATTAATTGAAACGTCTATTGAAATTGATGGACTTTCTAATATATTGGGCCTGCTGTGTGCTGCAGGGGAATATTCTGGGTTACTGTCTAGCCATAGAGCCTGCTGATGGAGACATTGCATTTATAGGCCGTAAGTGGGCGCCTGTTTGTTTTCTTATTTACTTTTGCATGCATCTCATAGATGAGTTTCTTATGAAAAGTGAAATTGTTGCGCAGAAAACTTCATGACAGGATACCGCATGGTGTTTGATAGGGAGAATCTGAAACTTGGCTGGTCCCGTTCTGATTGTAAGTATTCAGACTTGGATGTTCTATTTCTAATCGTGCCAGGCAAACTACAGTATGAGTCAAAGATGTGCTTTTGGTTTGCAACTTCAATCACATTTTAAAATCAAAGTACTTTTAATATGGCTGGCCTGTTTTCTTTTCTATTGGCAAACTTCAGCGAACTGTTCAACAATTTAATTATGTCCTTGCTGTATCTGTAGGTCAAGATCTAAGTAATCAGAATAAAACGCCATCACCACCATCAGCAGGGGATAAACCACCAAATGCATTGCCTTCTAATGAACAACAGAGCATCCCTGGTGCAGAGGCCGTGCCTCCTGCCATTGCTGGAAGGGCTCCAAAAGCCTCGGCAGCCTCTGCAATGCACATGCCATCTTCATTTTGGATGTTGCTTACCTTGATTGCGTTTTTTCATCTGCTATGGTATTTCGAATCAGTAATTACCCTTGACCTGATGTAAATACTGTCATTGCATTTATATCCATCCAATGCCTTTACATTTTTTCCCTGCAAGTCATTGGATACATAGCATACCCCTTATTTCCTCGCCCGCCATCTAGGTCTTCTGTAATTCCTAATTAAAGTCATGTATATATAGTTTAGAGTTTTTCTTCTACATGGAGTTCTTGCTACCTCCATTTTTTATGAATTTATTCATAGAATATCGGAATTTCTTTTGGAGTATATAATGAGCCTTTTCTGTGGGTATTGGAATTTGTTGTTTTTTAATTTTACTGCAAATTGATTGGTGTCACTTCTGCTCGTATAAAATAGAGGTTCCAGACTTCCAGTGATTCCCAGTCCTTATCTAGTAAAAAGCAGGTAGGAAGCTCATTAGGTAACAGGGCTAATTATTTTGAGTGCCAGATAGAGCCATGAAGCCTAAAGGTTGTGTTTTGCTGCTGGCCAACCTATGAGAATCTAATTTAACTTAACCTATTAAGTTATGAAACTAATGTCATTTTCGTTTTACAAATTTTGTCTTTGAATTATAGTGTTTGGTAGAAGGAGAACATAATTCTGGATAAACAAAATTTCATTTTTTTGTTACATGCTTCGTAAATTTTTGAAGGTAGCTTTTTCTGGGTGGAAAATAGTTTTTTCCAAGGATGGGATACGTTTTCTTTTTAATACCACATATTCCTTCCTTTTCTTTATCCTTCTTTTTCTTTTCTCGTCTCTCCTTGCATTTTTTGATTTCTCCAACTTTTCTTACGACGAACCGAACAGAAGAAAATTAATCACAAATTCTTAGGTATAACTGTTATTATGGTGTAACATTCTATAAAATGCCGTTTCCTTTGCAAAAATAATTCAAATGACATGAGATTCATATTATTATTTTTATAGTTCTTGTCATTTTTGTTGGAATCTATGTCATTATGCATGTTGTACTACAACCAAGACGCACCCAAAATTAATTTATAATTGTGCATAGTTTTGAAAACTATCTTTTAACCCAACCAAACAAAGCTTATTAAGAGTGGTCTGTGATATATACATTGAGTTTGTAACAGCTCTACCTTAAGTGTTAAGAAATTAACTTTTATGAAACACACCCACTGTAAAGGGCCCCACCTGTTCGATCATCCAACCAATAAGTGGACAACCTAGAGAGGGAGGTGGCCAGCTCGTGATGATCTTTATAATCTCAGCCGTTGGATGCTTTCCACGTGTTATTTTATTGTTTTGATGATGTTCCGCGTCCTCTCATCTAGTAGTTCATTCGGCTTATTTTCCAACATGACTACGTGAGTACGTGACAACACCTTATTTCGTGACACCTTCTAAAGATTCATACCTATGTAAATATTGCTTTGTGATCTGTATCGGCCACCTTATTCTTCATTCTTTTTTGGTGTGATTGAAATCTGCAAATTAATCATATGTTCGAATTATGAAAAGACTTAGTACCTTTTTTTTTATAAAAGTTCAAAGATCCAAGTAAAAGAGCATGTTGGCATCTTGTTCTATTTTTATTTGTTTCTTTTACCTGAAGAAAAGCTTTTAGATGGACATATGGTTTGTTTCTCTAGTGTTGTAACTTTGTGTGAGTCACCTTGTCAAGCTCTAATAGATATAATTTGTATTAAGAAGGATAATTGATGAAAGATAGTTAATTGGCCTGCTATGGTTAAGTAATTTTCATTGGTGTGTAAAGAGTCACATAGGCCGTGTTGACGATAGCCGATTTTAAGGTTTAGGTACCGCTCACATAAATAAGATTTTACCAACTAAGCTCGATGACATCCATCGCTAGTTAACTAATTACGATTCATAAGAAACAAATATCTAGTGAACAGAAAAAGTGTTTGTTACATAAATATAGCCAAATGAATGAATATACTTGTCCCTTCAGTCAAAAATTAAAAGACTATTTAGCTATTACATTTTTTTTTGAATAGTATTTAGCTATTACATAAGTATCTAAAATCGGATGATAGCATTATATTGGTAAAAAGCTTGTGTTGATAGCTACCAAATTTGTATCACAACTTCTGGAAACAACTTTCTAATTTTTATTTTTAGTTCTCTGTTTTGCTGAAAAAAATACAAATTTTTTTTACGGGTTCGTAATACTTTATTAAGAATGAGAGGTAAATATTGATCCTATTATGTTGAACTGACAAGCAAGTCAAGAATATATTGTAGTGACATATTTAACTGTCAAATTATATGAAATACAAATTGAAGAGTTAGTTAAGTAGACAGGATAATATGGAGTAATCCACTATGGTAAAAGTGTCACTCTTTCCACTTCAGTTTGTTTTAGTTGCCTGTGTATTAAGTATCTACTACTGCAATTACATGTTTCTTATTACTCTTTTAAATCTCCTTTTTTTAATTTTTTTTAAAAAAAAAAGAAAGAGAAAAGAGAAAAGAACTTTCTTAATCCTGTTTGAACTTTCTAACCGCCCAAGTCCTTTGCTAAAAAATAATCCGTTCGAGGAAAGCAAGTGAAGAAAGAACAGATAAAAAAAGGTAAAGTTTCTACGTACATATTGTAGGCTGTAGCAAAAAGGGAAAGAAAGGAGATCACAGTTTCTTTATTTCAGAAAGCGGCCTACCAGAGTTTATACCAGTTTTTATAGTGTTTGTTAGTACTCACTTCGTTTCTTTTTAATCTACACACTTTCTGTTGCTTTTTCTAATTTTGGTAACATGTCACATCTCATTTCTCCTCTTTTTCCACCCATGTCATCCACTTTTTAATACTTTAACCCACTTTTTATTTTTTCTCTCTCACTTTTCAGTTTCTCTTTCATACTTTTGTACTTTCTCCTTGGTTCTCCCCAAAAGTGAAGTGAGTAAATTAAAAGAAACGGAGGGAGTATTAAACTAGCTATAGGATTCCTATTTCCTACTGAGCAAAGAAAGGAATATAGTTTGTTGGGGAGAAGTTTCCTTTAAAGCCTAACAACCCATGTCATCTCAGCTATATATAACTTACCTGCCTCCCTCTCATTATACATATGTTTTGATCATCGTCCTCTTAACACCTACAACATAATTAATATTACATAAGTATATCTTTGGGAGACAACATCATCACCTAAAACACTAGATTACCACATAGAGAAGATTACATTCTTCGAGAATTGCACGTTTCTAATCGAGCTTAAGAGATATGGGAGTTGGAGGCACATTAGAGTATTTTTCAGAAATGATGGGTAGAGGACATATGCACAAGAAGAAGAGGAAGCAGTTTCAAACTGTGGAGCTTAAAGTTAGAATGGATTGTGATGGATGTGAGCTTAAAGTCAAGAAAGCTCTATCCTCTCTTTCTGGTACGTCTTCCTAACCTTTTGCTAATCATTTGTTACAGACTCAGTACATGATTTCTTGTTAATTATCATACCGTCTGACATAAATATCTAGCAAAATTTAACGAAGGAAATATGATTTTGCAGGGGTGAAGTCAGTGGAGATAAACAGGAAACAGCAAAAGGTGACAGTTTCAGGGTATGTGGAGGCAAATAAGGTCCTGAAGAAGGCAAAAGCGACAGGGAAGAAGGCGGAGATATGGCCGTATGTGCCTTACAATTTGGTATCTCAGCCATATGCTACAGCTGCTTATGACAAGAAAGCTCCTCCTGGTCATGTCAGGAAGGTGGACTTCATGGAAAACCCGAAAACTGGTACTGTCACCCGATATGATCAGGACCCTCTTGTTTCCATGTTTAGTGATGATAACCCAAATGCTTGTTCTATAATGTAGATCAGTTCTGTTTTTTGTTCCAGTTTTGACCCTGTTTCTTTAGTTTGTTATATACTACTCAACTATGTATTCATGATAAGTTTAGTTTGAAATATACTCCTATTAAATAGAAAGAGGCTCTTCTGTGTATCCTCAGCTCACCTTTTTCCGTTTCTTTCTTTGGCTAATGGCAATTAGACTCATCCATATTCGGTACTTCGGACTAAAATTGCGAGTTTGGGTAAATCATAAATTGGTCATGTTTGGTCTTGTGCCTATACAATATGTAGGATAACACGTTATATGTCAAATTTATCATGTTGGGTCTTGTTGGTTGATTTCGAGGATTTGTGTTGTCGGCTTTTGCGTTCGTGTCGTGTCACTGACTTTCAGCTCTACTTTGAACTAGTTTCTTTTGGTAATCAAAGCAAACCTGTCGAAATAAACTACATTGGCAACAAAGTCACCTAAGGTTTCTTTCATCTTGTACCTGTGGAAGTCAGAAATTCTAATTTGGTAATTATGCGCAGAACAATTTTACATATGAAAAATCTCATGACTTTTTCTACAAACATCAGATTGATAAGATGTAGATGTACTATCTTTAATATACATTAAGCTGCAGCAAAAAGTTATACTACACAATACACAATATTTTGAGAAAAGTGTGATACATACTGATGCCTAATTACTAGTACGATCTGAAGATACAAGTAATGGGATAACAATATTCAAACTCAACAGCAGGACGTAACACACTCAGGTTAATTTTGGTGCAGATGAATGGAGATTTGGCCTCACTGCTCCATTTTAATTGAAGCAAAATAAAAGATATGTCCGCATCATAGGTAAGTTGCATTATATGACTATATTCACTATACAAAGACATGTATGGAAATTCGCGAACAATGTTTTGTAAGCATCTCTTGAGAGTCCATCTTGTGTCTCCTTTGGAGCAGTAGGAAGCTGCTGTTCAAGTACCTCTAGTCTGTTACAATAATAAGAAACCGGTTGGGCGGATTTAGCAGAGACATATTCAGTGAGAAATAATACTTGAAATTTATGGGTGCTCTAATTTTAGGGCTGTGTTCAAAGAAGAGATTGACATATAATCCTGTGTCGTCAGTAATTAGAATTTTACTATTCAGCTCCTATTTTCCATCTTTTATTAATGATGGAATTACATGCAAATGGATGACATACATTTCTTTGGAGATTATGGTCTTGTTACTAGTTTACTTTTTGCCATTTTCCGGTTGGTATATGGCTCTGTATGAGTTCAAACAACAAAAACAATGTGTTTGATAAATGGCTTTCCAGCTAAAACTGACTTTTCAACCAAAATGAAAAAGCTGCATGGAGTAGTTATTCTTCATTGGCTTTTAGTTGTTTTGCCTGATATCTGTCTCATTTGCAACATAAATAGCTAACAACTACCAATTTATTCTATAAAACAGTTTGTTATAGACTGTTGACAGAGCTAATACAAACAACGGATATTACCAGCATGTCAAACAAGCCAAGTAAACCAGTCAAAAGCGAACAATTGATTGCCAAGGAAGACCTTAATAATAGACTCATATAAGCAAGTAATATTTTTCAGGATTATGCCAAAAGAAACATATTTCATGCTCTAGTGAGGCACTCAAAATTAGCTCCCCTAAGGACATATATTGGTACAATATCTTATGACTGGCTTGAGATGATACATATATTCCATAATAACTCAAGGAATTGAGAATGAGGAGTGAGTAACTCACTTGGGCAGAAGTCTCTTGAGAAATCCAACCAAAGACAATCATATGAGTAATGAGGAAGATCATGTCAACTTCCTATTTCCGGAGTAAATTTCCACGAAATTAATGTCATATAGCAAAGTTGCATTGGCTGGAATGTTGCAATCACCTACACAAGTAATTAGCTCAATAATCAAAAGCTTGCCATTGCCAAAGAGAACAAGTGTTTAAGCAAATATTTTTCGAATTGTATCTCTTGGTCAATGAAAACTTGGTGTTTTTTTGCTCTACCTGAAAAACAACCAGCTGCTTCTGGTCCATAGGCTAACTCAGGAGGAATGCGCAGCTTACGTTTCCCGCCTGCATAGTAAACAAAAAAACCAAATTAAGGCCAATTTTGGAGCACTCAAAGCATAGAATGTACACTAGTAGAGAAAAAGCTATTTGCTTGGATTGTATGAGGCTTATTGTTTCGGTTTTAGAAGGGGAAGCGAAGCAACAGTCCTGGCAGAACATATCTTACATACCAATTTGCATGGGGGGTACCCCATCTCCGCCAAAAATCCCTTGATCCAATCCCCTAATAACCTGAGAATTGAAACGAAAGATAAATCTACTCAATAAAATATCTTACATGGTTGATCAAAATTCAGAAGTACGGTACCACATGTGATTCCCTTCTAATTGTTACATATTGCTTATTGATGTGAAAGTTAAAAAACTTGAACATGAAATTTTACTGATAAAAATTTGAAAAGATTATCAAAGGTCTGCATAAAACGGTGAAAATTTAAACCAAGTGTAACTAACAACAAACAGATGACTTGAGAGTTGAGCGTAGAGGGAGAACAGAAATACTTTGCCTACACCAATGCGCATAGTGAGAGGTCTACCACGTTTATAGCTGCTGTCAAAGACAGTCTCATCAGCAAACCTCGCCGTGTAATGCACCTAATCAGATCCATATTTAAACCAAACATAAGTTTTTGAGTTAAAAACTTAATCTAAGAAAGAAAGATTGATCAAAGTATGAAGAATTGAAGGACGATCAGATGTAGTACATTGATAAGGGTGTTGTAAGGGGCCGGAACACCCGAACCAACAACAAGGTCACAATAAGCTAAGCCAGAGCGAACTACATTGAGCTCACAACTTGGCTCAGCAGTAGTGGCATAGTATTCAATTCTTGTAGCATCTGCTTCTAATGGAGACCCAAACGCCATTGAAGAGGCTGCCATAAGGCCTATTATTCCCAGTTCTACTATCTTTCGCCGCCCTTTTTTAGTCGAATCATCTAATCTGTTACAAGGTGGAAGACTAACAACTGGGTTAGACTTGCAAGAGGTTGGTTTAAGAGTTCGGGGATGTAGCTGAGAGGGCCTTTTGGTAGAGCTTGAATTGGCAATGGCTGTCATTGCTGCTGTTGCTGCAGTTGCACATACTGCCATTGTTTTTTGCTTTCTCTGTTCGTGTTGTTGTTATTCTTCTTCTTCTTTTGCTGGTTGAAGGGAATGGGCTTACCCAAGCACACTCTCCTTATCCAAAAGACATGGTAATGGACAAATAGTATATCTGATGAAAATTTGTTTAGTATGGAGTTAAAACTTTCAAGTTATTAGACGTTATGTTCTGTTATTTCGTTGGTTACTCTTGCTCTTTTTACCCCTACCATTGCTAGTTTCTCTATGTTTTTTTTTACGGTTTTTTCACCAGGTACTCTTGTGGTTTGACGAAATTCACCAAGTACCCCAATGTTTTCAGTTATTCACCAGGTACCCCTGAGATTTGGTAAAAATTCCTGAAATTCCCCTGCCGTTAAGTTTCCGTCAACTTCGTTAGGTTTCCGTCCAAATCATTCATATTAACCCAAATTAACTATAATTAACCCTAATTAACCTTAATTAACTCTAATTAAACTTTAATTATCCCTAATTACTTTAAACCTCCACCCTCCATCACCCAGCCACCCCTACCCCCCGAAACCCACCTCCCCAACCCCCCAAAACCACCCCCCAAAAAAAAAAAACCACCTACCCACCTAGCTCCTAAAACCAATTCTTACCACCTCACCTGCTCCCCACCCCATCTACCTCCCTTGCTCTCGAAAACCACCTTTTCCCACCACCCTACCCCCTGAAACCTACCCCATTCACCTCCCCTGCTCCCGAAAACCACCATACCCACCACCCTACCCCTTGAAACCCATCCCACCCACATCCCTTGCTCCCGAAAACCACCATACCCACCACCCTACCCCCTGAAAACCACCCATCCCATTCACCCCCCAACTCCCGACCACCAGCTTCGCTCCTCCCTGCAATTCACGCCCACCAGCTTCGCTCCTCCTTTTGCTTCTCTCGTCCTCAAGTCAGCCATGAACCACAAGTCAGTAAAATGAGAATTTTAATTCAGAGGGGGTAACTTGATGAAAACAATAATTGATTTGGGGTGTTTTCAAAGATGGCGGTGAGGTTGATGGTGGATTTGGATGAGGGAGGGGAGGGGATGGGAAGTTCAAGTGGGTGTTGCGAGGTAGTTAGATGTGAGGGTGGTCGTGGCTGTTGTAGTTTAGGGGGCATCAGGGCTGGTGGTGTTTGATGAATTGAAGGGAAGATTGTGGTCAGACATGGGAGAGGGCAGGTTGTGTGGTGCTGAGATGTGGTGGAGGATAGACTCAAAGTATAGTGTTGGTTAAGGTGAGGTGTGTGTGGTGTAGACACCTACATTTGGTCTCCTGTCCCGACGAGTAACGCGATGATGACCGCCACTTTTTTATGCAAGATCAACTCTAGCTACTATGAAACTCCAAAAAACATCGATTATTTAAACTCATGCCCGAACTCACCTACACAGATAAAAACAAAACGAGGGAGAATCGAGAACTAAAGTAAACAAAGAAAATAAATAAATGACAAAATGAGAACTAGAAACTAATAAAAACCACTCATTATATCGATTAAGCTAAAAGAAAAAACTAAAAACTAATAAAAATCACTAATTAAGATATTGTTAGACACTTTAGGAAATTTATCAAACCTAAGGGGTATTTGGTGAATTAAGAATGTGACGGAAACTTAATAGCAGGGGCATTTCATGAATTTTTACCAAACCTCGAAGTGCTTGGTAAATAATTGAAAACATTGGGGTGCACACGGTGAATAACGTCAAACCACACGCATCTGGTGAAAAAACGCTTTTCTTTTATGGAAGGTGGTTTCTCAATGTTGCTAAAGGTAAATGAAATACTTCCTCCGTTTCTTTTTCTCGCTACACTTTGACTTTTACTCTTGCCGATGCACTACTTTGACTATTATTATCTTTAATTGTGTATTAGAGTAAGGTATAAAAATTTGATTTTATGAAAATATACACTGAGACGAATCCAATGACATTACATTATAACATTTGAATTTATCTAATAGTAAATTTTAGTGCATGGTCAAACCTCATTAATAAATAGTGGAATTTTCAAAATATAGCGAGTAATTTAACGAAGGATGGATGGCCTTTCTGAGTTTGAAGCCAAACAGTACCATTAGGCCAGGTCAACACAAAGCACAACTCAATCCAACGTACACAATTGTGTGGCCCGTGTTTGGCCAAGAGTGGTGAGATAATATGACCTTTCTTGTTAATTTCATTTATGATCATATTAGTAATTATGATTTTGATAAGATTTTTTTTACAAGAGAAATAT
The DNA here is from genome assembly GCA_947646795.1 of Beta lomatogona. Taxonomy (NCBI): domain Eukaryota; kingdom Viridiplantae; phylum Streptophyta; class Magnoliopsida; order Caryophyllales; family Amaranthaceae; genus Beta; species Beta lomatogona. The sequence continues at coordinate 9,012,639 of CANSNZ010000063.1, read as the reverse complement.
TATTAATTTATTTATTGAACAATTAAAGTCACTTTTCCCAGTTATATTATAACTTTATTAAAAACAATACTAACTTTTTCTATGGCACAAGTATTAAGTAATATTGGGTATGGGATTGTGGGTAGAGGTGGGCATGGGCCGGGTAGGTTTAAGCCCGCTCGAGGCCCTGCCCGGCCCGTTGTCCGCTCCGTGGGCCTGCCACGGTCAAGAAATTTTATTTCAGGCCCGCACCGACACGAGCCCACCTATATGGCCCGTGGGCCGAACACCCCTTTTCTTTGTTTTTTAGCCTAAAACTGCCAAGTATTCAAAGAAACAACATAAAACACAGGCTAGGCCCGCAGGAGGCACGAGCCCGACCCGTGGACAAAATATGGAAATTTCAGGATCGACACTCACGGGCTCGGGCCCGACGACCCGCCATTTCCTCAATCCCGCGGGCCGAGCCCGTGAATAAGCCCGGCCCGGCCCATTCCCATGTCTAATTGTGGGTAAGAGCTCTGTGCGAGAACAATCCAGAGAATTTCTTCTTACTTAAGAAAAAAAGAAGTAAAATTATCCTGGGATATGACATAATTATATTAATATTTAGTCATTAATCGATAGTGCTAATATTACAAAGGCAACTTAAAACTTACACAAATTCTTAACATAGGTACAAATCCAAGTCTACATTCTTCTAACAAGCTCATTTCCTCACTCTAACGCAACACTATCCCTAGACATCTCGTACCAACCTAGTCGTCCCTTCTCCTTTCCTTACTTTGTTTCCTTTTGAATCTCGAACTACAACAGTCAAGTTTAAAAAATAACCTGACAATCTTACCGAATGTATTAAACTAAATACTAATTATTAAACTACTCACTAAACTAATTAAATAATGTAACTATTTAATGCATTAAACTAATCACTATATTCAAAATGGTGGTCCGTTTTCTTCTTTCATATTAGGTTGGTGTTGTTGCTTAATTTTAAATAAAAAATAAGCAGTCTACACTATTATGAGACCAACTCATAGGAGCACAAGAGTTGCATGACGCCTATACATTACAAGATTCCAATAGTCCATATAAAATCTATACTAATATATTAAAAGGTGTGACTGACAACGTATACACGCCACGTGGCACCTCTCTTACTCCACTAGAATTGTCCAATATGTACATATGTCATGTCAACTAACAAAAGTAAATTAGATTGCAACAAGATTTGAACCCGTGACATTTTACTATTATACATAACACGATTACCATATCAACCAACTTTTAATCATGCTTTAAATTTCTACATTATTATATCTGTACCTTTTAAATAATGAGTTTTTTAATTATATTTAATGCGAATGGAAAAAAATGTTTATAAAAGTCGGAAAAAGGTATCACCCGAGGCAACGTTCGGGCCCAAATAATAGTTTATGATTGCAATTCGCAAAAACGCGGGACTAATTGATTTCGTCCCAATACCGTTGGAAAACTTCTCACAAGCGTATAGAATGGTTTGGTTTCCACATCCCCCGCCAATCGCCAATGACAGTTAATTTAACAACAAATCAAACAAATCTATAAAATGAAATATTTGACTCTTACTCTTCCTAAGCGTAAATCCTTAGCTTTCTCCTTTTTCTTCGCATCTCTCTTTTCTCTTGTCCCTTTATTTTCTCCTCCTTCTCTTCTTCTCCTTCCTTCCCCACTTCCTCTGCTTCATGCATCTCCCTTTTTTTCTTCTTTCTTTGATTTTGTATTAACAATCATATCATAATTCATATTATGGGTCGTGTTAAACTTCAGATCAAAAGGATAGAAAATAATACAAATCGTCAAGTTACATTCTCTAAGAGGAGAAATGGACTCATTAAAAAGGCTTATGAACTCTCTATCTTATGTGACATTGATATTGCACTTATTATGTTTTCGCCTTCTGGACGTCTTAGCCATTTTTCTGGCAAGAAAAGGTTCCTTAATTTATTCTTACAAAATTATCTTCATATGTTAATTGTGCGCAAATTTTGCTTTATATACATATATATACATATACATAAATAATGATTTAATCGTGTTTTTTCTGAATGTTTTTGGTGTAGAATCGAGGATGTATTAACTCGTTACATTAATCTTCCAGACCATGACAGGGGAAAGTAAGGATTTTTTCATATTATAAGGTGTTTATGTTATTTATAAATCTACTTCATATTGCATGGAATTATATGCTATACTTACTGACATTTTTAGTGGATCTTTTATTTCCTCCAACTACAATGCGCAGCTTCGTTCATAATAGAGAGGTAAGATATTCTAACATTCTTTTTGGTTATTTTATGTTAACAATGAGATCGTACAAATTTGAAAAATAAGATTTCTTCTGTTATTACACCATTGAGTTGCTAGATTGAGAGACACAAAAATAATCTTGCAATTAAAATTGTTTTCCCAAAACCCCTATGTAGTATCTTCCTTAAATGGATTGTTTAGTTGTCATGGAGAATATCTATTCATAAGCTAGCACAGAGGAAAGAGCATTAGTTTCCATGTTAATGTTTTCTTTAATGTATTTGTTCTGTATAGTAGTGCTAACAATAAAGGTATAAATGGAAGAGATTAAGGAACAACTATTATAAAGAAAGTTATATCCCTAAAACCCCTTTATGATTTCCTCATTAAGTGGATGATTTAGTTAAAGAGAGTCTCATATCATTTTATTTTCATATGTTCGTGTAGTACTTACTTGGCACTCTTAAAAAACTCAAGACGGAGAATGACATTGCTCTTCAACTTGCCAAGTACGTATCTCTTGTTCATGCTTATTTATATGCACGCACACACGAACACATACCATTAATCACGTAGCACTACATTACTGGTTTTGCTAGTATGTGACAGTGTTCTTTTGACTTCCTATAATTTGATGGAAAATATGATCATTAATGCAGCCCAGCAGGATCTAACTCGAATTTAGAGGTAGGTAGCTGTTATTTATCTTCCATCCGAAAGAGCAAATAGATTCACAAATTTAACTTTTTGTTGTATATATCATTTGGTAGGATCTTCAACAAGAAGTGAATAACTTGCAACACCAGCTTCAGATGGCTGAGGATCAACTAAGGTGTTAAACTTTGTTTACTGGACACAGTTTCTTAGTAAATTTAAACTCTTGATTAAGTGATAAAGCTAATGGTACTCTAGTAATTTGCAAATTAAAAAGGATTTGAGTAGCAGAATATTGCATTGTATGAGTATAAAAAATAGGGATAGTGTGCAGGATTAATTTGAATTTGAACAACTATTCTCCTTTTCAAAAGGCTCTAACTTACTACAGGTTAATTCATAATTTATGAAATGATAATTTCATAATTTCTGACTTGTTTATTGATAACAATGATGATCAGGATTTATGAGCCAGATCCAATGACCTTCACATCAGTGGGAGAACTTGAATCGTGTGAGAAGAACCTGATGGATGCTTTATCACACGTCTCACAACGAAAGGTATCGTGGATCCATTAGACCTGTCAATGTGAAATGCTTTGATGTCATATGTATAGGATCTTTTTGTAAGATTACACAAATTAATTTGGACTTCCTGTCAGTTAGCAACTTAGCATGGCATAGTAAGGTACCTTTTAAGAAGATTTGGTCTTGTAGCGCGCTTCCAAATAAGTAAAATTTCAAAATTTACTAACTCACAAAGTGACCATTTGAAATATACAATGATACTTGTGGTAATTTCTTGAAATCTACATCTGTACTAGTGTCTTGGAGCCTTACATATTACTCTGCACTTCATGAGGGTACATTTTCCTTTCAGTAGTATTAGAGGGCAGAACTTATTAGTGAACTGAAATAGCTAATGATTCTGAATTAAGCAGCTTAAAACATCTGTTTGCAGAAATATTTGCTGAGCAATCATATGTCGAGTTACGACCCTTCAGGCGTCCAGGTAATTAATGCAAGCATCTGCAGCACTTTCATCAAACTTTCATGCGAACTTTTTAAGCTATATCTTGCCTTTGGTGTAAGTCTGTAAGGGCAAGATGGCTCAACCTGTCAACCATGTGATATTGGAGGCTAGCCCAATTTATAACTGTTGTCTGTGTCTCTGTGATACGCAAATTTATAATTGTGATATGCAAAATTTGATAAGCTTAGACCGCGGTATTTTGGAGACTCTGTAAATAGGTTGGGACCTTGAAGATCATAGCAAAAGATTTTTTTCGGGTTATTTAGGGCTATGATTACAGCAAAAGTTGCAAATCGCAGCTATAAATTTGGAGTTCCTCTAAGATACAGCATATATGGTGCAATGTGTTTTGATATTGACTGGTATTTCAAGTACAGTAATTCCTTGGCTTAATATGTTGCCCGTTGTATAATATTGCAAGATTTTCTTGGACACAAGTGAAGGGATGCCAACATCGTTTGAAGACATGGGTTGGTTGCCTGAAAATGGTCAAAACCAAGGCCAAATTTTCACCAGCTCTGATCCTTCTAATACTATTACTATGAGGTAAAAGACTTTCTTAAAGTTTCCTTAGAACATCAGTAAAATTTCCTTTGGGATACATGCAATTGATGAGTATGCTCTTGCTCTATGTTGAATTGGTACAAATTGTAGGCCAAACCATCCCTCAACAACACCAGTAACGACAACTCTATACGAAACATTGACTCATGGACAAGGGGGGAACGCCCTAAACGTTGCCATGGATCATAAAAACAATCAGATGGGAAGCGCAACAGCTGCTCATCATCACCAACAACACCAACAACAGCACCAACAACAACACCAACAACCGCACCACCAACAACATCATCCTCATGATCAAACAAGTGGGGATATGGGACTCTCAGCGTGGCATCAAACTTATACTTCAAATGAGCTTCTCAATGCTTTGATGCAATCAAATAATAACTCATTCTCTTCTTTAATCAAGGTTAAGGATCTCTTCAATTTCTTACTACTTAGGATGTGTTGTTTTCACCTTATAAAGAAGTTTAGGCATAAAGAACAACTAAACCAAGTTCATTTCAGAGCCAATAAGTTCATATTTGCTCAAATAATAGGATTTTTTTGTGTCAGATGATATGTTAGTTACACAAAAAACATTATAAGTTAAGCACACTGCATGAAAAGTTACTAAGTACTAAAAGAAAGGGTAATTTTTGTGTATTCAGTTACTTTTGAATAAATTTTCTGACTTATTCTTTTGAGGATCAAGGCCCCCCGCCCCTCGAGAGGAGTTTGATATTCATCCCTTGTAGGAAAAATTCTCAACCCCCCCCCCCCAAACCAAATCTGCAAGGATGTCATCTTACTATAAAATGAATACGTGTCAGATGACTCATGTCATGAGTGGCGAATATTGTTAACAGGGAGTTATATAGTACTGGTAAATTGAATGAATTTGTTGTTTGCAGCATGAGTTGGGAGAAGGACCTGGTGGTGTTGGAGGTGCAACATCTGGAATGGTTAGAGGACAAGCAGAAGCGATTCCAGCAACCACAGGATGTGGAGTAGTAGGAGGTCTTGTCCAATGTAGTGAAAATGTTGCTACTGCTGATCATCCCACCACTTCTGCATCAAATTTTGACAATGAAATTTCACAACTTAATATGCAATGATACACTGATCTTTTAACTTTGTGATCCCCTGTAACTTGGCTCTCTTAAGTAATTAAGAGAACATTGTCAAAGGTCATGAAAGTAATGTTTTAAAGCCAATTATAATGTAATGGTTGTTAATTCAATGTATCCTTGTCCTATTTTACTGTGTTTAAATGAGTATCAGCACAAATTTAAAGCTACCAAAGAAAAAGTTACACATGGCAATTGACTACATGTTGTTTTGCATATTGCAACCAATATACTACACTTTTGAGGTTATGTGTGATTTATATAGAGTACACTCCCTCCTTTTTATTTATTTGCTTCATACTATTTCGACACAAGATTTTAGGATATGCATGTGAGAGTGTTAGAGACTACAACTTTATTAGTAGATGGCACAAAGAAGGGCAAAATAGGAAGAAATAGCTTGGTAAAAGAAAAAAAAAAGATAAAATAAGTAGAAAAAATATGGGGACCACTGCCACATATCAGAAAAATAAATATAGCAAATAATTTTGAATATACATTTGTAGAAACAGTAACAAGTAAGAAAAGAGGGAGCAAGTAACTTAGAGTCCTAACTCCTAAGTATCTATGTACTTACACATGATGTGATCATTGATCAGTAGCAAAATCATAATAAAAAATTGGTCAAAGAGAAAAAAAAAATGTAGAAAAATTATGTAGTATACAAGCAAATTAAGTAAAGTTAGCTAAAAACTATGGATTCATGAGATTTTTGGTGAGTCCACAACCCATGATGGAAGTAGGCAATTTGCCAACTCTTTCAATTCCTTCCTCAAAAACAATCCCCATACCCATAGAGAAATGAGAATCTATATGGCAATGGAACAACCAAACACCCGGATTATCAGCCTGAAATCTTATAGCAGTCCACCCATATGGATGTAATGGTACTGTATTCTTCAGTATTGGATTAACCAAGTTGTATTTTTTTGGGTCATTGAAAGGGTCAAACTTGCCTGTTCCATAGCCTAATACCCAAAAATCATGCCCATGCAAATGCCATGGGTGAGTGTCACTGGTGTTTGGGGAGAGCATGTTTGCATTTTGCAACACAATGTCGATTGTAGTGTTAAACTTAAGCCGGTAGAGGCCGTTGCTGGAGGTGGCATTCGCATTTGGTGGCGGTATGTTAATGTCGTAGTTTTGCCAATCATAGCCGTTAGGAGGCGGTCTTTGATCGAACACACGGTGGAGTTTGTTTCTGAGCTTTTTCTCCTTGAGAGTCACCAAGTATGGGGTGGTTGGTAAGGTGAAGGAAACATTGTTGATGGCCCATTTTATGTGTCCGTTGATCCTATTTTGAGTGTTGAGGAGTACAATCACACGGTCTGGGGTGGCGGGTGGGGTCTCAATGAACCCCTCCCGCGCCTTAATGGCTAAGCTCTGGGCTACCCTTGGTGCGGTATTGTTCCACATGGGGCCTGTGGTGGGGACTGTGGGTGGATTTTGCTGTGCTGGGTTGGGAGAGTAATTGAAGATTGCTAGCCCTGTTGGTGTTGTAGGCCTTCGGCTTACAACATTACTTGTGGCCCAATAGTTCCTTGAAGGATCTTGGTTGGCTTTAACTAAGACAGAATATGTCTCCCCTGAATAGATGAATAGGTTTTGTACTTCGAATGGCTCAACGTAGTGCCCATCAGCTTCAACTACAGTCATGTTATGCCCCTGATTAACAATAACATACACAAGATTGCTTATCAGTTGACACTCGTGAAAGAATCAAAATGATTCGAGCGAAAGTTACTACTTACTAGTAAACACTTGGTGTTTACAATTGTTTTAGAAAAGGCGGTATATTAAATCTAATACTTCCTCCGTTCTGAAATAAATGAAACGCTTCTCCCTTCGTGAGAGCTTTTTCAGAGTAACGTTTCATTTATTTCAAAATCGAGGAAGTATACGACTTCTTGGATACATTTTTATGTTTTAAAAGGAAAATTTGAGTCACCACAATATAATATTTACCAAATTCCAACCGTTATAAGTAAAGATTATATAAAAAGGTTATGAGCCAGACATTCCTCCCTGATGTAGTACTTTTATCCTTTAGTATTTCACAAAACACAAAATGTCAACTATGTATGAACTAATGATGCTTACCTCAATCTCAAAGTTGAGTGCAGACAAAGAGGTTAAGCTACCAATCCTTAGACGATATGTTTTCCCAGGGCTGACAGTCAAGACAAAAGGGGTGCATTCGGGGTTCGTAGCGTTACAGATACCGGGTTCAGAGGCAGGAATACTGGCCGAGGAGCAGTTGAACCGACCTCTTCCTTGTATTAGAAGTGACTAGATCAAACCAAACCAAACATGTAAAAAGAAATTGAATCAGTCAATTGAATTATAAATATGACTAAACAAAATTAGTAAGTATGAAACTAGTTAAAAAAATAGCTAGTATTTCATATTATGAACATGATAATTGAGTAGTACATACCTCAGGTTCTTCAACCCAGACAAATGGTAGGGAAGCCAATCCTACAGCGTGTTCGAATGCACTCTTATGGTACCAATCTGTAAGCATGATGCTACGATCAAAGTCGTAGGCGAAGGGCTCGGATTCTCCAACGGGAAGAGATACGTGAATCATTCCGTTCAAACCTTCTTCTCTCTGCATTCCATAGTGGGCATGGTACAAATATGTGCCCGGCTGCTCATTTATGTACACAAAACTATGTTCAATTTCTGGACCTTAAAAATAAGTACACTTTCAAGAAATTTGTGATGAATGTTGTAGTTAAAATCTTACCCTGTCAACAACAAACTTGTAAACAAAAGTGTCTCCTGGAATAACAGGACATTGACTAACACCTTCAGTTCCATCAGACCATGGTGTTCCAATCTGTATGTCATGAAAATAAAAATGAGCACATACATAAAACACAAACTGTCGAATTAAATAGTAAATACTTCCATTATAAAATAAATGAAACGCTTCTCTTTTATATGAGAGTAACAAGTCGATTTTTACAGATTAAAATTGACGTATATTATATACTAACCTGTCGGATACCATGCCAATGGATGGCAAGGTTCTCAGTTAACAAGCCGTTTGTAACTTCAACCACAACGGTATCACCTTGCTCGGCAGTAATGGTGGGTCCAGGGGACATGCCATTGATGGTAATAGCTAACTTCCTATAACAATCTGGAGACTTAAATTCATATTTTACATCCCATTTATAATATCGAGTTTTCGCCTCGATAATAGTACATGACATTAAACTCAATACAATCATAAAAATAACATAATAGAGAGGATCTTTTATATGAAGTGTCCTCTTACAACACTCACTCGCCATCGTTGCGAATTCGCCCTCTTTGATAATATTTCTTGTAGTATATAAAATCTTGTTTTGAAACAGTTTTTTAGCACAAGACGAAGGCCAAAAAGAGTGTTAAATAATGAGTAGGTTTTTAGATCTCATAAATGTTTTGAGTAACTTAGTATGGGTATTATATATACTACTTGTAGCTGGATGATGTTATGTTGATAGCTGGATAAATGCATACATATTGCATTTTCGACGTTGCTTCACAATGACAGGATTTGTTGGCAGTCAAATTGTCAAACCTGTCTTTCACGGTCCATTGATTCAAGTTGGAAAATTTGAAATAAAATAGTAATGCTGAACCCGCGTTTTTTATTTTCTAGATAGTTAAATTACAGTCGAAGTTGATTATACTATTCGCCAATTATATGTTTGACACTTTGACTAGATGTAGACCGGAAAGTAGATTTGAACATAATACCTTTTTTTTTCTCTTTATTCTTTTAGAGGGTACAAGTTGTTAGCTTTAAAGTTTAACCACTAAAGTGACATTTTTTCTGACTTGATCAATATTTCATTTATAAAAAAAATTGTTGTCACGGATATTATTGAGATTTTTTTTTTTTCATGATCCAATGTCATAGTAGTTGAGAAAGAGAAAAATCTTTTGTACGATTCATTTGTACCATGTATTATTCAATTTTATTGGTTGATGTTAATTATTCTTTGTCTTGTTTTTTTTATGAGAGCTTTGTTTAAATCTAATATTGTAGATCAATAATTTTGAGTGGCGTATATAATGGTACAAAAAAAGGACGACAAGAATTGACTTCTTGAGAATGCCATCAACTCATTTTAAGTCTATTAGAGAGGTGAATTCATAAGAACTTGGAGTGAAATTATGATAGCTTTTATAATATTTCTTGCGACAAGAAACCATTTTATATAAGTTGTTTTAAAAAAGCTACCTTTTAAAATAAATCTCTTTCAAAATACTACTCTCTTTTTTTTTTATCATTCTCATTTTCATGTGTGTGTCTCTCAGTGCACGTCTTTGAATTTAAATATTTTCATTATATATTAGTAAAAATTATAATGATTGAATATTAATAAAGTGTTAATTGAGACAAATCAAACATGACTCCACATGACTATATTTTTTCTTATAAATTGAGAAAAATTAAGAAGATTCTATCTAAGTATGAATAGTGTTAAGATTTCAAGTGAGAAAGATAAGAAACAGAGCGAGTATTAGATAACGAATTTTGTTAAGTTTGACTGTTTAATTCTGTCATTGACTTACGCATGGTAAGGTAATCATGTGACCTTGAACACCTTTGAAGCTCGAATGTGAGGAATTTGTCCCATGAACAACCTACGAACCAACTGTAGAAAAAGTCTCAATAATGGTGTCACAAATGGTAGTATAAGAAGGTTATATACCTACCATATGCAAGTCAATGGCCAAATAGAAGGCCAAATTATTGTTTAGTAAAAAAAAGAAGTTAAAAGGTTCTTTTTTAAAAAAATCTTATAAAAGGTAGTTCTAGAAGATTTTCCTCTTTCTTGTGAAACATTTGAAAAATCTTACAATTAATTAATACTTTCCTACTATCAAACGTCATATGATGTGATAAGAGTTGACGATTCTATGAACATGATACTTCCTCTATTTTTGTAGTTGTAACTTGTAATATATTTACTTGCTGATTTGGCAACATTCAACTTTTTTGACTATTAATATTATTAATTTTTGTATTACTATTTATTATAAAACGAGTATATTAACAAAATAAACATTAATATGAGTCTAAAAATAATGTTTTTATATATTAGTTTTAAAAACCTATCAAAGTTGTATATGAAAAGTGTCAAAAGTTAAAACACTATAAATAAAAATGATGAAGTATTATATAGTCAATAATGAATGTCTTCTATTGTTGTCGGATGCCTTGAGTTGTTATGCATTCTATATATATATATATTTTTTATCACTGACTATATGAAAGGGTGATCAAGCTTAATTTTGGTAACATAGACATAAAACTAATGTTTAAATTTTTTTATTAATTTAGTCAAAAGCTGAAAAGGTTTTGAAATCTATTTATATGTGTCCATTGAGAGCACGCAACATCATAGTTAGAGCTAAGATGTATATCCCAATTAGTCGATGTTGTTTCTTGTACCAGAATTATAGTTAGTGTCGTTGATGCCAAATTTATCTATGTTGTTAACATTAAAGCTAATACTACTAGTTGAATTTGATTTTAGATGTGATTCAATTGGAAATACGACTATAAAGCTTATATATGGTGGTAAATTCTGAGTGGTTCTTGGTAATTAGAGTGTTTATAGGATTAAAAAGAGTTGTGAAATTTCAAGTGATTTTAGTATAGTTGTTTCTAGAATGATCATCTTATATTGTTCAGTCTCAGTGTAAATCAGGTGGTTACCCTATCAATCGTCGGGTTTTATGTGAAATATTCTGGTGTCACTTGTTGCTTCTTTGAGTTATGATAGCATGCTATTCATATTTAATTGCACAATTCAAGATCCTTGTATCCTTAAAAGTTGTTCAAAACATAAATAATAATATCACCTTTAGTTTAAAGTTAAGGGGATTACTCTTCTGTCTTCATAGTTTCTACTTCCTCCGTATTTTTTTTTTACTCGCAACACTTTTTTTTTCATCAACTCCAATGCAATTTTTGGGTATGAGAGAAGTGGAGAGGAAAAAAAGAGAGGGCCCATGTGATTGGAGAGAGATAGAGAAAAAAGGAAAAACAAAAATAGAAAGTGTTGCAAGTAATTAATTATTTCCCTTTTAGAAAAGTGTTGCGGATAAAAGAGGAGGAAGTATATAAAACTTCCAATCTTGTGCTCGTAAAGTCGTAAGTGCTTCAATTGATGTCCTTTCACATTTTGGACCTTGTAGACCTATTTCTGATATTCTCTCAAAATTAAGTGTTATTGGGGGCCTCAATGGATAAATGAGGCATTAAGATGTAAGACTTTTAACATTCCTGATTTGGACATTACTTGCCTAAGACGTGAAGAGAAGGCCAACGACTAACGCTTTCGTTCTCAAATACAGGTGATTGTCTATCTATCATGAAAAGTAATTACGTAATTCATACTCATTTCAAGGTCGGATTGGATTAAAAAAAAAGATAATTCAGGGCAGATTGCATCATAATTCTCCGTTGTTTAATACGTACAACATTAAAATTGGACATGCAATTTTAGAAACAAATTAGTGATGATAAATAGACAAATTAGTTTTTATAATTTTAATCTTAATAACTCAAACCTTTCATCTAACCAAGGCTTAAATTATTTTTGTAAATATTTACCATCTCTAATCTCTTGAATTGTGTGCTTAAATTTGATGGAATTTTAAATCTTCTGTCCTATATCACTCTTGTGCTTCCAAAAGCTAAAGTCAAGGTCTTTCAAGTATTTATTTTTAAAAGTAAGTCAAAGTCTTTGTCTTTAGTTTGTTGATTGAATTATGCCTGTCTTAATTCTTATCAAGATTATAAATAGATCTTTCTAAAAGTCGTCGTTTTTTTGCGGGATTCTTATTATATCTCAATCAAGATAAATCTTTCATGCAAATTGAGGAAGCAACATAATATTAATCTTAAATACTGAAGTCAAGGTCTTCCTCTTTGTTAACTTCCATCAACCCTTAAACTAAAGCTACAGGTAATGATTGATATCAAATTGCTTCTATTGCTATATGCAACACTCTACATACAAGTAACTTTATATTTAAGTTTGTATATATGTCTAAGCCAACAGATAATCATATGGTGTTAGGTGCAAACATAGTATTATGTACTCCTATTTATGCACAAAGGTTGCATACTCGAACCATTTTAGATTGGAAAAATTGACATGAATAATCCCAAATTTCACCTGTCTTCTCAAAATAATCCCAACTTTGAATTATTCTAGAATAATCCTAACTTTTGAGGGGACCTTCTCAAAATAAACGAAACTATAACTTTTATTGTCTACACTAATCCGTTTTAGGTCTATAATATATATAGATAATTAATAGTTCAGATTATTTTGAGAAGGTACCCCCTAAAGTTAGGATTATTCTAAAATAATCCAAAGTTGGGATTATTTTTAGAAGACTGGTGAAAGTTTAGATTATTCATGTCAATTTTTCCTTTTAGATTTATATGATATAATTAAGAATAAAATAACCATTGCCATTGAAATATGTATAGCTACCGGTGAGATTTTGACAATTTAACGTTGTGAAACGATAACGAGCGTATTTGGTGCAAATTTTACTCTGTATTTATGTGCTCCTAGAAGTTGAACATTTCATATTGTTTTATTCTTGATTTATGAGATCCAAATAAGCAGAATGGGCTCATTACATGAGCAAAAGATAGCCTATAATCAATTTCTTCTCACTTGTAATATATTTTCCTTTTTCTTACAGATTTATTTAGTCCAAACTTATCTAGCCAAGTTTGTCGGAGTAATTATAAGAAAAAGAAATAAAAAACTCGCTCAATGGTTTGGGCAAGCTCGCCCAATCAGGACCGATAATATTTTTCAAAGTTTGGTGAAAATCTTAAGCTTAAATCTGGAAAAGTTTCTTTTCATTCTTTTCGTAACTTCCACATTAAGTTTGGCGGGCTTTCAATCTTGATGAGAGAGGAGGTTTGAGCTTCCGCCCAATCGGGCTACGATTTAAATATGGAAAAGTTTCTTTTCATTCTTTTCGTAACTTCCACATTAAGTTTGGGGGGCTTTCAATCTTGATGAGAGAGGTCAAATACGTTCATTACTTGTTCAATGTCTTCGATATAGTGTTTTGAAGGATATGCTTGATGATATTCATCTTCCATATTCTCTTTTCTCTCTTCTTCTCCCTTTGGGCCCAAGTTCATGTGATTGCAAGTCTCCAACCTCTTACCCAAAAGTGCTATGATATGAGAGAGATGTGTTAACCTTAGGGAACCGGACTACGAATACAAAGTGCACCCTCATTCACCGAACATTTTTCAAGTTAGTGGTATATTTCACAACACGCCCTTTATCTTTTTATCGTTTTATCCTATTCATCATCTTTTGGTATCCTTGAAAACCTCAGTTGTGAATTTCACAACACACCATTAATCTTTCTATCGTTTTATGTTATTCGCCATCTTTTGTTAGCCTTAAAAACCTCTATGTTTCCAGTACAGGTATTTTACCTTGCAAACTTATTTAGTCCAAAATTATCTAGTCAAGTTTATTATTCCATTTGTCTCTTACTATTCTTTGCATTCATAACTTTCTATAAAACTATTTTCCTTCAAGTCAATGGTATATAACTTCACTTCAACCCCTTTCCTTACCATATATCCTCATAATCATTTCATTTATTTATATTAACATTGTAATTCCAGATTTCCAGTTGCTTTATGATTTGGCATAAATTAATAACAAGTTTTGACAAATACTTCTAACATCTAACACAAGATAGACTAAGGCTTTTGTTCTTCTAAACTTCTCAAAATAACTTCCACCAAATTTAATTGACCCTATTGGGCCTAATCGCACAACATATTATTGGGCCACTTGATAAACCCAATTATATATATATATATATTAAAAAAAAAATTACTCTAATAAACGCAGATAGTCAAAATCCAACATCCCCACTTTCTTTCTCCATGGAAACCTCCGAATCACAAACCACCACCACCGCCGTCACCACCGCCGTCGCCGCCGCATACGGCGGCGAAAGCGGAGGAGAGAGAAAATTCTCCGTCGAAATAATCACCGGAGAAATAACATCCTTACACGAACTCGCACTTCGAGGTTCGTGGAAAACGATCCTAGAAAAAGTCTCAACAGCAAGATCATTATCTCAGCTTCGTTACCCTCACGAACACCTCGTTTACCTCGCTTTTAACGCCGTCGCACTCTCGAAGCTACGCCGTTACTCCGAAGCATTAAACGACATCGAATCATCTCTCGAAGATCTCAACAATTCATCTTACCGTTACGAATCCTACCCTAACGTTTACCCGAACCTAAAAGGTTCCATGATTCCTTTCGTTCTTCGATGGCTTCAAGCTCTCCTTCCTTCTTTTATAGGTCGTCGAAGTGAATCCGTTGACCGTCTTTATCTTCTTCTGAGCTTCATACGACGTCGTATTGATTTAGGTTCGGATTCCGAGGTTTGGCGGAGGAGAGAGAATTTTGTGATGTCGACGATTATTAGTCAACATTCGAATCAAAAGGAGTTTGTTGTTTGTTTTGATTTGATTAATGAGATGCTTAACAAAGATGTGGAGAATTTGTCGTTACTTTCGAAATTAGGTTATGTTCAGTTGCAATTCGGCGATTTAGAAGGTGCGAAGTCGTCGTTTCAGAAGGTTGAGGATGTGATGATGAGAAAAAATGAGGAGGATTTGACCGTTGATGTTCAAAATTTGGTAGGGAGAAATAAGGCGTTGATTTATATGGTTGGGAAAGATTATGTTTCGGCGGTGAGAGAGTATGATGTTTGTATTGAGAGAAATGGTTCTGATGTTGTTGCGATTAATAATAAAGCTTTGTGTTTGATGTATTTGAGGGATTTATCTGATTCTATTAAGGTTTTGGAGAATTCACTTGAGAGGGTTCCTACTGTGGCGCTTAATGAAACTCTTGTTGTTAATCTTTGCTCTATGTATGAATTGGCGTATGTTAATCATACTGAGATCAAGAAGACTCTGAGTAATTGGATTTCTCGTCTCGCTCCGGATGATTTTGATCCGGCTTGTACTCGGATTTGAGGTATTGCATTATTGTCCTTCCTTCTTATTAGTTGAACATGAGATGTTTACTTAATCTAATTATGATTGTGGGTAACGAATTCGTTGTTGATAGGTTTAGGTTCAGGAGTAGACACCCAGCATTATAACCTTATTGTACAATGAGGTCAATAGTTCAATGTAGGTGAAATAAGCTGAGTTTCTCTTTAGTAGCTGATGCTTTGTTCAGTTATTTGCTACTTTGTAAGTTTTGTAGTTTAAGATGATTATGTGCTAAACATCAAATCATGTGTTTATCATGTGTATATTGTTTTGGCCTTTTGCAATTATCTGGAGGCTTCGTGATGCAACACAAATGCTAGGCATAGCAGCAAAGGTTTCTGGGTGTATGTCCGAGTTGGTCATTCTCAAGGGCGTTCACTTTTGTGATGTCATTAGACCTTGTTGGAAATTGAGAACTTGTCAAATTATTGTTGCTGTTGATTGAAGTTGGGTAGCCCTTGTTGGAACTAGTTTTAACTTATTTTTTGATAATTGAAACTTGTGTTTTTTAAGGTGAAAAGAGCGTTTGACTTCGGCATCCTCGTAGACCCTAAGCATCATAAGTTGTTTCTCATTCTAATAATCTTGTTTGTGCTTCTCCTTTGTGATATGCCTTGTAACTTAAGATGATTATATAGTTTGACTTTGGCATCCTTATAGACCCTATTTCTGCCAACTTTTTTGTTTCATCTGTCAAACTTCATGCAAATGAATAGTTATGAGAGTAATTTTCTATTTTAATTGGCCGATATTATTTTAGTGTACAAATCAATACATGACTAGTTTGAGTTAGCAAATTATAACCTCAGTCCTCAAGAGTCAATCTTTCACAATCTTCAGACAGGAGGAGCATTTGATACCATTGGCATTTTTCCTAGTCACCCATCTTTCCTCACATGTTAAAGTTTATATTCCATTCCTTCCGATTTGGGGCTTGAGACTACCAACTCTACAATCCACATGCATTGGTAATATTCACCCTCTCTTTTATGTATGTATTGTTCTTTCTTTCTTGGAGGAAAGGGGAATGCTATAGAGCACCCAGTCATAGGTTCTCTAATGTGAATAAAGTACAACACTATTTGGCTAGAAGGATTGGATTTTTCTGTTTATTATGCACAGGAGTTGCAGTATTTTCATCACCTTTTGCACTATTAAAATCTTCTCTTGACTTGCCTTTTGAAGAACAAATTAGAGAATCGAGGAAAGAAAGAACATCAACATGGTGTTCTTGCTAATCTGTTAGAGTTTGGGGTCTGACTTGAAACTCTTTCATGTTTCTTTTCTCAAATTCTTCATTTGAGATATTAATGATTGGCTTGCACAGATTTGTGCTCTGTATATACTTTAAAGGATTTCAAGCAATTTGTGTTGATTTTTGAGGCTGGTTTCACTTTCAAGGATTTCAAGCAGTTTGGGGGTAGTGAAGCCCTCCACCGATGCTAACGTGGTAGTAGTTAGTTGAACTGAGAAACTAAGGCGAATTTTCTTTTGGGCACTCCTTCGCATGAGTTTTTCCATCTCACTCCTATTTTTCTTTCTTCTACTTAGCCTCCTCAATATTTTTTTGAGGGCTTTAAGTCACGAAGAAATGTTACAATGGTTAACTTCTGACACATGAATCCTAAGTACATATAATGAATTGAGGTCCTTGGGATTTTTCCAACAGCGAGCATAAGGTCTTCCCAATATGATTCAGTCTCCTGTCAAACTTCCTTTGAGATTTCATCTTGATATCCCTGTAACACGTCATTCCTTATGTTGGAGTCAATCACTTTTTCCTACTGATTTCTTCCCAAAAAATTCTTTTAATCAATGAGTGAACAACTGAACATTACAGAACGCAAAGGTAAGTTTCTAACTAGGAATAACATGTTTTAGTTATAGAGGTTTCATTAGCGAAGCAAACAGAAAGGTGTTTCCTTAATTTCAATCAAAGTGAATAACCACTAAGGTAGAATACTTTCCAAGTTTATGTTCTTTCTTAAATCCAATGTAAGAGCCGAGAAGGCTCAAATCCGTTGTAGTTTGGATTTGATCTGTACTGACTTAAAAATAAAGATGGAAAGGGAAAAATACGAGATAAGTAAAGAAGAGGAACTTTAAAATTTTCGTCTTTGGGCTATTTGGTTCGCAGTGATGACTAACAGGCTGATGGGAATTAGGTAATCTTGTTGCTTGATTTTGTTTAGATATTTGTTGCATCAAGTGAATGATATGGGACAATGGATGGGGAGATGAAATTATAGAGGATCAAATGGGTAACAAAAGCTAATCAGAAAGCTGAGGAGATGGATTGAGTGAAAACCTGGATAGTTTAGAGTCAAAGAGAGGTTGTGGACTTGGGGTGAGAAAAAGAAACTGAGGTGATGGATATTGTAGGACTTTGACATGTTCTTTTTTTCCTCTGATACCTATTAACTCGTAGTGTTTGTTGCTTTGGATTAGACAAGATTGGGGAAAGTAGATTCATTTGGCCTATTGGGATTTCATGACTTGTGCCTTTGAAGATGATCTCTTGGGCTGTAGATGTTTCTCTGACATTGCCTACATAACTTTTAGGATTAACTCGATATTTGATTAACTTGTGGTTCAGTAGCTTCTGATTTTGCACATGGGTATTGTGAATAGACATTCACCATGTGCCTTTGCGCAGTTTGAACTACGTGTCTACACCCCTTTTTCACCTGCAATTGGTTAAGATATTTAATTCTTATTGCGTAGCAAAATGAAACATGAGGAACTGTATTGGAATCCTTTATGGTTGACTCAAGGGATGGATGTTATGTCGATAAAATTATATGATTCCTGGGTGTTAGTGGATCTATTGATTTGCTGTTTGAAAGTATAAGTAAACAGAATGATCAGTTATAGCAAGTGTTTCTATCACAAATGCATTACATGACTGGACATCATAATTGCTGTGGCCCAGGCTAGATACATAATTACTCGAAACTAGTTTGTGATTGTGTGTGTTGCATGGATACATAATTTACCGACTTCTGCTTATAACATGAGTTCTATTTGTTAATTTTATTTTTTAAAATCTTATGTTAAACAATCACTTTCTATGTGAGAACTCGTGTATTCTAGATATAGTAGAAAATCACGTGTAATTGAGTTGGTGGGTAGATGCAAATTATGTTAATGTTATTGGTTGAGGGTTTCAAGTCTTACTGTGTGCAGTTTGATCCTTTCCATTTTTGAAAGATAATTTGATACTACAGTCACTTGCAAATAATGCATTTTGATGGGCAAGATTTCAACATGGCATCTAGTATATTGATAGACACCTTTAATATGGATGTATAGATGCTCTTAGTGTACCTTGGGATCAGATTTTATTGACATTGATATGCTATCTCAGATCAAAGAGCCATATGTAACCCCTATACTGTCTCTATTTAGCTTTAAGCATGAGATCTATTTTCAGGAAGCTATAAGCCTATTATCATCATCTTATAGTGCCATTCTCCATCTTGACCAGGTCTTAATCATTTTTTAAGTGGCAGCCGTTGATACAGATCTCTTTTCTAGTCCTAGAGCACCTTCAAATTTGTTTCACATGAGGTGCTGTGCATTCTTTCCTACTATGATGGTCTACTGAGGAACAACACCGTCGGTCGGGTCTGGGGAGATCTAAACATGCGCAGCCTTACTCTCGACAAGCAAAACGGTTAGGAAAGAGAGAGTTGTACAGGGTTCTGCAGTTCCATATGACCTCTCCAGATGAAGTCATCTTGTGATCATTGTTTTGTACAATTTAATTTCTGAAAAGCTTTATTAAAGATGGGAAGGCTTTGAAGTACAGGCTACGTAGAGCTGCATCTAACTGAAGATTAAACTTAAGTTTCTTCTTATCTTTTTTTGAAAAATATGTTCTGTTTGGCCCTTTGTTGTATTTTATAGCACTAAGTTGAGAACGTCATATAGAGTCGTAGGGTTGTAGTGCCAAGTATTTGCTTTGGAGTTCAAGGGCCACATGTAAGTGTTTCATATCCTAATGAAGAAGTTTTTGTGCTCTAGTTGATGCGACTTTAATTAGTTGGTAACATTTCTTTCGGGTGAAACGACTTGTCGAGATTGAATACATAACTATTCTTTGTGGCTTGTTATACATTCAAGAAGGAAAAAAGAAAAAACTAGAAAAGAGATTGCCTATGTATCCCCCCTGTTTTTTTTTTTTTGGCGACAAGAACAAACAACAAACTATATCGGAATCAAGTCACCCCTTCTTGCTCTATTAGCTAAGGCATGAGCTTGATTCACTTCATTCCTACCTACCTTTATTATTTCAACATACTTAAAACTCTTACACTTTACCATGATGTCCTCCAAAATGGCGAGATATAATAAAAGGTCCCGAACCCCAAGATAGCTTGCAAAAGCTCTGCCGAATCTGTATGAATTCTTATCAAAGCGAACCCTCTCACACGAGGCTTCACACATTCCTCTTAATAGCGCATAAGCTTCCGCCCGTAATGTCGTCATTGCAAATATAGCTCTTCCTCCCTCCATAACCTTACCACCATTGACGAATCCAAGTCCAACCTATTCCCGCTCTCGGAATATCCTTTCTTACCCCTTTCCTTTTGCTCTTCCAAGATCCGTCAACGAAAATAAAACATAGCACTTCCTAACACGAACCAACTTTGTAACACAATAAAGAAGAAGAAGAACTAATCTTACCGTTATCCGAATTCAATGACAACTTCGTCCTCTGTATTCTGAGGTCCTTATCCATCATCTGTTGACGCTTTAAGCTTAAAATTTCAAGAGGGTTTGGAATACCTTTGAAGACAACGCTATTTCGATGCAACCAAATTGACCAAAGAATAGCCACAAACTCCTTTCCTCTAATAGAATCACGCCCCTCCTGCTTCCAAAAATATTTAAGGAAATTCCGAACCCAATCTCCGAACATCACCTGACCAACCTGCTGTACCTTAATACCCAGAGGAGACCCACTCCACACACTTGTAGTGACCTGGCAATCCCTGAAAAGATGCTGCTCCGACTCCATACCACATCCACAGAAATTACATAAAGGGCTGACCTGAAATCTCCTTTTATACAGATTCAAATTTACGACGAGCGCTGAATTCAGAAGTCTCCAAACAAAAACCTTCCATTTTGGTCTAATCTCAAAATTCCAAAGCTTATGCCAAAACTTTACTTCATCATCTGACCCCTCCATTTTGCACTCCAACTTCTGAAGTGCGGCATAAACTTCCTTAATTCTAACAACTCCTGTTTTAGAAGCACCCCAAATGAACTCATCATGAACCAATTTAGTCGACATATGCATTGCCAAAAAAATCTTGGCCGCGGATTCACGTGTGAACAATCTCCAAACAATTGCTAAATCCCACACCCTCCTATCCCTTAACATCAAATGCTGGACCACCTCAATTGAATGGGCGCTTAAGTTCACATTCCACAATAGTATGTTATCCACATCCTCAAATATGGAAGTGAAAGATCAGTTTACTACCCTGTGTCTCCAATACTAAATCTAAACAATTGTGTATGAATGACATGCAATAATAATCCGAAGCATTGCTCAGGTCCAAAAACAAGCTAGTTCATCATATATCGTGCCTGTGTTTCTAGTTTAAAGTTGTTGTCCTAATCCCCTCAATAAGAAAAAGTAGTTATCATAATGATTGGATTGAATATGAAGCTATTATCAACACCAAGTTTCATTTCTAGGTTTTAAGATTTTAAAAATCATACTATATAAATTGTGTATAATTAATGTAAAAATTTGTCATACTTAAATTAATCATGTTTGTTTTGAGAGTTGATGATAACGATAAGATGTTAATGGATTGATTCGTAGCTAACAACCAATCTACATCAGGTTTCTTCCAATGGAAAGTAAAATTAAATAGAAAACATTTACTAATTAGGATTGAAAATTTATCCACTTTTTTAGTAAAATCATAACTTTTAAATAATTTATTCATAAATCTATCGGACAAAGAAGGCCTATTACTAACTAGAAAGTGAGTAATTTATGAATAGGGGTAAAATGAGATTTTTTTGCGGGCATATACCAAGGTAATAGGATATTTTATGGGGATATACCTCACTATTTTTTTTTTGTGGGGATATACCAACCTAATTTAAGTTTTGTTAAACGGTACCAAATACACTATTTCCGGCGAGAAAATCAAATTTCCGGCCTTTGACTTGGTAACTTAACCCTAATTTATACCGTATAGCACAAATTCAAACCACATAGTACAATTGGAGAACACAAGAAGTAAATTGAATTGAGATTAAAGCTAAAATAAGAGTTAAGACATCATACCTTGTAATTGATGATTTTGGGATGCCCTTTCTTGCTAAATTGAAGAGCGTTCTTTTTCAAGGTTTAAGGAGAGGGAAATGTTAAGGGAGGGGGTTGGTTATTAAGGGAGGGAATTCTTAAAAAAATTCTTAAAAAAAAAACATTTCAATAGCGTGGTTGAGGGGGTAAAACACAACATTTGTGGCTCACTCGCGAGTTCCTACCAAATCAAAGGCAGAAAATTTGACTTTTTCGCCGGAAATAGTGTTTTTGGTACCTTTTAACAAAACTTAAATTTAAGTTGGTATATCCTCACAAAAAAAAAATTAGTGAGATATATCCCCACAAAATGCCCTATTACCCTGGTATATCCCTGCAAAAAACTGACAAAATTATGTAATTTTACGGCCCTAAAATTTGATAACAAAGCTATAAGAATAGGATTAACGATCCTTCATGAACAGACTAACGAAGATACCGTCTTACAAATTACGAAGAGGTTGCACAACAAATAAAAATAAAATAAAGTAAATTACAAAGAGGTACTTTTGGTCTGGTTTTCCTGTTGGTATATTCTCAGTAACCTGACGTACCAAAAATGAAAACATAAAAGCTGCGGAAACGGGAATGAAACGTAAAAGTACTTGTTTATCTTGCTCTTTTTCCCCCTTTTTGGTATATCCAACTACTCAGATTTCGTGCATCACATCTCTAGATTATGTAACTTAGCTTCCAATCTTCCGGCATAGTAGCTTGCGTTCATGTCATAAGATATGTAGGGGTTGGAATATGTTGGACGTTTTAGACTTTCTTTTGCTGTTTGTCCCTTTTAAAAAGTCTTCCTTGTTCATGTGATTTACTTGCATGGATATCTCACCTTCACTTAGAGATATTCTTCTCTCTTGAATCATACTCCTTTCTTCGTAACAATTCACCATGCATAATTAAAGATTTTGATAGGAATTTTACGGAAATTCGATATAGAAAAGTTGATTCATTTCTAGTTTAGTTGGTAAAATCTTATAAGAATGGTACCTAAAATTTAGGATCAAGTTCTGTTTACAGACTGCAAAAACTGGTGTATTGAATATCTTAATGTAATCCATTATATATTACTATATAATATTAATATTATGAAAGGTGACAACTTTCTTAAATAATCCGAAGTAGTATACACGAGTATTATATTCAACCATAAAGCCCCCCTGAAACAGCTAACTGCATCTGATGTAACACAACCCCAAACGGCACTATTATACCACTCTCTTCAATTTCCTTTTTCTGAAGATTACTTGAGCTATACCCCTTAGACAGTTAACCTCACCTAGGAAGAAATATTCTCTTCTTCTGTCTATATATACCAATATAATGGGATATTGAAGGAACATATTCATCATTGTAAACTCTCCTAGAAGAAATAAACTCTAAATCCAATACCACAACTCTTCATCTCAAATACAACTACTAAATAGAAAAGCAAAACTTTGGATATCTTGAAGTCATGGAAACATCAAACAGAAATGAAGAACAGGCACCAGAAATAGTGTTCTTCGACATCGAAACAACGGTCCCAAATAGAGCAGGACCTGGACAAGAACGAAGATTCTGGATGTTAGAATTTGGTGCAATGGTGATATGTCCTCAAAAGCTCGTCGAGATCGAGAGCTACTGCACTCTGATTAAGCCAGGAGATCTGTCTGTTGTCGCGCTGAGGTCTACACGAAGTAATGGCATCACGAGAGAAGCAGTCATAAAAGCACCAATGTTTGAGGAAGTTGCTGACAAAATATATGAAATTTTACATGGGAAGATATGGGCTGGTCATAATATTCAGAGATTTGATTGTCATCGGATCAAGGAAGCTTTCGCTGAGATTGGTCGTCCTGCTCCTCAACCTGTTGGTATGATTGATTCTTTGGGTGTTCTTTCTGATAAATTTGGAAGAAGAGCTGGTGATATGAAGGTATATAAACATCCATCACTCTGTTAACTACGTTCTTATGTGCACTTTTTTTTGAAGGAATTTATGTGTATTTGATATAATGCCAATTTTTTCAATGCATGTACCCCCTTTTACCATATGAGTTATAACACAAACGACAAACGTGATAAGGTTGGAAAGAAAATAGGATCCAATCCACAAGGAAACTTCAACCATTTGGATCGATAATCCACAAGGAAGTTTTACATAAGAAGAAAATTACTTAAGGCCCGTTCGGTATTACTGTGGTTTTCTGTTTTTTGGTTTTTTGATTTTCAAAGTCACATGATATATGTCCTATAATGAATAAAAAATTAGTCAAATTTATTGGGAACATGGTGATTTTGGCAATCGACAACTAAAAAGTGAAAACCACTTTTTCGGTTTCGTGTTTTTGGTTTTTAGTTTTCAAAAAAAGTGAAAACTGAAAACAAAAAACGATAACGAACGAGTCCTAAACTACCCAACTTAAAGATGATAACAAATCAGACCTCTTGCACTTGAGAGGTGGAAACTCTAGTGCTCTAACGTTGAGCTCCCACTTGATTCCCTCCGTATATATCTTTGATTAACGAAAGCTACCTTTTTCTTATATATGTGTGTGTACGAAACGAACGATTTTCCCCTCATTAATTTTTTTCGTTAAAGCCTAAAGGCAAATAATGCCCCCAGGCCCCAGTTACTACTTTCTGTTTTTACACATGCTGAGGCTCCTCTTTATAATCTTTTCAGATGGCAACATTGGCAAATTACTTTGGACTTGGTCAGCAAAAACATAGGTAAGAGTATAATTTGTTGGTTTCAATTCACCTTTGGGAAAAAAACTATCTGTATATAAAGGCTAATCTGATGTATTTTTTTGTCTTACTCTTGCTTGCATGTAAAAGGAGCCTTGATGATGTTCGATTAAACTTAGAGGTCCTTAAGAATTGCGCAACAGTCCTCTTGTTGGTAAGCTGAAATAAAGAACTTGTATCTTCATCTTATTTAAAATTTGATTGTAGAACTGTAAATAATGTGATATTCATTTTTTTAATGTAAAATTTAGGCACGGGTAATTTATAGAAAAAAGCTTCCTGTTCACTAGAGTTAGCAATTTTTGACACAACACGACAAAATGACCTAAGTCAACATGAAACAAACACAAAGCTACCAAGAGAATCACGGAACTCACAGGACACGAGCACAATGTCAGCACAAACCTTGCGCAATTCAACCAATTGTCCTACATTTTATACAGATTTTGATATATTTCTCATATTTTGAGAATAACCAAATTCGACACGAACATGACTCGTTTACCTTAATTGTCAGCTCTAATGTCAATGTATATAAACATGTAATACAAGTATACAACGAGTCCCACTTAGGGACTCGTTTAGAATCTAGTTGATTCATTCAATGATGATTCTGCATTTTGCAGGAATCAAGCCTACCAAACATGTTAAGCAACAATTGGCATAGTGGCTCTTCCACGATTACGACGAGGAGCAAAAATAATGTGAATAACAAGAAAATGTCATCAAGTTATAATAGAGAAGAATCAAATAGCAGAAAATCTCCTCCTGCAGCTTCAATTGGGTATATAAGATCAGTACCATATCCAACAAGAGCAAGTTTAAGAAAGGTATTCACCATATATCTTCTCTGTTAATTAATTCTGTGTTTTAAGCTTCTTTCTTTGTTCTTGATTGATTAATCTAACACATGCTTATATTTAATAAACAGATGACTGAAAGAGTGAAGAGTATATTGTGTAGAGCTCAGAGCAGCCAATCTATCAACAATTTGATCAAGCATTCACATTCGATCGTCAGATAGTTTTATCAACACAATGATCAGATATTCTTCAAATTCAAGCCTTGCTAGTTGCTTCCCTTGTTCTTATGAACTGAGATGAAAAATTATGGTGAAGATGACATATGATTCCATGCAACAAATTCATAGAAATGTACTAGAACAACTTCATCTTCCCCCATTCTTGATAATTTTTTTTAATGATTCACTTTGTAAATAATGATTCTTTTTATTCATCTGTAAATGTAAATAATCTTATGTTTAGAGGGTTCATCATTCCTTGAATCAAAAACTATATGGTAAATTGAAAATATATACTCCCCGCGAAATAGTCACTTGTACGATTTTGTGAAGTTAGGAAACTAAACATCCATTGAACTTTGGCTAAGAATCACATATACTGTACTATTTTATCAATTTGGCAACTTATTAGTTTGCACTCTAGTTGTAGGAATTTAGATGCTTAATGCGGAAAACGAGTATCACATACTCAAACATCTAACACCAAGACCTTTGCATAAATTAACATGAATCTATAAAGAGTATAGAATATACCTCTTGATGCGTGAATTCCACTTCCACCACGAGCCTTCTAGTGGAGATCCTTTAGAACGTCAACCGCCGTTCCTCTAGTGTTGGTCCACGAACAACCCTTAGATCACCACGTATGCTAGTACGGAAGAGAGAAGAATCCTCTTGCTTTTGAGGTGTGTGATGACCGAATGAGGAGAGTGGGGAGAGAAAAGAAAATCAGTTTTTCTTTACTAAAATGTTGTAATGTTCTAACTCCTTTGTAACCCCCATATCATTATATAAGGTGGTTACAAAGAGGTGTTTGATGAGGCTTTATTTTGCCTCATAATGTCATACATTATGAGCCTAATAAACTCATGAGTTACAACTCTTCCATCCATCATGAAACCGCCCAACCCATTTCACAAATGGATTTGGCTAATATCCAAGGGTTGTCACATTGTGTGACCTCATAGGATCCAATACATATTAGTAGTTGGCCTAAATATACTAGCCCAACAAACCGCAATTAGCTTCTAGCAAAACGTTGCGGTCACCTAATATTATTGAATATGTTATCTCCATAATTTGTCCATATATATATTTAGTTTGTTACACTTGATCGAGGACAAAATCCTTCAATCTCCCACTTGTCTAAGAACAAGTTTGTAACCTTCAAACTCCTTAAGTCGCTTAATGTCTAACTTGTTGACATGGTAACATCGTATGTAAGCCATACCAATATTCAAGTTGTTTCTCGAAATCCGAGTTCGAACTGTCGAAACAAATGATTAACTCCTTAATACATTTGAGCACGGCCATGCATTTTCAGTTCTCGCTCATCAAGAGGCCAAGACACCAATCCTAACTCTTAGGAGGACTTTATCCAGTCTTGTATAACCAAAACTCCCACTCAATTCGTAGCAGTTCCGATCACTGCCTTTATAGCCTCCTTTTACGGCACGACGTTTTGCAGTGTCAAAAACATACTAATCCTGAAGTAAGAATAGTGTCATACTCAT
Source organism: Beta lomatogona (assembly GCA_947646795.1). NCBI lineage: Eukaryota > Viridiplantae > Streptophyta > Magnoliopsida > Caryophyllales > Amaranthaceae > Beta > Beta lomatogona. The sequence continues at coordinate 8,985,316 of CANSNZ010000063.1, read as the reverse complement.
GTCTAAGGAATCCACTAAATATATTAATGAGATTCTCATAAACTTTTAGAGAACTCCCACTAGGTCTGCCCAACGTGTATCAACTATACACGCCTATGCAAATGACTAGACATCTCTATGTCCCCATAGCCCATGAAACTGCGCTATCAATCAACTTGCAATCTAGTCCATGAAACAGAATCATTTACGTTCAATTTTAATGATTCGAACTAGGGACAAAGGTAAATTATAACTCCTGTTCCTTGGGATAGGGTTTCATTCGTCAAATCACATATTTGACAATCCTATCAAACGTTATAAAATACTTTGAACGTTTTATTTAATACTAAACCAAGATTAAATAAGAACATAACCTTTTATTGATAAACATAACCAAACATATCACAAGAGTAACTATAACTGTGAACTAATTAAAAGTAAATAGTACACAATCAAAACCACTCTCCTACATGCTTAATCCCTATAGCCCTAGTATGATTCTCATGCTTAGGCTGAGGCAATGGTTTAGTCAAAGGATCAGCGACATTGCTATCCGTATGAACTTTGCTAACTATTACATCTTTTCTCTCAACGATTTCTCGAATGAGATGAAACTTCCTAAGTACATGTTTACACCTTTGATGTGATCTTGGTTCCTTAGACTGAGCTATGGCACCATTGTTGTCACAATGTAAAACAATACCATCTCCAACACTACGCACTACTCCTAGCTCCCGAATGAACTTCTTCATCCAAACGGCTTCCTTTCTTTGCAGCAATCGCCGCAAAGAATGTACTCGAGTTCTCGTTGTATAATCGGCGACAATACTTTGCTTTGAACTTTTCCGACTCACTTTGCCCCTCCATTTAGACAAAAGATGAAACCAGATTGGGATCGGAAATCATCTTTGTCAGTTTGGAAGCTTGCATCTGTGTAACCCTCAACAACTAACTTACTTTCACCTCCATACACTAAGAAATTATCCTTAGTTCTTCTTAAGTACTTTAGGATATTCTTAGCTGCACTCTAGTATGCGTCACCTGGATTTGATTGGAAGCTGCTACACATGCTCAAGGCATATGAAACATCTGGGCGAGTACAAATTATGGAGTACATAATGGACCCTATAACTGATGCATAAGGAACATAACTCATTCGCTTAATCTCATCAGGTCCAGAAGGACACTGAGTCTTGCTAAGCGAAACACCATGTTGTGTAATACCCCATTTTAATCTCGTTTTATTAGCTACTAATTATGTTTATTAGCTTAATTACACCCTAAAGTTTTCCTAAATAATTATGGTTAAGACTATTTCCTAAAGTAAACATATTTACCTTAGTATTACATAAAAAAAAAAGGTATATTTATTATGACAAACGAATTTTGTAATATAGTTTATGGATTTAGTAAGAAAACCTTTTTACTATATGATTTTGAGTGAATGATTTTTAGTTAAGGTCCAATGTTGAAGTATAGGAGTCAAAGTTAAGTTAGAACATTTGAAAATAGCAAAGTTTGACATTTTGATATTCAAAGAAAATAGGAAACCAATAAGGAAGAAAAGAGAGGCAAAACCCCCTTAGTTCTCTCAGTCAACCAACCACCACCTCCCTCTACTCCCTCTTTACTCCCTACTCTAAGCTTCCCTATGGTGAACCACCAACCTCCATCTAGCCACCTCCATTAATGTCTCCAAACTTTTGTTCTATAAATGCTCAGTAATTGAGCTTTGAAATCACAAGTTCAACAACCCATTTCTCTCTCTCTCCTCTCTCCCCGTGAAACCCCAAAACCCAGTTTCTCTCCGTCCCTCCTGTCTCGCCGGAAACCCCGAAGCTCGCCGGAGCTCAAATCTCTCCTCTACTCGCGTCTCTTCTCTCCTCCGGTTCGTGGTGGTGGTTCTCTCCACCGTCGTTCTTCTTGCTCGTTGTTGGTCGGCTTCTGCCGCAATGCGTTGCTTCGTCTTCTTGCCGGAATTCCGTGACTTCCGTCACCACTGCCGGAGCTTCGAGCTCCCCTGCCCGCACCTCTCTCTCTCCTTTCGCGCTGCTGTTGCTGGCAGTCGTGGTGAGCTGCACGGTGGTGCTGCCGCCATGTGTTGGTTGTCATGTGCTGCCCTTGTTGTTGTTGGTACTACACCTCTCTCTCCTTCTCTTGTTTTCCTCATAATAAAAAAAGAAAAAAAAAACAATGTTGAAATTATGGATTCCGAATTTGAGTACCGATTGTTGATTTCTTGATTGATTGAGTAGTTGTAAGTATTACAACTATGCTAAATTTTGGTACTACTCAAATTAATTTGTGAGACTTGATTAATATTAGTCTTTAGAGGAAATTAGAGTTGGATGTGGATTATGCTTGATTTGATGAAAATGATTAAGTTGAAATATTGTTAGTTTTGGAATAAATTTGTGATTATAAGTTATGAACTTTGTCTAATAGAGTTTGTTAGATTCAAGTTAATATGTGGGTCTAAGGTAATTACTTGAAAGACAGTTCGTCTATAGTTTTGGGTGTTAATCATTTATAATTAAGTTAGACTTTCTATGTTGATTGATGATATGAATTTGTAGTCAAGTTGTGTATTAATATAGTTATTTGTAGTTATAACGTACTCCTTGCTTGGGTCAAACACTAATTGATTATGTCAAAATGATTTAGTTGTGTGAAGGTTAGGTGCATGGTTCGATAAGTAAAACTCTAAGTTGGAATGTTATTGGTTTATGATTTACGTACTTTGTGTTGGTATTTAAAAAGTGATCTAAATATCCGGAATGGAGTAGATTCTAACTATGAGTTGTTAGTTGTGAAGGTCTTAAACCTAGTAATCTAATGTTCATATTCTAATTGTAACTAGAATGATATTCTTGTTACTCTAACAAGATGATTAACTAAATGAAAGTCTATAACGAGGTGCATTCATGAATAATTAGTTTAAAAAAGGAGTAGATGGTTCAACTAGACTGTTAATTCTACTAAAGGAGTTTACATTATAGGTTAGAAAACTGGTTCATTGTATAAATTATAGAAGTGTGAATAACTAATAATGGTGTATTATAACCGATGTGATTTATAAAAGAGTATTTATGGAGTTTGAACTAAAAATTTGCAATCAAGCTTTACTTATCTCGGGAGGTCTATAGTTAAATCGAAGTGATAAATGAACTCAAGTGACGGTTGTATTTATGAAATGAGTTAATGAAACCACTATGATTGGATTGAGATTATGATGAATGAAATATGTTCACATTGGAGTGAACAAATGATGACGTAATTGTATACATGATTTATGTGATGACGTGAATTAAAAGATGTTAATCACGTAAAGTGAAATATTGGAGGGAAATGATGAACAAGGTTGCCCTGTATGAGTGGTTCAGGCCCCTACGGGTTCTCTCGGTTACTATGCTGATTATTCATTCTTGTCTTCCTTCTATCTTGTTGTGATCCAAGTAGAAGGGGTGTGCACACTAGGGACTCGTTATTATGGCCATTGTGTTATCCGTAGGTGGTTACGGGGATTGACCCCGGCCTACAATGTTGAAGTAAGTGGTTACGGGGATTGACCCCGGCTTCTGGCGTTCTCTTTCCTCTCCTTAAATAATTGGATTAATTAAGATTAATTATGTAATTAATCATTGTATATATATCTACATGTGCTTGTATGGATTACGTGAGAGTCGTAGACACCAAAGCATGTTTTAAGACTTGTTTTATGGGTTAGTACTCGGCGTTGTGCGATGTGTATGTCAATGTTTTGTTTTGTCACTACCGTGGCTCGTCACTTGGTGGGTGGCGAGTGTTACAATAGTTTAAGGTTGAAGTTCCGGAGCATCTGTTCCAAGATAGAAGCAGTTACGTGCTAAGGGTACAGCTATGATTGTTTTATGTTTCCTTTGAGGCGAAGACGTTCCATTTTGTAATTGATAATAATTAATTGATTTAGTTTCATTTCTAGTTACGGTTGAGCAATAATGCTCCCGATTCTCTTTAGTGGTACTCAAAGCGTTGAGTTTTGGGATTTGGTATATTTTATTGTAACAGGTTTTTCAAACTTTTTCCCATTTTGGGTTGTCCAAATTATAAAGGAGACTCTGCCGAAATTTTCAGAAAATATTAATTTATTATTAAAGTGTTTCTTTCAAAAGTGACTAATCAAAGTAATGTCCATGTAAGTTAATGATTAATGTAGCCTTGCATTTATTTCCAAGGAGATAAGTGCGGCGGTAACACGCCCGTTGAGTCGAACCTTCGTGGATTTTCCCCCATCTCGAGTTTTATTAAATGAAAAAGGGTTCGGCTTGGCGGGGGTGTTACAGAATGGTATCAGAGCTAAGGTTAGATTCAGGTACGCTATGATCTCCATATCATGGCGTAAAGGTTCTAAATAGGTTTAATGGTTTGGCTAAAAAGTTAGGTATAAATTAACCAAGCCGTTTGAGCGTTTGCGCTTTTGCGTGTGCAATGTGAACCTGTTTATGTAAAGATGTGGCATATGTGATTTTCTATGTTAATTACTAGTTTATGTGTGATGTATCGTGCATTGACTTATATTTGTTTATGATATGTATTTATTCAAAGTATGTATTTTAGAAAACTTATAAGATTTGAGAAACCAATTGAATTTCAAACGAGATCTCACTGAATGAGTTAGTTGGAATTCATTGCCAACAAGTTTGCCCCTTTTGTTTTCTTTGCTCCTCGATTTCGTGAGTCGAGTTGAAGTAGAGTTACAAAAGATGATGGCGGAATGGAGGCTGAATACCTAACGAAGCCATGAAAGCTTGAGATCTGGGTTTTGTCTAAATGAATTTGATTTTTGTCTCCTCGATTCACTTATTGCAAGTTTCGAGGACGAAACTTTTTATAAGGGTGGTAGGATGTAATACCCCATTTTAATCTCGTTTTATTAGCTACTAATTATGTTTATTAGCTTAATTACACCCTAAAGTTTTCCTAAATAATTATGGTTAAGACTATTTCCTAAAGTAAACATATTTACCTTAGTATTACATAAAAAAAAAAGGTATATTTATTATGACAAACGAATTTTGTAATATAGTTTATGGATTTAGTAAGAAAACCTTTTTACTATATGATTTTGAGTGAATGATTTTTAGTTAAGGTCCAATGTTGAAGTATAGGAGTCAAAGTTAAGTTAGAACATTTGAAAATAGCAAAGTTTGACATTTTGATATTCAAAGAAAATAGGAAACCAATAAGGAAGAAAAGAGAGGCAAAACCCCCTTAGTTCTCTCAGTCAACCAACCACCACCTCCCTCTACTCCCTCTTTACTCCCTACTCTAAGCTTCCCTATGGTGAACCACCAACCTCCATCTAGCCACCTCCATTAATGTCTCCAAACTTTTGTTCTATAAATGCTCAGTAATTGAGCTTTGAAATCACAAGTTCAACAACCCATTTCTCTCTCTCTCCTCTCTCCCCGTGAAACCCCAAAACCCAGTTTCTCTCTCGTCCCTCCTGTCTCGCCGGAAACCCGAAGCTCGCCGGAGCTCAAATCTCTCCTCTACTCGCGTCTCTTCTCTCCTCTGGTTCGTGGTGGTGGTTCTCTCCACCGTCGTTGCTGCTGCTCGTTGTTGGTCGCTGCTGCTGCAGTGCGTTGCTTCGTCTTCTTGCCGGAATTCCGTGACTTCCGTCACCACTGCCGGAGCTTCGAGCTCCCCTGCCCGCACCTCTCTCTCTCCTTTCGCGCTGCTGTTGCTGGCAGTCGTGGTGAGCTGCACGGTGGTGCTGCCGCCATGTGTTGGTTGTCATGTGCTGCCCTTGTTGTTGTTGGTACTACACCTCTCTCTCCTTCTCTTGTTTTCCTCATAATAAAAAAAGAAAAAAAAAACAATGTTGAAATTATGGATTCTGAATTTGAGTACTGATTGTTGATTTCTTGATTGATTGAGTAGTTGTAAGTATTACAACTATGCTAAATTTTGGTACTACTCAAATTAATTTGTGAGACTTGATTAATATTAGTCTTTAGAGGAAATTAGAGTTGGATGTGGATTATGCTGATTTGATGAAAATGATTAAGTTGAAATATTGTTAGTTTTGGAATAAATTTGTGATTATAAGTTATGAACTTTGTCTAATAGAGTTTGTTAGATTCAAGTTAATATGTGGGTCTAAGGTAATTACTTGAAAGACAGTTCGTCTATAGTTTTGGGTGTTAATCATTTATAATTAAGTTAGACTTTCTATGTTGATTGATGATATGAATTTGTAGTCAAGTTGTGTATTAATATAGTTATTTGTAGTTATAACGTACTCCTTGCTTGCGGGTCAAACACTAATTGATTATGTCAAAATGATTTAGTTGTGTGAAGGTTAGGTGCATGGTTCAGTAAGTAAAACTCTAAGTTGGAATGTTATTGGTTTATGATTTACGTACTTTGTGTTGGTATTTAAAAGTGATCTAAATATACGGAATGGAGTAGATTCTAACTATGAGTTGTTAGTTGTGAAGGTCTTAAACCTAGTAATCTAATGTTCATATTCTAATTGTAACTAGAATGATATTCTTGTTACTCTAACAAGATGATTAACTAAATGAAAGTCTATAACGAGGTGCATTCATGAATAATTAGTTTAAAAAAGGAGTAGATGGTTCAACTAGACTGTTAATTCTACTAAAGGAGTTTACATTATAGGTTAGAAAACTGGTTCATTGTATAAATTATAGAAGTGTGAATAACTAATAATGGTGTATTATAACTGATGTGATTTATAAAAGAGTATTTATGGAGTTTGAACTAAAAATTTGCAATCAAGCTTTACTTATCTGGGAGGTCTATAGTTAAATCTGAAGTGATAAATGAACTCAAGTGACGGTTGTATTTATGAAATGAGTTAATGAAACCACTATGATTGGATTGAGATTATGATGAATGAAATATGTTCACATTGGAGTGAACAAATGATGACGTAATTGTATACATGATTTATGTGATGACGTGAATTAAAAGATGTTAATCACGTAAAGTGAAATATTGGAGGGAAATGATGAACAGGTTGCCCTGTATGAGTGGTTCAGCGGCCCCTACAGGTTCTCTGGTTACTATGCTGATTATTCCACATTCTTGTCTTCCTTCTATCTTGTTGTGATCCAAGTAGAAGGGGTGTGCACACTAGGGACTCTCGTTATTATGGCCATTGTGTTATCCGTAGGTGGTTACAGGGGATTGACCCCGGCCTACAATGTTGAAGTAAGTGGTTACAGGGGATTGACCCCGGCTTACTGGCGTTCTCTTTCCTCTCCTTAAATAATTGGATTAATTAAGATTAATTATGTAATTAATCATTGTATATATATCTACATGTGCTTGTATGGATTACGTGAGAGTCGTAGACACCAAAGCATGTTTTAAGATTGTTTTATGGGTTAGTACTCAGCGTTGTGCTGATGTGTATGTCAATGTTTTGTTTTGTCACTACTGTGGCCTGTCACTTGGTGGGTGGCAGTGTTACAATAGTTTAAGGTTGAAGTTCTGGAGCATCTGTTCCAAGATAGAAGCAGTTACGTGCTAAGGGTACAGCTATGATTGTTTTATGTTTCCTTTGAGGCGAAGACGTTCCATTTTGTAATTGATAATAATTAATTGATTTAGTTTCATTTCTAGTTCTGGTTGAGCAATAATGCTCCTGATTCTCTTTAGCTGGTACTCCGCGAAAGCGTTGAGTTTTGGGATTTGGTATATTTTATTGTAACAGGTTTTTCAAACTTTTTCCCATTTTGGGTTGTCCAAATTATAAAGGAGACTCTGCCGAAATTTTCAGAAAATATTAATTTATTATTAAAGTGTTTCTTTCAAAAGTGACTAATCAAAGTAATGTCCATGTAAGTTAATGATTAATGTAGCCTTGCATTTATTTCCAAGGAGATAAGTGCGGCGGTAACACGCCCGTTGAGTCGAACCTTCGTGGATTTTCCCCCATCTCGAGTTTTATTAAATGAAAAAGGGTTCGGCTTGGCGGGGGTGTTACATGTTGCATGGGTAGAAAACCTCTTTTAGAGTTTTCCATATTGAACTTAGTAACAATCTTATCTATATAAGTTCGTTGGCTAAGTCCAATCATCCTCTTAGACCTATCCCTATAGATCTTGATCCCCAAAATGTACTCAGCGTTTCCAAGGTCTTTCATAGAAAAAAAACTCTTCAACCATTCCTTGACTGACTCAAGCATGGGAATGTCGTTTCCTATGAGAAGTATATCATCTACATACAAGACCAAGAAGACTATGTTACTCCCACTTTCCTTCTTGTAAACACAAGACTATTTTCCGTTTTTGAGAAAACCAAACAGTTTGATTGCCTCATCAAAACGAAGATTCCAACTCCGGTATGCTTGCTTCAATCCATAAATGGACTTTTGAAGCTTACATACCCTCCTAGGATATTCTGGATCCACAAAACCTTCCGGTTGTGTCATATACACATCCTCTTTCAAGAATACATTTAAGAAAGCGGTTTTGACATCCATTTGCCAAATCTCATAATCATAAAAGGCAGCAACCGCTAGGAGAATCCGAATGGATTTGAGCATTGCTACTGGTGAAAAGGTTTCGTCATAGTCTATACCATGAACTTGCTTGAACCCTTTTGCAACCAACCATGCTTTGTAAACCTGAATGTTACCATCCTTGTCTGTTTTCACTTTGAAAACCCATTTGCAACCAATAGGTGTAACCCCATCGGGCAAATCCATCAAGTCCCATACTTGATTTTCAGACATAGATGCCATTTCGAACCTCATGGCTTCAAGCCATTTTTCGGAGGCTTCACTCATCAAAGCTTGCTTGTAAGTAGTAGGTTCCTCAAATTCTAAGATCATTATCTCAGAACTTTCGGTTAACAAGAAATCAACAAACTTTTTGTTTGGTATTCTTGATCTACTAGTCCTACGAGGGGCCGCAACAGGAGAAATTTTCTTCTCAACAATTTGAGAATTTTCGCACGAATTAGATTCGAGTGGGACAGTAGGAGGTTCGTGTACAGGATGCACGTCCTTCAACACTTGGTCAGTTATGGGAGAAGATTCCTCCAAAGGAGGAACTACTTCAAACTCCACAGTTGGCACTTGTGCTTCTGACTCTAACATAGGTTGAACTATGTCCATTTGTTGCTTTTCTCGAACCTCTTCGAGAAATATATTACTCCCGCTTGCCTTTTTGGAAATAAAATCTTTTTCCAAAAAGACACCACGACGAGCAACAAACACTTTGCCCTCAGTTCGATGGTAGAAGTAATAGCCCTTGGTCTCTTTGGGATAACCCACAAAGAAACACTTATCTGATTTAGGGGCGAGTTTATCTGAAAGTAAACGTTTTACATAAACCTCACAACCCCATTACGTAGAAAAGACAAACTTGGAGCTTTGCCACTCCACATCTCATATGGTGTCTTTTCTACTTCCTTTGATGGAGTTCTATTAAGTGTGAAAGTAGCAGTTTCGAGAGCATATCCCCAGAAGGAGATGGGAAGATCAACAAAACTCATCATAGACTGGACCATATCAAGTAAAGTTCGGTTCCTCCTTTCGGATACACCATTCAACTGAGGTGTTCCAGGCGGAGTGAGTTGTGAAAGAATTCCACAACTCTTCAAGTGATCACTAAACTCTTGGCTCAAATATTCACCACCACGATCGGATCGTAGTGCTTTAATCGTTTTGCCAAGCTGGTTTTAGACTTCATTCTGGAATTATTTGAATTTTTCAAATGATTCCGACTTATGCTTCATTAAATAGACATATCCATATCTACTTAAATCGTCAGTAAAAGTAATGAAGTACCCAAACCCTCCCCTAGGTTTTGTGCTCATTGGTCCACATACATCAGTATGTATTAGACCCAATAGATCACTGGCCCTTTCACCCTTTCCAGTAAAAGGTGACTTTGTCATTTTACCCATTAAACATGATTCACATACATCAAATGGCTCAAAGTCAAAGGATGTTAAAAGTCCATCTTTATGTAACTTCTGAATGCGTTTCGCGTTTATATGACCTAAACGACAATGCCATAAGTAAGTAGGATTAGTATCGCTTGATCTATGTTTTTTGCTGTCTATGTTAAGGACATCTTTGTCTAAGTCTAGGAAATATAGACCATTAGACCTTTTAGCAGTGGCATAAAACATTGAATTCAAATAAACAGAGAAACAACCTTTCTCAATTGTAAAGGAAAACCCTTCATTATCCAAACAAGAATAGAAATAATGTTTTTGGTAATAGCAGGAACATAATAACAATTATTAAGCTCTAATATTAAACCAGAAGGCAAAGGTAGAGTACTATAAGTCCCAACTGCAACGGCCGTAACCCTTGCACATTCGAAGTAATGTGAGAAACACAGCCGGTATCAAATACCCAAGAAGTAGATGTTGCTGAATTAATGTCAATGACATAGATACCTGAAGAAGAAGCCCCAGACTTCTTATCCTTCAGATATACCGTGCAGTTACGCCTCCAATGGCCTATTTGACCACAATGGAAGCACTTGGCATTTGCAGCCACCTTTGGCTTTGCCTTTGCCTATGGCTTATCAGCAGTCTTACTGGCAACTTGCTTGCCCTTATCTTGCTTTTTCTTGCCAGCCCATTCCTTCTTAAAACCCTTCCCCTTTTGAACCAATAGAACTTCCTTCTTAGGTGCAAGAGAGATGTTTTGCTCGGCAGTCATGAGCATCCCATGTAACTCAGCAAGGGTTTTCGACACCCCATTCATATTGAAGTTCAACCTAAACTGGTTGAAGCCTTCATGAAGTGAGTGTAGTATGATGTCAGTAGCCAACTCTTGGCTATAAGGAAAGCCCAACCTCTCCATTGCCTCGAAATAACCAATCATTTCGAAGACATGAGTGGCGACTGGTTTGCCTTCGACTAACGCACACTCAAGAATAGCCTTGTGAGTTTCATACCTCTCTATCCGAGCTTGTTGCTGAAACATAGTTTTCAGCTATCGGATAATACTGTAGGCATCCAAGCTTGCAAACCTCTTTTGAAGGCTTGGTTCCATAGCCACGAGCATAAGGCAAGTAACAATTACTGACCTTTCTGCAATGGCCTTATGGGCTGCCTTTTCGGCTTCAGTAGAGGTGGTCGTTAAAACCGGGATCGGGGTTTCAAGAACATCCTCTCGACCTTCGGATCTAAGAACAATTCTCATATTCCTTTCCCAATCAAGGAAGTTATTCCCGTTCAACTTATTCTTTTCAAGGATTGAACGTAAGTTAAAGGTGAATTATTGTTGTTACCAGACATGATATCTACATAGAAGATGCAAAAGTAATAAGTATGTTTATCATAATAGCTTTTAAAAAAATTTAAACACTTTAAAATAAAAGCTATGCACTTGACCAATTTTCAATGTGTCCCTTTTTGAATCAAGTGATTCTAAGATCCTATCAAACATGATTTATAAGTGGACTTTGGCCTCAACTTAAAACCAAATTTAAAAGGTAAGTAAACTCCTTTACTAATTACAACAATTGTACTTCTTAGTTGATGGGTGATTGCTAAGGTGATTAAAGCTCCCAGGTAAGGAAGTTACCCACAATGTTGGGGAAAGCCTTCCTAATGCTAGACAGAACTTGTCACCCAAACACAAAAACCCAATTCTTTGCTTCAAAATCCAAAACGTTTTGATGATTTTGTTGGGCCAAACCAAACTAAACATGCAAATTTCGGAAATTCACTCTACTTAGCCCAAGATTGGAAGTAACACTCTGCTTTGGCAGAACCTATTACTAACGATCAAGAATTTAGTAGATGTTTATTTGGGATAGCAATTACCCAATATTAGCTTTAGGGACCTAAGTAAATTATTATGTGATTTAATTACTAGTGAACTCATTGCAAAAATAAATCACATGCATAATAAAACTTAGAAAGCATTCAAAAGCAATATTTAAATGCATAAAATAAAATGTGATCCTAGTATGGCCCCTAACCCTAAAGACTACTCTTTAAGGCCTCCATCCTTGTGCTTCATGGGATAAGATTGAATCACCATTCTTCTTATTACCACTTGAATAATCATTTTTGGAATTCTAAACTAAAATTACAAAAATACCAACGATACACATATCGTATTTAGATCACAAAAATACATTAACGATACGCAGATCGTAATTTCTATCCAAGTTTGGGCCATACTAGTCACCGTATGCAATCATAATATCATATATATAAAACATGCATTTTAATCAACTATTAAAATAAATTATTATGCTTTAACAACTTTAAAACATAATAACACCATCTAGATTTAATCTCATATTAATTCAAATGGTTAGTACCTTAAGACAAATTTCAATCATATTAGAATTTATCTCCCAAGGGCTTTAAGATATTAATCTAACAAATTTAATCAACTATTAAATTTAAAGAAAAACACATAAGCACTCTCTAAGGCATCACATATATTTTAATCATATTAAAATATAAAAACATAGCATGATATTTAATAACAAATACTAGCATGAAAGAATTAATCAACTTTTTAAAACTAACATCCTAACATAAAATTAAACACCATAAAATGAAACTCCCATCATAATTTTAATTCATTTAAGCATTAGCGTAGGATACCAAGCATAAAAGCTACTTAATATGCATTAAGGGAATAAACGGATTTAAACGTTTTAATCCGTTGAAAACAAGAACCAGCCATTATGGCCAGTGAACAGGTCGCACCCCGCGAGCAGGAGGGTCGCACCCCGCGACCAGGCTCTGCCTCAGTTTTTTCAATCTCAATTCAGGTAATTTTAATCGATAAACGCATGATTTTCTTTATACAGTAAAACATTTTTATGCATAAATAAATCATACTTGGCCTCAAATTCAAGAATTCATGCCATGAAATTATACATAATCAAATTAAGCATAAAAACTCAAAGCATGCAATTCATGAATCATACATATATACATCATATTCTAATTAACAACTTAATTTAAACATGAAACAATATAACAATTATATAGATATACATGTATCGCAAAATGTATAAACAACTTTTATACTCCCACTAGATTAAAATCCTATTATTTTAATCATGCAAACAATATCCTCATGCTAATACTCTCCCCTAAATGAATTAAACTGAAGGAAAACATGCATCAACATGATCATATTAATCTGTGCAATAGGCTAACTGATACCACTGTAGGAATTTAGATGCTTAATGCGGAAAACGAGTATCACATACTCAAACATCTAACACCAAGATCTTTGCATAAATTAACATGAATCTATAAAGAGTATAGAATATACCTCTTGATGCGTGAATTCCACTTCCACCATGAGCCTTCTAGTGGAGATCCTTTAGAACGTCAACCGCCGTTCCTCTAGTGTTGGTCCACGAACAACCCTTAGATCACCACGTATGCTAGTACGGAAGAGAGAAGAATCCTCTTGCTTTTGAGGTGTGTGATGACCGAATGAGGAGAGTGAGGAGAGAAAAGAAAATCAGATTTTCTTTACTAAAATGTTGTAATGTTCTAACTCCTTTGTAACCCCCATATGATCATTATATAAGGTGGTTACAAAGAGGTGTTTGATGAGGCTTTATTTTGCCTCATAATGTCATACATTATGAGCCTAATAAACTCATGAGTTACAACTCTTCCATCCATCATAAAACCGCCCAACCCATTTCACAAATGGATTTGGGTAATATCCAAGGGTTGTCACATTGTGTGACCTCATAGGACCCAATACATATTAGTAATTGGCCTAAATATACTAGCCCAACAAACCGCAATTAGCTTCTAGCAAAACGTTGCGATCACCTAATATTATTGAATATGTTATCTCCATAATTTGTCCATATATATATTTAGTTTGTTACACTTGATCGAGGACAAAATCCTTCACTAGTTGTGTCTCGTTTACCAAACTTGTGCCCGACCCAGTCTATGGCCAGTTCTACTTCTGCTCAAAGCCATCGATAAGGGTGTGCAAAGCGACTTACAACACCGGGCTATTGGGAATTTCTCATGTATGTGCGTGTGAAAGGAAAAAAAAAGTCTCACATTGGAAGATTGTTTTAGAAAGACAAGCATATAAGGTTGGTAGACTATCATATGGTTTAAGGATGGAACTTCGCTTGACTTATGAACGGGTCGTCTCTCCTCCTGTTTAGGCCTTAACTCAGGGCCCAACGATTTTAGGATCGAACTTTACTTGACTTATATTGACATAAGGTCGAACAAGAGCCCCTCATTTTCAGAATAGATGGTCTAATTTTAACATTAAATTGGACAAACCAAGCCTATATTCTTCTAACAAGCCCATTTGTCTCACTATAACCCAACACTATCCCTAGACATTTAGCGCCAACTTAGTCGTCCCTTCGCTTCTCCTTCCTTTGTTTCCCTTTGAAACTCGAACTTATACAACGAACAGTTTTACTCCCTCCGTCCCAGAAAGATCTTAACACTTGTTGGGACACGTAGTTTAAGGTGATAAGTTGTAGTGTGGTTATCAAATGTTATTTTAAAAAAGCAGATGTGATAGGAGTTGGTGGGGTATTTTTTTATTAGAGGAGTGAGAAACCTGGGTAACTTTTTATTGATAAAAAGTAGAGTGTGGGCCAAAGATGTGTAAAAGAAAAAATATATAAATGTTGGGACCATGCAAAAAAAAAAAGTGTTCAATCCAATTTGGGACAAACATAAAAGGAAAGTGTTCAGACTATTCTGGGACGGAGGTAGTATAAACTAACTCGACAATCTTACCAAATGGATTAAACTAGTCACTAAATGAATTAAAAACTAACCCGACAATCTTACCAAATGGATTAAACTAGTCACTAAATGGATTAAAGAATGTGAAACTAAATTAATTAAACTGACCACTAAATAGATTAAACTAGTCACTAAATTTAGAAAGATGGTATGTTCTCTTCTTAATATTGGGCTTGGGCCGTTGTCTAATTTTAAACTAAAAGTAGGCGGTATCTTACAAGATCAACTGCATTTTCAAAGAGTCCTCAGTTTTAATCGCATTGTTTTGTCTAGACTTTAGGTTTCTTTTTTAAGAAATTAATATTTTTGTGATTATTTTCAATAAAATTATTTTATAAAGATATGAATAATAATTTTAATTTTTACTTTTATTCTAAAATTTAGCACAGGAGGCACGGCTTTCGCTCTTCCAAATTTCCAACCCAGTATAGGTACCGTTTCTTCTCTGGAAGGCCTGAAATAAGATATGTTCTAGCTGTACAAAAACTACCTCCGTTTCTTTTTAATAGTTACACTTACATTTTTCACGCATGTCGATGCACTACTTTGAGCCTATATATCTCTAATTTTGTATTTGTAAAAAATATAAAAGGTCGATATTCTAAATGTACATATCGAGAGGAATCAAACAAGACCCCACATGACTATGTTTTCTCTTAACCATAAATCACAAATGATAGTCAAATCGAAATTTGTGAATAGTGTCAAAAAGTGAAAGTGTAACTATTTAAAAAGAAACGGAGGTAGTATGTGTGATCAAAACCCATCCATTGTCCTTATTATAGGGGTAAAATGGAAAAGAATAATCTCACCTTTCGGCGGTCTTCCCATAATAATCCACATTCACTTAATATCAGAATAATCCTAGCTTTATACCCTATTTTCTTAAAATATGCCATTTTACCTACAACCTGTTACACAGGTTACTATTCTCACAATCTCACCTCTTTTCCCTCTCCTCTCTCACCCTGTTCTCTCTCATCTCCTTTTCTGATTTCAGCAACACCCAATAAACCACCAACACCACACCTACTCACAAATTACCCACCACCAAACCAGCCCCACCGACCCAAAAAAATGCACCACCGTCACCCACTTTCTTGAACTGGGCTGCGGGGTGGAGGGCATTGCGTCGGGGGGGTTGTCGAGGAAGCGTGCCAGGGGGTTGCGTCGAGGAAGCGTGCGGGGTTGCGGGGAGGAGATTGCGAGTGGAGGAGGGGGATTGCGTCGAGAAAGCGCGGGGTTACGGGGAGGAGATTGCGAGTGGAGGAGGGGGTTGCGTCGAGGAAGCGTGCGGGGTTGCGGGGAGGAGATTGCGAGTGGAGGAGGACAAAGGGGGTGGAGGCTGGATTTTTGGGATTGCCGAGAAATGAGGGTGGTGGTTCTTCCTCATTTTTGCCGAGAAACGAGGGTGGTGGTGGGTTGGAAAAAGGGAGGACGGTGGTGGTTTTGTTGTAGTGGTGGGTCTAAGGGTGGTGGTGATGAGAGAGAAGGGTTTAGGATGGTGGTGGTTTTGTTGTATTGTGGGGTTAGGAGGGTGGTGGTGATGAGAGAGAAAAGGGAGGATGGTGGTGGGTTTAGGTTGAGTTTTTTTTTTTAATTTTAGTTTTAGTTATTAATTAAGTTGTATTAGAGATAAATTTTAGTTAATTAAGCTGGTCAAAATTAATTAACCATAGTCAAACCGGTTAATCTTCATATTTACTTCTTTTTACAGGTTACTTTTGAAATGGGACCATTTTAAGAAAACATGGTATAAAGCTAGGATTATTCTAATATTAAGTGAATGTGGGATTATTATGGGAAGACCGCCGAAAGGTGAGATTATTATTTTCCATTTTTCCTATCCCATGTGGTTACAGACTTACAATCATGTTTTACACTTTTACATCTCTATGTGACTGCTATTATTTACTCCATTCGTTTCAATTTCATATAGCTGATCTAACTAACTAAATGTATTGGTTATTCACTTATATGTACCTTATATAAGTGTTAAATAAATAGGGATACTCGTTTTTATTTTTTGTAATATTTTGACGGTTGTAATTATATACTAATTTTAACTAGAAAGGATTGACTAATATGTAAAAGAAAAGAAAAATTCTTAGATGAGAGGGGTGCACAATAAATTGTTGTCAAAAGGGGTAACTTTTTACCCTAAATAGGTTACCTACATTTAGAGCTGGCGACGGGTCGACCTAAGTTGACCCTTTTACTTAAACAGGTTGAAATCCACAACCCAACCCAACCTGTTTAGTTAAATGGGTAAAAATTCTCAACTCAACCCAACTTGATAATAAATGGGGTGACCTAAAATCGATCCACTAACCCATTTAATAACATTTTCCAATTTCCATTATTAATGGCAACCTGATAAGTAAATACTTCACTGCCTCACATTCGAATAACTTTAAAGTACAAATAGTCCATACATAACAAGAAGACAAATTCAAACACAATACAATCCTTTTTTTATTGTTCATTTAAGTTGGAAAATTAGTTTTTTTTATGGAAAAGAAACGGGCTAGTGGGTCAACCCAACCTGATCCATCTAAGTAAACGGGTTACATGAGTTGAGTTCAGGTCGGAAATTTCACCCTGACCCAACCCATTTAATTAAACAGGTTGGGTTGGGTCGTCCCATTTAATTAAATGGGTTGAAAATTTTGATTCCACCCGTTATTATCGGGTTGGGTTTCGATTGAGTCGGTGGGTTGGGTAGATTTTTGCCAGCTCTACTAAATAGAAATGATCCCTTTAAGGTTAAATTTAAAAAGTTACCTTTTGTTTATAAGTGATCTATTTTGACTTAAAAAGTGATCTATCTTGACTAAAATAGTGGTCCAGAATAAAGCTATTGTGCAGCTGATGCATAATATTATGAGTAAAGAAAAATTTGGCGCCACTAATACCCACTATAGCTTATAACTAGATCAGTCCAACTTTAGGGTGTCTCCTACCAAAAAAATCAACCATTCACCTTAAGTTACCTGAACAATCGGTTAATAATATTCATAAGCCCCTTTTTCAATAAACTAAAGTCAATGTATAAGTGTCATCGCGGACCATTGGCTTAATAGTGAAGAAAGAGATTTCTTGATTTAGTTATTCACTTGTATTATATTAACCGATTTAGCACATAATATAAAAGTAATGTTTTTGGAAGAAAATCAACATGATCGACACCAGTCGCAGGGATATCAATCATTCAGATTTTTTTCCCTATATATTGTCAAAGGGAGTTTTAACTCCATCTATGCGCCAAAGTTGGAATTAATTCCCTGCATATTGTCCACGTCAGCAGGTATTTTTTGTTGAATTTACTAATTTGGCACACTGATCCATGTGTGAACACATCTAGACATGCATCATTCTTCTTTTCATCACGAGTTTTCTCCGTGAAATTCCTCAGTTGATGTGAGCCTTTTGTTTATCTTTCAAATCAATCTTCGGAATTTGGAATTTTTTTAAAATATTCATGTCTGGGTAGTACCCAAGTACGCTAATGGACACATATCATGCATGTCCGCCAAAGTCATACTAGGAGCGATTATTATACGACGATTGAGATTAGGCCCTTGAGTGGTCCGACAACATTGTTAGTGGTCATCTAATAGGACAAAATAGGGAATATTTCCCTAAGTCACGCTCATCATCGTCATACACGTGCACAAGGATTAAACATCCTATCAGAACTACAATACTACTATAAATAGTTATTTGGTACTAATCCTACTTTCTCTCTCTAAATCCTTCACTGACAAATCTCTAACTTGATCGTCGAATGGGGTTTCCTCACATTTTATGTTTGCTTCCTTGCAGCTAGTTCTTAGCGTGCGCCCACTCCACTCTTGACGGACTTACCTTGAAGACCGCCACCTATTTTACTAGCGAAACAATTCCTTTTAATCCGTTCCATCCTTTTTCGATTGAACTCGATTGTTACTCAGACATACTTTCTTCATTAAAATAAGTCAAAAGTTATTACTAATACCAATCTACCACCATTGATCACTAGGTATCATATGAGACATAAGTACTGATAATATGATTGTGGTATGTGGAAGACATTCTACAAGCCCGACCCAAACCATATGGAGGCCCTATGCTGACCTTGAAAGATAGGCCTCTAGACAAAAAAAATCACGGCACCATTGTTTCATAAGAAATTAGAATGCAGAATAACTATAAAATCTATGTTATTGGTTTCTAAATTTCCCAACACTCATACAAACGCAATAAACACATCCCATTTTCATTCAGTACACAGCGACAAAAGACCCACATCATAAAACCAAGAGCAAGATACATTGTCCAACAAACTCAACAAAATTAAGTAAAACCCAGATTCTTGACACACGCAAAACCAGATAGAAATCACTAAAAAATTATCAGAATCTTCAACAAGATACCAAATTAAGAAAAACCCAAATTTATATGGAGAATTCGCTAAAAATTCCAGTTCCAACATTCCAACTTCATTCCTTTTATGTAAAAAACAAAATTTAACATTGAGATTGAAGAGCTTACACCATGAAATACCAAGAGATCCAAAATCATATTCAAGTCCATCAAATCGAGATTCATTCGGTATTTTTACAAAAATTAATATGAAGAAAAAGAAGCAAAATGGACCTTGCAAACATGGGTTCTTTGTGTTAGGAGAGATTAATTGAAATTGAAGAGTAAAATTTTAGTATTGCCCTTGAGTTGGAAAAAAAGCATCTGCATTTCTCTACTCCTTCTTCATGGGTTCCGTAGAAGGAACCAAAACTTTCAGCACTCAACTCTCCCTCTTTAAAAGGGCTAAATACTCAACTTTCACATTGGAGGAAACCATAAATCATTCTAGAAGCAACTTCCATCAGTTTTTTTGAGCTCTAATTCTTACTGCATTTTCTGTTTCAAATATTTGAGAAATCGAAATCCTTGAGAAACTAAGCAAAATACAATTTTTGAATTTTGAGATGTGAAATGAGAGGGGATGAATTTTTCCTGTTGGAGAAGATTTGGATAAAGACAGTAGTGTAATTTTTGAGTGACATAGCTTCATAGAGGTAAGGGTGAGTTTATTTCTCAGACTCAACTCTAAACTTTACACTGTGCCACATCAGCTTTCCACTACTTTTTAATTCTACAGACTCATTTCAGACTCATTCCAATTTTATACTCTATCCCTCAGACTATCTCCAGACTCACTTCACTTTATTTTACGCATTCTAATTATTTTTTTTGTTTTCAATACCATTGTATTATGAAAATGTAATAAATTAGAATAATTACCAATAAATAATTAGTTAAATGAAAAAAAAAATTATATTGACATTAATATTATAAAATCTACATAACACTAATTGAGTACATGAGCAATAGAGACTTATTAAATTTAAAAGGCATTCAAAAACATAACTAAACGCATAATAAGTTCTACAACATATGACAAAAGATACACACAAAATTTAAAAATACACATGAAATTTAGTTAGCGTTTTCTCCAAAACGTGACCAAATGTGTTCCATCAAGTCATGCTGCAATTGGTGACATTGAGTTCGGTTACGAATCCGCGTATGATTTTCAAAGTATCTGCTTCGATTTGCATGATAATTTCTAAGCAGACCAGTGCGAAGTTGCGGGCTTTTTTTTTTTTTTTCTTGATACCGTATATTCAACATTAGGGGTGATTCCATTATCATCTCTTTCATCCTCAACAATCATATTATGCAATATTATACATGCTCTCATGATATCCCCAACTTCACTTTTATCCCATAAACGTATCGGGTTGAAAACAATCACGAATCTCTTTTGGAGCACCCCAAATGCGAGTTCTATATCCTTCCTTGCACCTTCTTGATATTCAGAAAATAGTTTCCTTTTCTCGGACAACATATTCGCTCGAGGGATGGATTTGACGAAAACTGGCCACTCAGGATAAATACCATCTGCAAGATAATATCCTATACTTCCTCCGTTCCATAATAAGTGAAACACTTACTATTTTAGAACGTTTCAAAATAAGTGAAACATACCTTAAATGGAAAAAAGAAAGTGACAAAATGACAAGAGTACCCATCACAAACTTGTGTGGTTTGCTTTTCTCTCTCCTGCTTTTGATAATGAGAAGGGTATTTTATGACTTTTTGGCTTTTGAAAGTGATGTTTATTAAATCTTGTACCCAATCCCTATGTTTCACTTATTATGGAACGGAGGAAGTATTATACATGCTTCCATTTACAGTGTATTGGATTTATGGGCCTCGACCTTCAAGTAACTCATCGTATATCGGGGATCGATCGAGTACATTAATGTCATTGTTAGAACCTGCAACACCAAAATATGCATGCCAAATCCATAAATCCGATGAAGCAACAGCTTCCAATACCATAGTTGGTACACCTTGATGACCTCTAGTGTATTGACCTTGCCATGCTGTAGGACATTTATCCCATTGGCAATGCATACAATCAATACTACCTAGCATACCTGGGAATCTGCGAGCTTCCCCTATTTGAAGCAAACGTTGGATGTCATCCACAGTTGGCCTTCTCAAGTATTCAGGTTCAAATATCTCGATGACACACTTACACAATTTCTTTAAGCATTGTATCGCTGTATTTCCACCAATGCGCACATATTCATCTACAGCGTGACCAGCCACTTCATAAGATAACAATCGAATGGCAACAACACATTTTTGAAGTGGAGTGAGAAAGCTTCTACCAAGTGCATCAACTCTTTGTGTAAAATAGTCAGAATGATTTTCGAGAGCATTAACGATGCGAAGGAATAATTCTTTTCTCATCCTGAACCTTCTGCGAAATTGTCATGCGTTGTATACCGGGTTGCTTGAGAAATAATCATTCCATATGTCCTTCTTCACGTTTTCTTTCTGTGTAACATCGCTTCTTTCTTACTTTTCTATTATTTGAAGGTGATGTATCGTGAATGATATCATTTAGGATATTATCTATTGCATCCATGGAAGTGTCACCCTCCATGTATGAATCACACATTTGATTATACAAATCATCAAATGTGGTAGGGGGGTTGGAGTTTGACATTCTCGGTTTTTTTAAAGTGTAAGAGACTTTGTAGTGTTTTGGTTTGAGAATTTAAGCTCTTCAGTGGGATAAATATATAAAGCTGGTGAAACATAATTCATTGCACACGATTCACACAATTCAATGACTAGTTCAACAATGCACTCATCTTTGGTACAATAATTCACATAAGATAGTACACTAATTCAGCATACAGTGTCACAATAGCTGACAAAGTTACTGAAAAGAAAAAGGTGAGTAGATTAGAGCTATGCAACAATCAATGTAAAGTAAGAAGTGATGCACTAATATGGACATGGAGTTGACAACTCATTGCAGGTGCAATCAACTCACAATTATTATTTGTATTATAATTTAACCTTTTATTATTGTTACTAGTGTTACTAATAATTATTAATGTAAACAAACCAAATCAATAATAAACAAAACTACGAATAACCATTAATATTAAATGTAGATGAAGTTCATGAAACAAAAACACTTAACTTAAATGTAGTTGAAATAAATAAAACACTAAACATAAACATAGTTGACATATAATCACTTAACTTAAACATAGTTACAACAAATTAATATAACATAAAATGAACGTTAATGAGAACATTTAAATATTTCTGCTAGCTTAAATCACCCTAATCATCAAAAGTCCATCCATATTTATCTGCAAGTGCTTGTAATTTTTTCTCATGAATTTTCCTTTGTAAGGAAGTCATCTTGGTGACATCAGCACAAAGTAGTTGATTCTCAAGCTCTTGCTCTTTTAAATTTGCGATACGACTTGCTGATTCTGCGCGTGTGTCTTCAATACTCCTTGCAATTGATATAGCTTCAATATGATCACTTTGAATGCTTTTTCTCTTCCTTTGAGAAGCTAATAGTTTCTTTGCAGCTTGTTGACCCATTGGTCTGGGTTCATCAACTTCATCGGAACCCCCAACACCCCTTCGCTTGTTGTGTAGTCGCCTGTTTCGGAAACTTTGCTCCTCTTCGATGACTCACTGTCGTCGCGTTTCTTACGCTTGTTTTTTTGTTCAGACTTAAACTTATCTTCATCATACACAATACTCCACACATGATCGTACTGGAACTTTGACTGGTAGAGACTTTGGTAGAGTGCACGTGCCTTTGAGAGCTTCAAAGCTTCATTGAACCCACTCCTCTGTTCATATTTGGCATAACAACCTGCAAACTTTCCAAGAGACGCATTAATTGACCACCAATGTTGTTTGCAGAGGTTTACCTCTCTTTTAGCTTGGCCTTCTTGTCTATTTTCATTGAAGAAAGCACAAATTTTCCCCCATTACGCATCTGCTCTTTGTGCATTGCCATTGACTTCATCTTTAGTAGTATTAATCCAGGCAACACCAAGAAGTATTTCATCTTCTATTGTCCAAGCTAAAGCCTTTTTCTCTTTTGTTTGACTTTTCCGACGTGTTGTAGTACGAGTAGGTTTTCGAGTGGTTGTAGTGACATCAACATTTTCAACCTCTTCAATGCCCACATTATCCATAGGTTGGTTGTCAGAATTAGATCCAATACTAATGGGTGTAAATGGAGGTTGATCCATATTATCACTTGTGGGATTATATTGGTAATTTGGAGTTTGAAGAAATTGGTTAAAATTTTGTTGAGGTGTATTTCTTATATTAGTTGGACTAGGAAAAGTCATATTTGGATTTTGGGAATTTTGTTGTTGGTTTTGCTGACCTAAAGCGGAATAAAATTGGGGATTATTTTGCAAGAAGCTCATAAGAGAATTCAAATCAAAATTTTGATTTAGATTCATTATAAATAAAATAGACGAATATATTTTTTGGAGAGGGAAAATAATTATAGAGATATAGATTTGGGAGAGTATAAAAAAATTAGAAACAACACACACAATATTTATAGAAGAAACAATATTACCGTTGAAACAAAAAAAAAAAAGAAACAATATTACCGTTGAAACAAGATTACCGTTAAATTGGAGTTTAAACAAAAAAAAATGTGGCATCATCTGTTGCAAAAGTGAGTCTTTAGTTGAGTCTTTGATTTCAAAACTCAAGTTAAGACTCCCTCCCAATTTTTGATGCAATATCGGTGAGTCTCTCTAAGACTCCCTCTAAGACTCACTTAGAGACGCGCGAGATTCACACCCTAAGCTGATAATAAGGAGAGTGAATCAGAGCGAAATAAGGTAAGGACGGAGAGAGAAAGAGAGGAAGTTGAATGTTTAAGGGTGTTGGAACACAAGGTGATACTCAAGAAGGGGGGGGTTGAATTGAGTGACTAAATCTAATCGATTTTCGCAAAAACGCTTTTATGGCACAGTGCCGTGCACTGTGTTATTTACTCGTAAAATCTCCGATTACTGTTTTTGCTCAAACGAAACTTAATCAAACACTAAAACAATAATATCAAATAATAAAACACAGGAATTTAACGTGGTTCAATCTCACCTCTGAGATCTACGTCCACACAAACTATTCTTTTATTATTTGAATCGTAAAATATCAACCTCTCGATACAATCCGATTCCCCCACTACTAACTCTAGTAGTGCTCCCCAACACTTAACTCTAAGTGTTGCTACTCTCCTATAATATAAGAATTACAGAAAGAAAGATTCCTCAAAGACGTGCTTCTTATTCAAGCAAATAGAGGACAATTACAAACGTTGTTTAGTTTCCTAATCTGACTAGAACTCTGTGCTATACTCTGTGCCTTTAGAAAACTGTTTTCAGCTCTTAATCTCTCCGATTTTTTCTCTCTGAAAACGTGAGTTATAAAACTGAGTTGCAATCCCTTATATATGTTGGTGAACTGAATAAAAATCCTTCTCCAAGATATATTATCTTTGAACAATTTTTATTCCTAAAATAAAGGGATAAAATTCTTTTCCTATTTAAAAACCAATTTTATCTTTTATAAAAAACTGATTTTCCTTTTCCTAATAGGATAAGGATTTCTCCATATCTTATATTAACTAGATAAACTCTTAAATCAGTTTTTTATTAAACAAACTTTATCATATTGAAAAAACAGTTTTTCTCCTTCTTATCGAAATTCTTTAAAAACGTTTTATGATTTTTTTTTTCGAAAAAAAACTTTTATCTTTTATATACAAAACGTTTTATCAAAATCAGTTTTTATAAAATTCTTTTTTTATTATAAAACTAAACTTCCTTTTTATATAGATATATAAAATTAACATAATTATTTATTCCCTTAACTCTAAGAAAATAATAATTATTCTAATTTTATATTTCTTTATTTGGCACATAATATATCATCGAGTTCTAGCATATTACATTTTGCATATAGTAACTAAACTTGGAATTCAATATAAACTTGGACTTCAATCTTGATTCTTCACTTCTTCAAAGTCTTCATTTATTATTCCTTTCTCAACCATCTGTCACAAACTTTCATACTATACCATATTATATTATTTTTCATCATCAAAACTTAACATGCACATGCACAACAAATTCCCCCTTTTTGATGATGACAAACACTAAATATAATATTATTAAGTAATCACTTTTTCCCCCTCAAAATATGCACCATTAATAACATAAGGGAAAATAGCATAAGATCATTCACAAGTAACATGGTAACCAAGATAACCAATTATTCATTAGTCTAAGTATTATACCCATCTTCCCCCTTTTGACATTATCAAAAAGGAGAGCATCAACATGTTTAGCGAGACAAAGTGAGATATAGTCAGCAAAATAAATTAAGTAGCTCAAGCAATAAATACTAAGGATGCTGGTGCTATGTCATAATCCAACTCACAATCCGAAGTCATTAAGCAAAAATATAACCCAACTCACAATCCGAATTTATGAAGCAAGAAATAATCACGAAGGATCATGGTTGATGGCTAAGAATGTAAGATGAATGTAGGTAATGCAAGCTTGAAGATTTGAAATGACAATTGACTCAACAAGTGCTTAAACCCTTTTTTCATATTTTCAACTTCCGCAAATAAACATCATAAGACTTTCTTCACTGTGGCCTTTGTGTGTGGCACCGTGCCACCGAACAATCTATTCCCTTTCAAATATAACTAATCTTCGGATATACTGGAATCGAAAATGATGATCTTCAAAGCTTTGATAATTCTTCACATTTGAATTGAACTCTAGGACTTATCTAAAATAAATGTCTTACTCTCCTTTTCTTTTTTCTTTTTTTTTTCTCTTTTTTTTTTTTTTTTTTTTTTTTTTTTATAAAGGATAAGCAGACCATACAATACTACTAGAGTCAATCAATAAGAGATCAAAGATATTAACTTAATTCGAACCTCATTGTCTTTTTGATACATCTCCTGGCACTGTGCCTTACACAGTGTAAATCAGTATTGTTCATTCTTTCACGTATTTGAGTTTCATTCCAACCTTTTCATGTTCCCCCTTAACTGATGCGTCTTTTTCTTCCATCAAATTATCAAAATGTTCTTTCCCCATAGATTATCATGAATCAAGATTAAAAGCACTTGTTGAACTTTGGAGCAATGGGTGGGGAAAAGAAGGAATATAATAGGGAAATGACGATAAGGTGAGACATATGAAAGAAAGAAATAATGAGGCACAAATATCAAACTCGTGAATAGAAAATCAGAATATTGGGCTAAAGATCAAGCTTGCTATAGGAGAAAATATATGCATTTCATAGCTCAAAAATTCAGCAACTTAGGATCATATAGCTTATTAGTTCGGCAACTTAAGATCATGACATTAGGACAGCATCATTAGACCATTACGAGTCCTTCTTTATATCAAGTAGACCTTTACTCACAATGTTTCAAGAAGACATGCAATCCTACTCCAATTAACATATTTAAAGGAGGACAACAAGCATAATACTCAACCAATTTCTAGAAATTAATCCCAAAGCCACAAATTATCTTGTAAAATATTCATGCATGAATTTCAACATAATTACCTTGATCACACAATTGGGATATGCTTAACAATTTTTTTTTTTTTTTTTTTAAACCACTTACCAACATCACATTCTCTATGGAGTGTGTTAGGGATTTGCCGACGTTTCAAATACCAAATATTTATCCCTTTTTGTTATCGCCAAATGTAACACACCCTCCATGGTAGGCTACTAGTGAGAGGAATTGAGATTTATCACTAGTCATATGTCATAAGCAGCCATTGTCTAGATACCATAGGCTACTTCCTCTCACATTCGCCTGCAAAAAGATCACTTGTTAGTTTTAGGAACCCAAATTTGTTTGGGTCCCTTTTTCTTTCGTTGAGCCTCTAACAAGTCTTTTCTAACCCGGATTTGATTTACATACTTAACATTTTTCGCAACACTCTTTTTCTTAATGTTACAGTTCTCCATAAGGTGTCCATTCTTTCCACGAGAGTTGCAAATCAAATACTCGGGTAAATCAACATATTTTCTTCTACGAAAGTCTCTTTCAAAATTTTTGGCACTGTGTGCCTTACACCGTGCCTCCGGGGTCCGTATATCCTAAACCAATTCTCGTTTCGATTGCTAGTTGTACTTGGAAATATAGTCTAGGGCCTTTTGACCATCTAACCATTTTTCATACATTTTTCGAGCAATAGTCAATTGTGATTCTAAGAATTCCACGAAGTGTTTAGATCGCTATTTCTTTTTCTTGAAATTTCCAAATCTCTTTTAGCTTTATCAAGTTCGTCACTTAACTTAGCATCATGAGGTAGCATAAGTGGAACAATTTTGGATCTTTGTCTAGACTCTTTCACTTTAATTAACTCAAGTTTTAAAGATTCAATTTGTTTTTCAAGATTCGAATTTTTTGCTTCTAGCTCGGTGTACGGCACAGTGTTATCAACGATTTCTTTTGTGAGGGACTTTTCGTACCTTAAGGCACTTAACTCAACATTTATTTCTTCGACGAGTTTTTTCCAGTTCATCATTCTTTTTCATCGATTCTTTACGAGTCCTTTAATAAATCCTTATATTCCAATTCCAACCCAATCTTTTGCTTAGTTAAAATTTTTACTTCCTTTTTCATGATTGAAAAATCATCATTCATCTCTTGACAATCATCAATGATATTTCCAAGCAAAGTAACAAGTTGGTTTTTTGAAAGACGATGTATTGAGGGTTTTAGAGAAAGAAGACTTACCTCACTGTCTTCGGTTTCATCTTGGGAGTTTGAACTTTTCGCCATTAGACACAAGTGAGAGTCGTCCTGGCACTGTGCCCTTCTCAGTATTGTCCGCATACAGCATTCGGACATAATTTTTCTTCATGGCACTTGTGCCTCCATTGTTCTTCATCGAATCCGTATCTCCCCCAAACGGCGGCTATCATTGCTCTCTTGAATTCTTTCTTGGATTGCTCCCGTTTTTCCTTGGGCTTTTCATCATCCCATAGGGGACATTCTTTAATCCCGTGATTTAACTCTCCACACTTGAAACAACCCGAATTAGTAGCACTTTTCTTAAAGTTAGAAGTAGTGCTCTTACCTTTGAAATTTTCATCTTTTCTAAGATTGTTATTTTTGTTCTTTTTGAGAAAATTTTTAAATCTCTTAGTAAGAGAATCAATATCATCATCACTATCACTATTTTCAATTTCCAATTCAGTTCTCAAGGCTATACCTTTACTTTTTGGTTCATTAGTTTTAGAATCTAAGACAAGTTCATGAGTCATTAATGATCCAATAAGTTGTTCTAGTGAAAGTTTACTCAAATCTTTAGCTTCTTGAATAGCGGTTATTTTTGGGAGCCATCGATTTGTTAAACTTCTTAACACCTTTCTCACTAAATCTTCAGAAGTATATGTTTTGCCTAGAGAACGTAATTCATTAGTGATTAGTGTAAATCTAGTGAACATCTCTTTAATAGATTCGTCATTATTCATAGTAAACAATTCATATTGTTGGACAAGCAAATCTATTCTAGATTGTTTTACCTCATTCGTACCTTCGTGGGCCAACTCCAGTGTGTCCCATATTTCTTTTGCTGTAGTACAAGCCGAGATCCTTGAGTATTCATCAGGTCCAATTCCATATTGGAGAATACTCATTGCTTTGTAGTTCTTTTCGGCTTTTGCATAGTCGACCGAATCGTAGTCATCTTCATCCTTGTCGACCATCTTTCCTTCAGCGTCTTTTCCTTGGATAAGGATTGGTCCTTTTCTAATAACTTTCCAGCATTCATAATCCGATCCTTGGATGTAGATCCTCATCCTAGCTTTCCACCATCCGTAGTCTTTTCCGTTGAAAATCGGGCACTTGGTGTGTCTATCTCGAGAGTCATCTTGCATATTCATGATGTGTATTCTCTAGGGATGAGCCTTTCGAGAATAACTCGCTCCGATACCACTTGTTGGAACACAAGGTGACACTCAAGAAGGGGGTTGAATTGAGTGACTAAATCTAATCGATTTTCGCAAAAACGCTTTTATGGCACAAAGGTCGTGCACCGTGTGTTATTTACTCGTAAAATCTCCGATTACTGTTTTTGCTCAAACGAAACTTAATCAAACACTAAAACAATAATATCAAATAATAAAATACAGGAATTTAACGTGGTTCAATCTCACCTCTGAGATCTACGTCCACACAAACTATTCTTTTATTATTTGAATCGTAAAATATCAACCTCTCGATACAATCCGATTCCCCCACTACTAACTCTAGTAGTGCTCCCCAACACTTAACTCTAAGTGTTGCTACTCTCCTATAATATAAGAATTACGAAAGAAAGATTCCTCAAAGACGTGCTTCTTATTCAAGCAAATAGAGGACAATTACAAACGTTGTTTAGTTTCCTAATCCGACTAGAACTCGTGCTATACTCGTGCCTTTAGAAAACTGTTTTCGGCTCTTAATCTCTCCGATTTTTTCCTCTCAAAACGTGAGTTATAAAACCGAGTTGCAATCCCTTATATATGTTGGTGAACTGAATAAAAATCCTTCTCCAAGATATATTATCTTTGAACAATTTTTATTCCTAAAATAAAGGGATAAAATTCTTTTCCTATTTAAAAACCAATTTTATCTTTTATAAAAAACTGATTTTCCTTTTCCTAATAGGATAAGGATTTCTCCATATCTTATATTAACTAGATAAACTCTTAAATCAGTTTTTTATTAAACAAACTTTATCATATTGAAAAAACAGTTTTTCTCCTTCTTATCGAAATTCTTTAAAAACGTTTTATGATTTTTTTTTTCGAAAAAAAACTTTTATCTTTTATATACAAAACGTTTTATCAAAATCAGTTTTTATAAAATTCTTTTTTTATTTTAAAACTAAACTTCCTTTTTATATAGATATATAAAATTAACATAATTATTTATTCCCTTAACTCTAAGAAAATAATAATTATTCTAATTTTATATTTCTTTATTTGGCACATAATATATCATCGAGTTCTAGCATATTACATTTTGCATATAGTAACTAAACTTGGAATTCAATATAAACTTGGACTTCAATCTTGATTCTTCACTTCTTCAAAGTCTTCATTTATTATTCCTTTCTCAACCATCTGTCACAAACTTTCATACTATACCATATTATATTATTTTTCATCATCAAAACTTAACATGCACATGCACAACAAAGGGTAAAATCAGAAAAAGTAAGGAGTAAGAGAGAGAAAGCACTAAAGACAATTGTAGAACATGATTTTCAGATTTTGTTTTTTTTTTTAAATTAGGGGCCCCTTCAAAGGTGAGGCCCTGTTCTGAGTCCCATTTTGGACTTGTTCAGGGCCGGGCCTGACAGTCTATATCCTTGTCCAAAATGTGAAGGAATCGTCCCTTGTGATGTTATTATTTGAACTGGTTGTGATGCTAATTAAGTGCTAGCATCTGCATAGGGAATCTAGATATCTGATCTGCATGCTTAACGAATGAATTAGTTATTAGTGAATTGAATATTTACTTCATTCAAGAGGAAGACTAGAAAAAACACATTAGCTAGGAGGAAGTTGCTACTTGCTAGAACCTAGAAGAACATCGTAAAGATGAGGATTGGAGGGGACCTCGATTTATAATGATTAGACTCCTTAGAATTGAATATACAGTTAAGGAGAACTTTAATGTTATTAAGAAGAGAGGAACTCTCTAGACTCCATGTAAATAGGGAAAAAAGATAGAGATATGTAGTTGTTTGACCTAACCTTCCCAAGAATGGTAATATATTATTTTACCTATGCGTATATATTGAAGGCGTTGTCAATCTATGATGCACGAACAATCTCTTTGGGTCAACGTTTCCAATTTTTGTCACATTTCCGTTTCAGACACTTTTGGAAACTTTGAATTTTCTTTTGAAAATAGATAGTGGATTAAAACGAGACGGACATAGTCTTTTATTACTGGAAGAAATGTTTTCCCTGGAAAAGCTTACCTTTTCCTTTCAATGTCTATAAATCTCTCAAAGTATACTCTAATCTACTTTGAAAACTTTAAAATATTGTGGTTCCTTATGTTTTCCCCGAGTTTTCTCACTTTTAAAATTTGCGTTTCCCGGTGTCCACGTGTCCGTGTCAATTTCCCATTTATGTGCTACTTAGTTGTCATTAAAGTCTATTTTATAATATGATGATTACAAATCTTAATGGACCCAAGATTTGACATTTACAATTTATGCATTGATGCAAAGTTATCTTTAGCAAATACTCTCTCTTTCTTCATCCTGAAATAACTGTCATATTTGACTTGTTTGAATCATATATATGATCTTTGATAGTAAATTCTTATTATTATAGCTGTAAAATCATTATGATGTAATTCTTACTAAATCTCTCATTCTATAGCTACAATATATCAAAGTTTGATAATTTTATTACTAAATTTAATTAGATATATTAGTGATTAAAGCAGTGCATTGAAAACTATAAAGCCTAGCGAAACAGTTAATTACCGAAGAGGAGAAGGAGTATAAGATATACATACTATATATAGTACTGAAATTGACACTCTGGCTCTCTATAAAGTTTTATATAAAAAGAAATTATATCTCCACGGTCGACTAGATAATTTTTGTTGTAGTAATTGTTTTGATGCGTGAATATCATATAGTGAGTTCATAAACTTCCTCCGTTTCTTTTTAAGTGACACACTTATCATGAAAAACTCTCACATAAAAAGGAAAAGTATGTCATTTTTTTTTTTTTAAAAAGAAGTAATTAACAAAACTTTTCTCCATTTTTAGCCACGCTGATTGTAATACAATATATAAAGTTTAATTTGAGGAAGGTAAAAATAACAATAAATTAAGAATGCAATAATGCAATTCCGGGAAAGGAAAAAGAGTGGGCACAAGTACGTAGAAAGATGAGAAATTTGTAAAGCACAAAGCCATGCATGTGAATGGATCATTCTGGATCTTCTCCGTATTAAATAATGGACAAACAATGGAGTCCACTGCGATACAGCACAGGAGCTAATGTTTGAGATTGTTAAATCCTCTTAATTCTTAATGATGATTATACACATCAGTATTTACCTATTTGCTTGTAGTATTATATTAACGTGTTGTATAGTTGACAGTAAATTAATAGATTAATACCAAAAGGCTGGTGCTATAGTGAAAGATAGTATCACTAGTAGCTAGGCAGATATCAGATTTGGTGGCCTCATTAATGATTAACAATTGTATTGACACATTCCAAATTCTTGATCATATAATATCTTCTTCCTCAACTCCAATGGTTGGAGATCCTTTTGAAATTAAAGTATAAGCAAGATTTTATGCTCGAGCAATGTTTATGTACATTTTAGTTATTTAAACATTGTAAATGTCGTTCTTTTTATGGCTTTTCTATTTATGGAGTGCTAGTTGATTTAGTTGTGTTTTTGTACATAATGTCCCAGGTCGTCACATATCGAGATTATACTCATAAGTTTTCATATTACTCCATTTTGTAATACCACTAGTTATTTTTATGTGCTACATTTTAGTGGTTTAAGATATAACAAATGTCATTTGTTTTCATTAAATTAATTGTTAGGATCATAGTAATGATTTGCTTTTGGGAGAGTGCTAGTTTGTCAAAGGACCAACTCAACCAAAAGCTTAAGCTGATGGTTGAGACCCCAGGAATAGATTTATACTCTATCACGCCCCCTCACGCAAGAGCCCTTTGGGCTTGAAGTGTGGATGCAGCACAGGTATCCCTCATATCTGGCGCTAAATATTCCATTGAGAAATGAGGGGTGGAGGAGATTCGAACCCGTGACCTTTTTATCACGCTGGCTCTTGATACCATGTCAAATAACCTGGGTGACCCGAACAAGGAGGAGGAGAGATTTGGTCCACTTTATAAGCCCAAAGGATGTTCCATACTAAAATCAATTGGTAATAGTAGGAGTAGCTCCTATAGCTTATATTGTGGTATTTTCTCTCATCTTTTTCCAAGGTGGGACAACTCACATGTGCACAACATATATGGGGTTCAACACTCCCCCTCACATGTGAGAGTCCCTAGAATTATAGCATACTGGTAAGGCAATCCTTATTGGGAATGATCGTCCAATAGAGGGACTTATCCAGTTGCATGACAAATGCCCAATATGAAAGGCCTAACAACCTGGGCTCTGATACCATGATAAATTTAGAAACAATACGAAACGGGCCTGGGTGACCTGAACAAGGAGGATGAGAGATTTGGTCCACTTTATATGCCCAAAGGAAGTTCCATACTAAAACCAATTGGTAATAGTAGGAGTAAAGCTCCTATAGACTTATATTGTAAGATTTCTCTCATCTTTTTCCAAGGTGGGACAACTCACACGCGCACAACATATATGGGGTTAACATAGTTCCATTAGTTTTTCTTGCAAAAGTGTTTTTTTTAAGTAATGTGAAATATAATAGTGTATTGACGTCTAAAAAGCTCATTTGAGAGAAGAATCTTCCACTATATATCTCCTTGTACTAGCTTTTTTATTGCAACATTTTAAATATATATATTATCTAATTATAGTTCTTATCACAATTTCCTATTTTCAAGACAGAGTAATGTTTTTCAATTATTTTTTTTAAACATGGAATTCAATCTTTTAGAGTTGTTTGACATTGAAAATTTTTACTTTAGTAAAAAAGACAAAACGATGATTTAAAAGGGCTATTGGAATCATATTTTGTAAAAAATTAAGACAAAACTTGACATAACAGAATAACATTTACATTTAAAATATACATAAAACATCTTTTAAACTTAGGAGGAGAAATATACTCTATAAAAAACATTGAAGAACAGCAGTAATTAACAAATTAACGAGGAAGAAAATTTACCATCTCAATAATTAGGAATCTTAAAGGTGTAACTAGAAAAAACTAGAGAATGAATGGTTGAATCTTGATGTGCATTATGGAGTGAGGTGACCAAAACAGAAGAGGTCAGATCACAGATGTACAAGAACCAACTGCTACAGCCTACATGGACCACCCCCTTTCACTCCACTATTCCCATACACCACACACGTTTCTTTTTCGTGGTTTTTTGAATTATTGATCGACGACAAAAATTTCTTCTAGTTTCCCCCCTTTTACCTCTTCTCACTTGGTAGGTGGCTCTTTCGTCACTTTCATTTTCATCCCCTTATCATATGCTATTCTTTTTTCTTCTATTACTACTTCAGTCTTCAGCCACATAAATATATACTCCATATTAATAAGGAGTAGCACATATATATATATATATATATATATATATATATATATATGCTTTTGCCTCGTTTCTGTCCACCCTTCTTTTTCCTTCTTTGCTATATTCCTCCTATAAGTTTGCTTTTTTTTTTTTTTTTGTGTGTGTCCTTCTTCTCATCCCTTTACTGGAGTATAAGAGGATGTGATGGAGCTCGATTGGAGCTTTCCCGAATTCTAGGAGTGTAGCTTGATTTCTAACTCTTTTGATAGGACTACATACACTGATTGGTGTTGTCCTATAAAATTTGGAATTTTTAATGAGCATGCATCATACGTATTCTCTGTTCTCAAATAAGTACGACAAGTCTACTTTTGTGGTCAAAGTTTACAAAGTTTGACTGCATTCTTTCAATGTTATGTACAACAAAAATCGTACGATGTTGTTAAATTTGTTTGATGTGCATTTTCAATATACAAACTTTTTATAATTTTGACAATTACATAGCTAAAGTTATTTATGATCAAATATATGAGAAATGAATTGGGCGTATGAGTGTAAAAGTCTTGCATTTGTTAACAAATAAAAGGTGTAACAAATTAGGTTTTATATTCGGTTTTTTTCACCATATGCCCCTGACAAAAATTTTTTTGCACCATATACCCTTTCGAGTTTCCAAATTCACCATATACCCTCGACGTTTTAAAAAATACATCAACCTACCCTTATGACTAACGGAAGTCTAACACAGTTAGTCATTAACCCCCTAATCCCCCCTCTAATCCTAATTAACTAACCTAAACTAAACCTAATTCTAACCCTAATCCTAATCTAATACCCTAACCCTAACCACCCATCCACCACTCCTCCCCCCCACCCCACCCATTTCCCCTCCACTCACCCACCACCCCTCTCCCCACCACCCCCACCCCCACCCCACCCCCTGCAGACCCTCCAGCTCCCACTCCCCTCCCCCCTCGTTAGCGCCCAACCTCCCTCCTCCCCTTCCCCAAGAACCGGCAACCCCCCTCCCTTCCCCTTCCTCGCAAATCCGCCGCACAACCCCCTCTCCTTCCCTTGAAATGCAAAAAAATCGAAAAACACCCGGAATTCGAATAATCGAACCAAGCGAGGTGGGTTTCAAGGGTACTCGACTGCAGGGGGCGGGGAGACGGTTGTGGGGGAAGGGAAGGGGGAGGGGGATACGCGACTGACAGGGGAATGTGAGGGGAGGGCTGCATGACCGCAGGGGAAAGGGGAGAGTAGGGGGCTGCACAACCGGGGAAGGGGGGGGGTGGGGGGGGCTGCGGGAGGGCCGGGGTGGTGGAGCAATGGGGGAAGGGGATAAGGTGTGGTGGGGCAATGGGGGAAGGGGATAAGTGATGGGGAGGGGTGGTGGTTGGGTGGTTAGGGTTAGGGTTTGGGTATTAGATTAGGGGTTAGAATTAGGGTTTGACTTAGATTTAGGTTAGTTAATTAGGGTTAGGGGGGATTAGGGGTTAATGACTAACGGAAGTCTAATGCCGTTAGTCAAAAGGGTAGTTTGATGTATTTTTTTAAAAGTGGGGGGTATATGGTGAATTTCAAAAGTTGAAAGGGTATATGGTGCAAAAAAAATTTTGTCAAGGGTATATGGTGAAAAAATCGTTTTATATTTGACATTCATGCATATTAGCATATGTATGTACGTAACTATATATACTTCCTCCATTTTTTAATAGTTGCAACGTTTTGACTTTCAAGTTTGCCAATACACAACTTCGACCATTAATATAACTAATTATCTAATTATGTAAATCATAAAAAGTTGAAATCTTGTAAATACATGTCGAGATAAATCCAATAATATCTTACATGCTAAAGTTTGTATTATATTAGTCACAAGCATTTGGTCAAAGTAAGTAAATGAATAGTGCTAGAAGTCAAAATGTTGCAACTATTATAAAACCGATGAAGAATTAAACAAAAAAGGTTTGCGTTAGAATATTCTATCACATTAAATCTACACAATTACTCTATTTACTATTCCATCGTTTAATAGAGTTAGAGTGTGACAATGACACATTGTGGGTTTCGGGAGTATTCGAGGAAAAATTATAGACGAATTGGAAATTTTTTATGTTTGTCTGCAGGGTGGAAACTCGTTCCTTCAGGATTTTCCGATTTCTTTTCTCTAAATTCTTAAAATATCCTCACATCAACTGTGGCAATATAAACCAAGGCAAAAAGGAGAAAGAGTGTGAATATGGATCTTCTTTTGTTTATTTTAATATGAGGGAGAATGTTGTTGCGAGATAGTGTATAATTATGTGGGTTCAACAAGTAGCTAGGCTAAAGTGAAAAGTAACAAACCTTTACCAAATAGAGAATAAAGTAAAGTCAAAGGTATCTTGGAAACGAGTTTGAACAAAAGTAGGAAGATCTTTAAAGAATGAAAAAACACACTACAAGTTTTGCAGCGGTCCAAAATTCCAGTTAAATTAATCGAGCTTTTGGTGAGCAACATATATATAATGTATTGTTCCCTTATGTATATCAAATTAAATTGAGCATAATATTATTCATCACTCACTTAATACTTCTATAAGACAATTCAAAGTATGCCCAGAGGAGTGATAAAACACTATCAGAGATAAAGCTTTTAATTTATAAACCCAATTTTTTTGAATTAAAGACACTTGTTATTTATAAACCAACCCCTGTTTATGTGTTTGAGACACTGTTGTGTGTTAAATCTTACTCATTATCAAAAACTAAAATTGTGATCTCTTACAAAATGTAAAAGTTGCATCGATTAGCGTATTTCGCCAACTTCTTCCCCAAAAAAGTGCAACTGAATATTCGTAAGAATCTTTGTTTGTGTGTTTAAGATATTCAACCCCTGTTTATGTGGTTGAGGGACTTGTTATTTATAAATCAATACATGTTTGTGTGTGTGTTAATATGCTGAAATTACGAAATTGCCCTGATACATAGTGATCTGCAGGCTGGCCACTAGGGCACTAGCTGATAGTGTTCTATCATTTCTCACCTCCAGGCCCCACCCCAATGACAGGTTATTTACTACGCGCCATGGGCGGATTTACAGGGGGTACAGTGGGTACAGCTGTACCCCCATTCCTAAACATAAAAATGAAGAAAATAAAATGCAAGGAAATTATTAAAAAAATAAATCCCAAATGACAGATGACAGAAGTTGCACAGAACTGTACTCATCTCTTCCCTTTTTCCTTTTCTCCTCTCTTTCTCTTTCCTCCGTCAACGTCAAAAACAATTAATTTTTTTCCTCTATCTTTCTCTCACCTCTATCAGGACATCTCTCCTTTTACTCTTCTCTTACCTTTTTTCTTATTAAACAAATCCGCTCGTTGTTCTCACGTTGCCCCCGCCGGCCGCCCGGAATTATTCGGCGGCGAGGTCGGAGTGTTGGAACGCCGGTGCGCCGAAAATCGTCAGACCTCAGTGGCTCAGTCGGTCAGTATCAGTTCGAGGTTCTTTTTGTTTTCTAAAAAAATTATTTGTTAATTTATGGAATGGAATTTGGAAGTTATGAAATTATAAATTGTGAATTGAAGTTATTTGACTTGAAATTATTGGACATTGAATTAGATGGATTGAAATAGATGTTGTGAAATATGTTTTTTTTTGTAGGGATGTGAATTAGATGGATTGAAATAGATGTTGTCAAATAAGTTTTTTTGTAGGGATGTGAATTGAGATTAGTTGAATACTTTGATAGTTGAATTGAAAAGTTTAGAAATTGTGAAATTGAATTTAGATGTTTTTTTTGGGGTCATGTATATTCCATAGATAACTTTGTAGTACATTTAGAGAAAAGAACAACATTTAACTTAAACGAATTAGTTAATCGATTATAAAAATATGACTAAAAATGGTCTGTTAACCGAACCACTTATTAAACAATTAGCAATAATATCTAAGTTCTTGTGTATTCAAACTTGGGTGTACAAAAATGTTGGTAAGCTTTATTTTTAAAAATAAATTTGACGAGTCTAAGTGCTATCCGTACCCCCATAACAAAATTTCTGGATACGCCACTGCTACGCGCGAAACGTTACGGAAGGAGGAGCATCTGGGAAGGCGCAAGGGATTAGGAACATGTAGAACGACATGCATGTCGTTTTTCTCCGAAATGGCATCCTAATCAATTACGAGATGTAAGTCATGTAACTATGTAAAGAAGCAAAGAGAAAGCAAAATTTGCTGTCTCTACGTTACTAGCTCCTTCACTTTGTTCTGTAATTAGGCTCTCACTCAGCCTCAGCCTAGCTCCCAAAACGGAAGTAGGCCCAAAGAAAGCTAGAAATGCGTAGCTAAAGTTGATTGAAGACATCAAGACAACAAGCGTTAAATTCCAAGATGAATAGAGAGCGAGCGTGAACTTCTTTTTGTTTTTGGTGTTTTTTGTACAGGTGGCTGGTTGAGTTTCACGTATAACTTGGTTATGTACTTATGTTAGGACGTGATGTTAACGCGCCATTGATACCGAACGAGGTTACACTATGACAAGTTTAAAGGTGGGTAAAGATAAGAATAAATTCTCTGGACTGCCCTCGCACATAGCTCTCATCCAGAGCCCATTCTGCCGCACACCCTCCTAACCCTCCCCCGGCCCCCTAGGCTCTAAAACCCATGGAGTAGGAATTGAACCCAAGACTTCGCTAAGGAAGATGGAAAAGTTCACCACTTGAGCCAACCCAATTCATATTTATTTTAGTATATGATGTTATAAAAAGTTATGTAGTTTACATTATTTTGTGGGAATTTTGCGGTGTAAGCTGATATATACTTCTTCCGCTCCATAAAGAATGCGACATTTGAGTTTTCACAATTTCTAATGCACAACAATGACCATAGATATCTTTAATTATGTATCAATAAAAATTGTCAAAATTATATTTTGAAACTAGACATTGATATGAATTTAAAAAAATATGTTATTTATATCGTGGTGGGAATTTGTGGTCAAAGTGTGTAAAGTTTGACTTTTAAAATGTAAGTTATGCATTCTTTTTGAAGCGGAGGAAGTATATATCAACTTACACTAATATATATGACTCTAAAAATGTAGTATGTGTTAAAAACTTGAAATTTTCTAAGCATATGTTTGTGTGCATTCTCCCAAACTCTTGCTAGAAGATGGTGGTTTATTTCACTATGGGTCTGTTATTGACCACTTACATCTGTTTGACTAAACTTATTTTTTCTTATAAGGACTAATAATAAGGTAAACAAAACCAACATGACACTAAAACAAAATGAAGGTAGTACTTAAAGGGATAAATTAACTTAAGAACGACTTAACTATGTTTAGTTTATACTTCACATTATATGTTTATTAGCTTATTTTGAAAAGAATCATCAAGTTACAGGTTGAAAATCTAAGTAAGATATTGTAAATCGCCTCATAAAGATGGAACATATTCATTGAAAACAAGGGTGGGTTCTATTGAAAAGAAGAAAAAGAAAAAAGGAATAGGGATTTTTCAAGTTGGCCAGGCACTTATTCTTGGCCAAGTACTAGTACTCTCTTTATTTCTTTTATTACACTCATTTGATATTTTGCACTTATAACAATAACAATAATAATGATAATAATAATATATCACTATAAAAAAAATGGGCAAGATAAATACAAATAAAAAGGAGTACTTGAACAAGCCTAATTTGAGAGACTGCTTGAACAATACAAAAAGAAAAATCTATATTCATATGGCAAAAGTTCAAAACGAATTACCTCATAATCCCCACGTTTCTGAAAAATTTATTGAATTATCTTTTGACAAGAAGCAAAGAAATGGTGAGAAGTTGGTGGGAGAAATAGAAAATTTGGAGTTAAGGAGATATGGGTAATAAGACAAAAGTTATTGATGGATCTCATTTCCCAAAATAGAAAAGTGAAGTTAGTAATTTTTGCAAATTGTTGTAAACCAAAAAAGGAAGTGAGTAATTTATGTGAAACCGATGGAGTATTCCATATGGAAATCAAAGTCTCTATAGCTAGAAAGTAATCAGTAATCACCATTGTTTTGTTTTCTGCTTTGTTTTCTTTTTTTTACAAGACGAAATTACCATTATAAAAGAAGTACTATATTGTTATCAACTAGATTTAAGGGGGCTTTACCAAGCTTGCTTGGTGTAGTTAATTGGGATTCACCTTGTAACCTTACACTAGTAGAATAATTGCTTATTGATGCGGTTGAATTGCTATGGTTTTACACATACGCAACAATATATTGCACAAAAGAACAAAAAAAGCGTTCAGATTAGCCTATTGTTGCGGTTCTTGGTAGAAAACGCAGCAATAGATTAATATATTAATTTTATTTAATCTATTGCTGCGGTTATTATAACAAACCGCAGCAATAAGTCCGTTTAATAATAAAACATAATTAGGGTTTCATTCTCGCGTTTCTTTCACTGAATATATGCCTCTCATATTCTTCATCCATCTCTCTCTTCTCTCATCCTCCCAAACTTCTCTCATCTTCTCTCTCGCCTCCGTTCCTCTCAGTCATCTCTTCTTCCCTCTCTCAGGAGCCTGTAACCACCGTCTTCAACAATCTTCTTCAACTGTCGACTTCGACCATCGTTTCAACCCGCGCCGATGTTATGGGTTGTGAATCCACCAAGCTTACTTGCCTTCGCCGTCACTCACCTTCTCCGTCGCTCGCCTTCGCCCACCTTCGCTCACCCTCGCCCTCGCTCACCCTCGCCTTCGCCGCCGTCGTTGTGACTCCTCCGTCGCTCGAGTTGTGAAGTTTGTGCTGTATTTTTTTTAGGATTTTTTGACTTTTACCACCTTATATGTTCAACTTTTTCAAAACAACCACCTTATATGTTCAACTTTTTCAAAACAACCACCTTATATGTTAAAAGTTTTAAATAACCACCTTATATCACTAAAATGTTTTTAAACTCCTACCACTTAACAGATTCTGTGAAGAGGAACGTTAGTGGGGCCCAGTTAGTTTAATGCAGTTAACCCTTACCCTAAAATTACGAATTCCCTCCCCCCCTTGAACCATTGTTGCCTCATTTCTTCATCTTTTTCACTGTGACTGTTATTTTCTCCAATCTCCATTCAATTACCCTTGGCAAAAGGAACCTGTAATCAATTGTTTGTTGTCATCATCTTCCAGCGTTGCACTTGTTGGTGAGTTTACTCAGTTGAAGGTGGTCCCAAAGAATCTTACTGTTGACTGAGTTGAAGGGACCAAAGCAGCGTGAAAAGTAACGAAAAGTTGCCCTATTTAAGGTAAACTTCCCTCTTTCTTCTTACTTTTACAAGTTTTACAAGTTACTATAATGGTTAGGAGTAATTGCTTTGAAATTAGAACCCTAATTTTTTATTGACGCTTTTACTTGCAATTGAAAAAAAACAATTCTTTATTTGCAATTGAAAGCCCTAATTTTGTGAGCCTAATTGAAAATTGTTTACTTGTTTACTGAATTCAGCATGGTAATTGAAGAACAGAACACATCCATTATTAGATTTTACATTGGGGGTAAGTTTGTTGAAACTAAGAAAAAGGGGAAAATTAATGCTGCATATAAGGGTGGGTGGATCAGTACAAAAATGTCATGTTCCTGTTAATGAAATAGACCAGCAAATGCTTATTGGATATGTTAACAATAGCTACCAATGCAATGGGGAGCCATGTCCTAATGTGATTAGGTTTTGGTATAAGGAGGGAGGTCACTCCATTAATGGTAGGAAGATTGAAATAGTTAATCAGGAAGGGGTGCAGAAATGGTTGAAAACAATGGACAAATTTGATTATGTTGACATCTTTACTTCAGGTGAATTTATCCAAACTCAACCCAAAACCAAGCCCAATACTGAGCCTAAAACCAAGCCCAAGACTGAGCCTAAAACCAAGGCCAAGACTGAGCCCAAAACCAAGCCCAAGATTGTATCCCTACACAGCCCAAAAGAAGGTCCCCTGACCCAACAAAGCCATACCTCTTTTAATCACCGTAGAGTTAAACTTGAACCAAGGAGAAGCCCAAGGTTCATATCACCAAAGAGCAGAGAGAATGAAGACCTAGACTGTGATGATGATGAAGATGTTGTGCTTATACCTAAACCTATCTTTTCAACACCTAGGAGAAAACATGTTGCTGTGAAGGGTAAGGGAAAAGTGATAGGTAAGAGTGAGGAGGTTCAGCAAAGAGCAGAGAGAGGGCAGGTGAAAGGGCAGGTGAAAGGGAAGGTGAAGAAAGAAGTAAAAGGAGCAGGGAAGGGAAAGAGGAAAAGAGCTAAGAAGGCTTTGTTTCCTGTTGAGAGTAGTGGTTCCTCAAGTTCTGAGTTCAGTGACCTTGATATTGAGTGGAAGCCTGAAGAGGAAGAGACAACTCTTGATGATGATGATGGTGAGTTGTTTGTTCAAGTGAAGTATGATGATCTCACAGCTCAAGTTTTAGGGAGTTTGGATGTGGTGAACATGAGTTTCAATTCTGGTAAGACTGCTTTTGAGAGGGATGTTGAGGGAGCAAAGATAAGAATTCAGGAGGAAATAGAAGGAGAGTCTGATGAACTAAGAAGCTTGGCAGATCTGATGAAGAGATAGATCCCTACCCTTTTTTTAATAGTGAGACAGATTTCAAGAAACCAGTTGTGCTTAAACTTGGGTTGAAATTTGCAAGTGTTGAGGTTGTTAGGAAGGCATTAAGGTTTCATGCAGTGGAGAACAAGTATGACTATTACTTTCTCCACAACTGTGCTGACAGAGTAAGCACCTATTGCAAGTACATGTGTGATTGTCCCTGGGACAAGAAGAAAAGTAAGAGAGTTAAATGCACTTGTAAAGAGACATCCAATTGTGGGTTTAAGGCTCATGAGAAAAAGATGAAAGGTGAAGAGAACTGGCAGATTAAAAGTCTTGTTTTGAAACACAATTGTATGGTTAGGAACACCAACTCAAGGATTAGTGCTGAGTATTTAGGGGAAAGGTACTTGGAGGAATGGAGAAGTGATCCAAGTTGGAAGTTAAAAGCATTTGCTAAGAAGGTGTTCCTTGACACAGGATTCCATG
This sequence comes from Beta lomatogona, assembly GCA_947646795.1. Classification (NCBI taxonomy): domain Eukaryota; kingdom Viridiplantae; phylum Streptophyta; class Magnoliopsida; order Caryophyllales; family Amaranthaceae; genus Beta; species Beta lomatogona. The sequence continues at coordinate 8,941,841 of CANSNZ010000063.1, read as the reverse complement.
TGAGCTATGGCAAGTTGTGGCTTGCTAGGGCAAGGGCAAAGCTGATAATATATGGGGATGCATCTGAACAATATGCCAGAGTATGGGATTATGCAAAGGCAGTTTTGAAGCACAATCTAGGGAGCAGTGATGTTGTAGCTGTTGAAGGAATTGAAAGACCTCCACCTTTATTTAGTAGAATGTACATATGCTTGGATGCTTGTAGGGAAGGGTTTAAGATGGGTTGTAGGATAATTATTGGTGTTGATGGCTGCCACCTAAAAGGTGCTTATCCCGGGCAGTGCTTAGTGGCAGTTGGAAAAGATGGCAACAATAACATCTTTCCATTTGCCTGGGCTACTGTATAGGTGGAGAACACTGAAACATGGAGTTGGTTCTTAACCTTGTTGATGAAAGATTTGGGTTCAGCAAATGGTGAAGGTTGGACCTTCATGTCAGACAGACAAAAGGTGAATACAAACTTATACTCACCCTTATTTTGTTTTCATATGTATTAATTGATAACGAATTACACTAACTTATTCACTTCTTCTTATAGGGTCTGTTGGAAGCCTTCAGTGAGGTGACACCAAAGGCAACACTCAGATTCTGTGTAAGGCACATCTGGGCAAACTTCAAACTCCAATTCACTAGCACTTTGTACAAGGAATTGTTCTAGGATGCTGCCAGATCATCTACAAAGGTATATAACCCAACTTCACCTTCTTTTTAGCCATAGAAATCCAGTTCATTACATGTATTTTCCTATTGTTTCATGTATTTTCCTATTATACTTAGGCTAATTTTGATGGTTACATGGATGCTATTAAGTTTATAAGTGAGGATGCTCATGCATATCTTGAGAATATCTCATCTTCTCATTGGTCAAGGTATGCCTTCAAGGCTGATTGCAAGTCTAACATGTTGTTAAACAACATGTGTGAGACTTTCAATGCAGTCTTGAAGGATGCAAAGGATAAACCAATCCTCACTCAAATGGAGTGGATGAGGAGGTATATGATGAAAATAAATTTTGAGAAATGGGAAGGAGTACAAAAGTATGATGGAAGATTCATGCCCTATTTTAAGGGTATATTTCAGAAGTTAGAGAAGCCATCTAGAGCAGCCATTATCAGTCCCTCAAGACTAGGGGTTTTTAAAGTTGATTTTAGGGGTGATCAATTTGTGGTGAACTTGATGGAAAAAAGTTGCACATGCTATCAGTGGGAATTGATTGGAATTCCATGTGTACATGCATTTGCATGTATTCTACATAAGAGAGATAATGTGGAGAATTATGTACATGAGGCATACATCAGGTACTTTCCTCAGTCTCTTGTACTAATTGTTCTCACCTTACATGAGACTATAAGTTAACTGACTTGCATATGTTGATTATGTTTTAGGGACACTTACCTAAAGGCTTATGCACCAGTTATTAAGCCAATGCCTGGTCCTAAGCATTGGGTGAAGGTGAACCTACCACAACCTCTTCCACCAGCTTACAGAAAAATGCCAGGGAGGCCATCTCTCAAGAGAAGGAAGAAGGAAAAAGGTGAGGGAACAACACACCAAGTTAAAAGGGTGAAGAGGGAAAACAGGTGATAAACACTCACCTTCTTCATCGCTATTTTCAGTACTGCGAACATTCAAAATTGGCACACCAAGAACTTCATCCATGGATCTGGTCTTTCTTGCATCTGCAGTCGATGGCCCAGTCATCTTTCCCTTCCCTTTAGTGGACACCTTTGAATTTTTCGACCCTCGAGGTCTACCCATGGCTACCAGCAAAACGCTGGAAAAACCCGCGAGAGAGAGGTTGCTATAAATCTTCGTTAATTGCATTGAAAAAGCAATCTGAGGAGAAGCAATTGTTTTCTGAATGGCTTAATGTGATTAATAGTAGTGAGAAACCTTCGAATTCTGATAAACTTTCATTGAATTCTCCTGTAAATAAGGGGGTTTCCTGGGGAAGGAAATTAAGGGTAATAATGTTGAAATTGACCAAGATAGTATAATTGACTCTAATATGCCGGAAATTGAGTGGGATGATATTCAAGATGAAATTGATTTTTGGCGTAATTCAATTGTTTGTTACATTTTGGGGGCTAGCCCACCACAACATGTAATGGAGGGGTTTTTGCGTCGAATTTGGGGTAAGTTGGGTGTTGATAAACTTGCTATCATTGGCAATGGGATTTATATGGTTAGGATGACTAATCAGGAGGGTAAGGAGCAAATCTTGGCTATGGATTGTCAATTCTTTGATGGGAAACCCCTAATTGTGCAACCATGGCAGCCTGATGATGATTGGAGTATTAAGAAGGTGGATAAGGTTCCTATTTGGATAGAACTAAGTGGGTTAGAGTTGAAATATTGGGGTGAAAAAAGCTTAACTAAGATTGTAAGTGTAATTGGCAAGTTTGTGAGGGTTGATAGCATGACAATGGAGAAATCTAATTTGCTATATGCTAAAGTGCTAGTTGAAGTGCATGTGGATCAAATCTTCCCTGATAAGATACAGTTTAGAAATGAAAAGGGCGAGGTGATGGATCAAAAGGTTTTTTATGCTTGAAAACCAGTTAAGTGTACTAGTTGTAAGGGATATGGGCACAAACAGGAGCAGTGTGTGAAGCCTAAGAAGGTTAGGCAAGTTTGGGTAGTGAAGAACAAGGGTCACCCAGGTGCTGCACAGCATCAGATTGTGCAAAATGGGGAGAAGAGTGGGGTGCAGGGCAAGATAGGTAGTTTTGTACACAGCCCTAAACATCAGGTGGCTGATACACATGTGAAGAACAGATTTGGTGTGTTAACTGAAGCTACAACTGAAGAACTCTTCTATGAGGTGGAACAGACTAATGGTAGTGGTGAATTGAATGGTGAGATGCAGGGGTTAGAGGCCCCTGAGAGTCATGGATAGAATATTGGTGTGGAATACCAGGGGCCTCAACAGGTGCAACAAACAAGTTGAGGTGAAGAATTTCATCTCTAGTCATCAGGTTGCTCTAGTTGGGCTCTTGGAAACTAAGGTAGAGATTTCTAAAATGGGAAATCTTTATCAAAACCTGTGTTCCGGATGGTGCTTTACCACCAACAGTAGTATTGTGGATAAGGGTAGAATTGTGATTGCATGGCTTCCAAGTGCTTTTTAGGTGTCTATAGAAGTTATGACTGACCAATTGATCCATCTTAAGGTGGATCCAGTAGGGCCTGCTCCCTGGTTCTACTGCACCTTTGTTTATGGATCTAATGACAAGAATGAGATAGTCCACTTGTGGAATTCTCTAAGGGAGGTGTATTCTTGTCACCCTTGAATTGTCCTTGGTGACTTTAATGTTGTTTTGAATCTGGATGAACGCATTGGCTCTCTTGTTAGGATGCATGAAGTTCAAGATTTCAGGGATTGTGTTGGACAATGTGGCTTGATTGATATAAAACAGACAGGTAGATTCTTCACCTGGACTAATAAACAAGAGGGGGAGAGCAGAGTCTTCTCAAAGTTGGATAGGGTGATGGCCAATGTTGATTGGCTAGATAAATATGAACAAGCAGTGATAACTTTTCTCCCTGAGGGAGAATTTGATCATTGCCCTGGCCTGCTGTGTGTTCATCAGGATGGAGGGGGAAAAAAACCACTTAGATTCTTTAATATGTGGATTCATGGTGATGGGTTTATGGACATTGTTAAAGAGGTATGGCAGAGGCCAGTTCGAGGTTGCAAAATGTACCAGGTTGCTCAAAAGTTGAAAATGCTGAAAGTTGAGCTGAAAATTTTCAACCAAAGGGGCTTCTCTGATGTTCATGCTCAGGCTTTACAAGCTTATAGGCAGATGATTATAGCTCAAGATCAGGCACATCTGTATGTGAGAGATGCTGGTAAAATTGCTGCTGAAAAACAAGCTACTGAACACTATGAGCAGGCTCAAAAAAGATATCTTAGTTTTATGAAGCAGAAGACAAAAGAGAGGTGGATTGATAAAGGTGATGAAAACAAAAAGTTATTTCATCAATCTATTAAAGCTAGAAGAGTGATGAATAGAATATATGCAATCCAAGATAATTCTGGTACTTGGAGGCATGAGGACCAGAAAGTGAAAGATGCGTTTGTTAATTTTTATCAGGGGATTCTTGGTGTCCAGATGGTGGATAGGTGCAATGTGAAGCAACAAATTATTGCTGAGGGAAGTGTTTTAACTCCTGAGCAACAGAGCGTGCTTGAATGCAACTTCACTAGGGAGGATGTGAAGAGAGCTATGTTATCCATTCCCAATGATAAAGCTCCAGGTATGGATGGTTATAATAGTTTTTTCTTTAAACATAACTGGGAGGTAGTGGGTGATGCAGTGATTGATGCTATCTTGGATTTTTTCATCACTGGGAAACTTCTGAAATCCATTAATGTTACCTCAATCACACTGGTGCCCAAGGTCAAAAGTCCCACCCATGTGAGTGACTTTAGACCTATCTCTTGTTGCTCTGTCATTTACAAAGTTATTACTAAGTTGCTGTGTGAAAAGATGATAATGGTGTTACCTGGCTTGATTTCTCAAAATCAAGGGGCTTTTGTGAATAACAGAAGCATTTTACATAATGTTCTGCTATGTCAGGATATTATTAAAATGTACAAGTATAGACAGAAGCAAAGATGTTGTCTTATGAAGATTGACATTCAGAAAGCGTATGATATAATCAGCTGGGAGTTTCTTGAAGAAGTGATGATCAGTTTAGGCTTCCCTAGTAGGTTTGTGGGTTTGATTATGGTGTGTGTTAAAAGTCCTACATTTTCTTTGATGATTAATGGATGTCTACTGGTTTATTTAGTTTTAAGAGGGGGATCAGACAGGGTGATCCTATGTCCCCTCTCTTATTTGTGATCTGTATGGAGTATTTCTCCAGAACCATGAGTTTTATTGGGAAGCAACCTGAGTTTAAGTTCCACCCTCGATGCAAATCATTAGCTATTAATCATCTATGTTTTGCTAATGATGTCATCCTGTTTTGCAAAGGTGACTTTCAGTCAATACATATGATGTTGCAAGGGATCCAACTCTTTGCTGCTACTTCAGGGCTTAAAGCTAATCCTAATAAATCAGACTTCTATAGTTGTGGCATGTCTGATCAAGAGAATGAGAGAATCAAGAACGGCTCTGGGTTCAAGCAGGGGCAGTTGCCATTTAGGTACTTGGGAGTACCAATTAGCACTAAAAAACTGTCTGCTGCTGATTGTGAGGGTTTGGTTGAAAAAATGGTTAAGAAAATTCGAATTTGGGGTTCTAGAAATATCTCCTTTGCTGGGAGGAAGCAATTGGTGAATTCAGTTTTAATGAGCATTAATGTTTATTGGTCTCAAATTTTCCTTCTTCCTAAGGCTGTTCTTAAACAAGTGAACATGATTTGTAGAGCTTTCTTGTGGACAGGTATGTGTAACAGCCCTAAGCCTGGCTATGTCAATTGGACTGAGGTTTGCAAACCCAAGATTCAGGGTGGGTTGGGCTTTAGGAATCTGAATACCTGGAATGTAGCTATTGTGGGGAAGTTGGTTTGGGATATTACCATGAAAGCAGATAACCTGTGGGTTAAGTGGATCCATGATAGATACAACAAGGATCAAGATTGGCGTACCTTTACTGCCCCTAGTTCTGCCAGCTGGGTAGTAAAGTACATTTGTAAGGCAAAGATGATTATCCTTAGTATGTGTGGGCATGATTGGATTAACAAGCCTAAGTATAGTACAGCAGAGACATATAAGATGATGCAGGGCTCAGGGGAGAAAGTTCACTGGAGTCAGGCTATTTGCGATGGCCATAATGTCCCCAAACATAGCTTTATTGGATGGCTGGCCATGAGAAACAGGCTGCAAACAAGAAGTAAACTGGCTGCAGTTGGCATATGTGATAGCAGTACCCGTCTTCTATGTGGAACTGAAGTGGAAGATCACAACCACCTGTTCTTCAACTGTGCGTTCAGTAAACAATGTATAGCCAGAATCAAGGAATGGTTAGGCATCCAAGTAAGATCATGTACTCTACCTCAGATGATAAGGTGGATCCAAAGGAGGTGTAAATACAACAAATTCAGGAAGCAGGTTATTGCTGCAAGTATTTTAGCTACTGTGTATAAGGTGTGGGCAGAAAGAAACAATGCTTTGTGGAATGTTAGCATTCATATTGTAGGGAAAATTGTTCAGGACATTCAATATACTGTAAAGTGTAGAGTGAAATATAGGACTTCCAGGAAAGTGAAGGAGGAGGATATTCAATGGTTGTATAGCTTATAAGGTTCTTTGTTTCTCTTGCTTGATATGTGTAGGTAGGGTTTGCTGCTGATGGCAGCTTAGGTTGTTCTTGTTGCTTGTGCTTAATGATACTTACTTACTTACCAAAAAAAAAAAAGAGGGAAAACAGGTGTGGAAACTGTGGCAAGCTTGGCCACAATAAAAGGGGTTGCAAGGGCAAGGGGGAAACAAATGAACAAGTGTCAGTTAAACAAGTGCCAACTAAACAAGGTGGGAGGCCACCTAGCAATTCACAGTGGGTTGTTGCACAAAGGAAAAACAAGGCTTGTAGAATTGCTGATACCAACCACACCATGAAGCATCCTCAAGCAACCCACCCCAATCCCAACTAACACAGCAACATGTACCAATCTACAGCAAGAAGAAAGCAACTGCCACCAAAGCCCAGCAAAAACCATCATCATCCACTCAACCTGTCAGCACCACTACTGCTAGCAATACAACAATGAGAGTTCCTGTAAGAGAGAAACTGGAAACTAGGTCAATGACCAAAAAGAATTGATGTCTTTCAGTAGAACAATATGTCTTCAACTCCTGTTTTAGTTGAACAATATGGTTTGTCTTATAGTATTATGCCAACTGATGGCTTGAACCTTGTTTAATTATGGGTGTATTTCTCCCCAACCCCCCCCCCTTTTGGAACAATTGGCTTGTAGTCCTGTTTTATAGACAAAGCTTTTCTGTTTTTGCAGAAGTTGTAATTGTTTAAAATATTCAGCTCAAAGTATATATAAATGCAGATTTAAGGCTCAAATTGATGCTGTAAAGTTACTGATCATCTTCATTCATAACATTCAAACAGCTTCCACACACAAGTTACAAACTTCACCCATTACAACCTACAACCCACAACCTACAACCACATACACCTCTGCCCTCATTTAACTAAACAAAGTTAAAAGCACAACAACATTGATTAAGACAATAAATATTAATTCTACAAGCAGATACTTTGGACTACCCTTGACCCCCTTTTTGTTTCCTTCCTTCATGAGTTGCTTCATCTCTGCCCTCATTGCCTTGCATTTGACCTTCAAGGTATCATTTTCATTTAATAAGCATCTTCTTTGGCCACACAAGTCATTCACCTCATTCCTAAGCATGGCAACATCATTTTGAAGAAGCTTTTTGCCAAGCAACAGTTGGTTAGTGACATCCCTCTGCCAATCCTCAATATTCTTATCCACCCATCTGAAGAACTTGCAGCCTAGTTTGTTAGAATTGTCGTGTTCATAGAATTTGCATCCCCAAAACCTTCTTCCTCGGTTGTCAGTTGTCCATGCCTTCAATTTCGCAGCTGGAACACCACAATCACACCTAACAACTTCTTCTTTTATGGATTTTGGTTTTGAAAATGACATTTAACCTAATCAATCAAATAATTGAAGTTAACAAATTAATTTGCGTTCATGACTTAGCAATTATCGCAAAAAACAACCTTTTCCCAACATTTTAGAAACCCTAATTGACGAAATTAGGTTACATACCTTCACTGTCAGCGAAATTATCCCCAAATTTTGTTCTTGCTGATTCGACCAAACTTGTGCTGATATAACCCTAACTAATTTTAGAAAAAATTTGGTGTTTTTCAGTGGATTTGAGGTTTTGGGATGTTTCAATTGCATCCTTTATAATACAAGAGGGAATAGGATGACATTTAGGAGGGAAAACGAATTGGCATTAAACTAACTGAGCCCCACTAACGTTCCTCTTCACATAATCTGTTAAGTGGTAGGAGTTTAGAAATATTTTGGTGATATAAGGTGGTTATTTAAAACTTTTAACATATAAGGTGGTTGTTTTGAAAAAGTTGAACATATAAGGTGGTAAAAGTCAAAAAATCCTTTTTTTTTATTATTATTTTATTTCAAGTGTAATTAGTTCCATTTCCTGCTTTTGTTCCAGTTTCAACTTGAGTTGTCTGATTTTTTTTTTATTTACTCGACTTGTTTTGGGGGGAGATAGCACGAAATGAGGTCAGTCTCAGAGAGCTGTAAACAAAAGTTATCTGATTTATTTATTTATTTTATCTTTTAGATATTGTAATTTTTTATTTTCATTATTTTTAATTTTATCATCAATGCATGAATCTAATGTGATGTACTAGTTCATTTTAGTTACTTTTGGTTTTAGTTGCATTTTGATTGAAAACAGTATGAAGATTTAAATAAATTTTTTTTTTAAAAAACGTGCACCTATTGCTGCGGTTTCTTCAAAAAACCGCAGCAATAGACCTAATTTTTTTAATGTAAAAAAATACCTATTGCTGCGGTTTTGGGAAGAAACCGCGACCTATTGCTGCGGTTAAAAACCGCAGCAATAGGATTCATCAGTCTCTGGCGCGCGTTGAGCTTTTTTCTTCCTTTCCGTCTTTAAACCTACCTACCTATCCTTCCTTTTCATTCGCTTCCTCTTGTCTTTTAGTCGAGTAGCTCTTATCGGTTGCTCAACCGCTCCTCCTTGATAAGGAAAGAAAAGAGAGGAGCACTTTTAACGACGGGATAGAAAAAAAAAAGACGAGAGCACAGCAGCAAAAGGGGCCTAGAACTTGGGGACAACAAAAGAAAAAGAACGAACGAAGCATATTGCTGCGCCCTTTATTGCGGCGCGGCTAAATCCGCAGCAATAGGCCCTTTAAAAACCGCAGCAATAAGCAATTATTCTACTAGTGTTAACGTCGAATCCTCCCAACTACGGTACTTGGAGGGTAGGGATTCCCTTTATCTTTCCCCATGCTCTCAAGTGTCTGGCCTGCAAATGCTAGACGAAGAACACCGTGCGGGTGGAAGTCTAGACAACATAGTCCTTCTCCTTACCATTTTTTTAAAAAAAAGATTTATGGGGGCTTTGGTTGATTTTTTTAAGTAGGTACAAATAGAAGTTAGGTCATCCTTTTTTCAAGGGAGTAACCTAACGAACAAGAATAACATGATCTAAGATGGAACCAACTACAGCAACAAAGTCAACTTTCATAGTGGAAATAGTGTGACCCTTTACAGAGAGTTAGTTGTACTCTGATACTCTGTTGACTTTCTCGAAAAACGTGAGCTATGGAGTAAAAAGAAAATCGAGTGAGCATATATAGCTCTGATATCATAATTGACAGTTTCAATAGTCCAATCACAAGAGTGAAGGTCTTGAAAGATTCAAATCACCACCTAATTATCACATTCAATATAAAGATTCTAAATTTTATGAGATTGAGTCAGCCGAAGGACATTCCTAAGGCTCCAAGCTTCCGCGACAACAATTAACGTAGAACCAAACTGATATGCTTAGGCTTTGGTTGAAATTATCAAGGTAGAATGGTATATGAATGGATTGAAATTTTATTATTATTATTTTATTATTACCCATTTGTCTTTATTAAATTACTTTTGAAAGGACTTTTATAAAAAAAGAATGGATTAATTTCCTTTTTGAAAAGCAAAAAATGAGAAAAAGTGTGGAAGGGTGATGGTCATAGCCACAAAAACGTCCAAGTGGACAGACATGAAAGTGAACTCGTGGGTCTATATATACGAAGCCAGGAAAACATTTGAGTCACCATTCTCAACTTCAAACTCATACAAGAGAGAGAAAGTAAGAAAAAGCAAGAGGTTCCCAAATTAGAGCTTTCTAGTTCTTCTAGGACTCTCATTTCCTCACTCTTCTTCTTCATCTTTCTCTCTCTCTCTCTCTGTTTTTCTCTCCCACAAAACACAGAGATCCTAAATCCACGGTTTTCAATTGATTTTTTTTAAAAAAAAAAAACTAAAAATGTTCATCGATAATTTCAAGGTAGAAAGCCCAAATGTTACCTACACTGAGAATGAAATTCATTCGGTTTATAATTATGAAACCACTGAATTGGTTCACGAGAATCGCAAAGGTTGCGGTTATCAGTGGATCGTCAAACCTAAATCTGTCAAATATGAGTTTAAAACTGACACCCACGTCCCTAAACTTGGGTAATTATTTTTTATTTATGGGTTTTTTTTATATTTAATAAAAAATAATAATTTTAGCGAGTTTATTGATATATAGATTTATTATTGGTGGTTTTTCAGGGTGATGTTGGTGGGATGGGGTGGCAACAACGGTTGTACCCTCACCGGTGGTGTCATCGCTAACCGCGAGTAAGCTTCCATTTTTTTTTATCCCTTTTAGCTTATAGATGTCTTGCATGTTTTATAGGAGTTTATATTTTTGAAGGTGATTTGAGTCAGATTGTTTAATTGATGAAAAAGGATCATTTGATTGATTTATATTTAATTTGAACATTATAGTGAACAAATTAGATGAATCAAATGTGGACCCATGTGATACGAGAGAGAACGAACCAAAAAAATAGACATGCAACAATGTGGACCCATGTGATACGAGAGAGAACGAACGAACCTAAAAAGAGTAAACATGCAACAATGTGTACGGACGCATGTGATACGGGAGAGAATGAACCTAAATAGAGTAAACAATTAAACATGCAAGTGTTAATGTTATTGTAAAATGTCAATCTTAGTAGTTGTTAGGCTTGTTGAGAAATAGAGCAAGTATGTGTCTAGTATTGGGGGTGACTGATTGATGGGTTATGCAGGGGAATTTCATGGGCAACAAAGGACAAGGTTCAGCAAGCCAATTATTTTGGATCTCTAACTCAGGCATCCTCGATTCGTGTTGGTTCTTTCAATGGAGAAGAAATTTATGCTCCTTTCAAGAGCCTCCTTCCTATGGTATGGAATTCTCTATTTTGCTATATACCACCCTCGTTTTATATTAAATGTTACTTGCTAGGAGTATTGTGAATAATTTTCTAGAAAAATGTTAGCTAATACTTATTTTCACATATTCTTATACTTCATCCGTTCTAAAATAAATGGAACACTTGCAATTTTAGGCCGAAACATCACTTTATTTGGTATTTACTTTTCCCTACCTCTCTCCTCATCTCTCCTCATCACATGGGTCCCCCTTTTCTTTCTGTATCCTTCCATAAATCTCCGTGCCAATCCCCTATATTTCATTCTAAATAGAATGGGGGAAGTATATGATCAAAGTAATGCTTGATGATGCGAAGCTGAGTTATATCGTTACCCATAATGCATATATGGTGTTAGTGACAAGTATTAGTAAGGTTATCATGAGGTTATTGCTAATGCATGTCTTAATGGGGGTTACCCCTGTGTCAACCCATTGGAAAGAATCTTGACTTGTGATCACTTGGTGGGTGATGGGCTGGTGGCCACTCTTATGCATGCTTCGCTATATTCCCCAAAAAGCTTTTGAATAATGAAAGGTGCATATGACAGGATGGTCAATATCGACGATTAGATTTCCTTTCTATTATATCAACTTGTGCAACTAGTCTAAATCGACCCTGTAGTACAACTTCACCACGTAAGATCCTCATATGAGGCAATTGATCCCATCTTGGTAAAGTTGCTAATGAGAGTAATTAGTGGGCTAATGATGATGACCATGCATGAACTTTGCAAAAGCGTGTACTTTACATGTAATATCTAAGAAGATGAAAAGCATTTTCATTTCTTTAAATGTTCGATACTTTTCGTTTAGTTTTTCAGGATTAGTTAATTATGATGCATGTTTTGCTCGAGGATATGGTAATGAAGTAACATGAAATTGGAATGAAACAGGTGAACCCAGATGACATAGTGTTTGGGGGTTGGGACATAAGTGACATGAATTTGGCAGATGCGATGACCAGGGCAAAGGTCTTGGACATTGATCTGCAAAAGCAATTGAGGCCCTACATGGAGCACATGATTCCCCTCCCTGGAATATATGATCCTGATTTTATTGCTGCCAACCAAGATTCTCGTGCTAATAACATAATTAAGGGCACTAAAAAGGAGCAAGTTGAGCAAGTCATCAAGGACATCAGGTATTGTTTAATTAATTCTGTCTACTTAATTTACTGTTTAATAGGCTTTTCTTTTTAGATCAGTTCTGTTTAGTGTTTAATTTACTACCCTTTTACAGTCATTTTTGTTGTTTATTGCTATGTTACTCCGACACCTTCATTTACCTCAAAAACGGAGTGTCGTGTCGTGTCCGACACGACACTTCACTTGGATACTTCATTTTAAACTAAAAACTTGATTTTTTCCTACAAAATAGCCGAGTCGGACACTCGGACACCCGTATCCGAGTAGACACTCAATCCGTGTCTGAGTAACATAGGTTTATTGTACTTGTACACATGGAATCCTGTACACTTTTTGAACACTTGGACATTTGGATGTAGGCAATAACATAAAAATTCTTTGGGAAGTGGTCGAATTTACATAAAGAAGTAGTTGTCTCTCACAAGATTGCATAAATAGGAAATATAGTACATAACTGGACTTAATTGCTCAAAATCACATAAAAGTCAACTTTGTAGTAATGTTTTTTCTTTTTGGGCATTGGGGCGACTAAACTTTGTCGTATGAAACTTTGTGGAAAATTATGATTGAAATTGTGGGAGATTTTATGCTTACAATTTTCTAATAAATTGAAGGGAGTTCAAGGAGAAGAACAAAGTGGACAAAGTAGTGGTGCTTTGGACAGCAAACACAGAGAGGTACAGCAATGTGGTGGAAGGGTTGAATGACACCACAGATAACCTGTTGGCATCCATTGAAAGGAACGAGTCCGAGATTTCACCATCGACTTTGTATGCACTTGCTTGTGTCCTAGAAAACATACCTTTCATCAACGGTAGTCCTCAGAACACCTTTGTTCCTGGACTCATAGAGCTTGCCACTAAGAATAACAGTTTGATCGGAGGAGATGACTTCAAGAGTGGTCAGACTAAGATGAAATCCGTGCTTGTAGATTTCCTTGTTGGGGCTGGTATTAAGGTATTTTTTTCCTCACTCCTATTACTAGTAAAGATAAGTAGATTGTTGTGAACAAGTACTGATTTAACATATGAAATGGCAGCCGACATCCATTGTGAGCTACAACCACTTGGGAAACAATGACGGGATGAACCTTTCAGCACCTCAGACCTTCAGGTCTAAAGAGATATCAAAGAGTAATGTGGTTGATGACATGGTTGCTAGTAATGGTATCTTGTATGAGCCTGGTGAACACCCTGATCACGTTGTTGTCATTAAGGTATACATGCATTATTTTCAGAGAAGAAATGTGTTTCTGGTGTTGCTGTTACATTACCTCTTGAAAATTGGACTAATCTTTTTGGTCTGTAATGTGTGAAATTGTGTAAATGAAGTATGTTCCATATGTGGGAGACAGCAAGAGAGCCATGGATGAGTACACATCCGAGATATTCATGGGCGGAAAGAATACCATTGTTCTGCACAACACCTGTGAAGACTCTCTCTTGGCTGCACCAATCATCCTCGACTTGGTCATCCTCGCTGAGCTTAGCACCCGCATTGAATTCAAGGCTGAAACAGAGGTATTTAGTCTTATTGATGATCTGTTAATAATGGAGTAGTGCTTCATGTTTAAATTTGGTCATATTCTTTTGGTAATTGGTTTTGCAAATTGCAGGACAAGTTCCACTCCTTCCACCCAGTTGCTACCATACTCAGTTACCTTACTAAAGCACCTCTTGTAAGTTCTTTTTTCCTCTTATCAATTGCTTTTGTTTTTATGTTTGGGCGGACAGTTACTAGTAAGTATATTGTCAATTTAAGGCGTCAAATCTTGCTGGTCAAATACACAAGTAATGAAGTATTGTAATTTGTAGGTGGTGCACTAGAAAAATCCCACATGTTAACATCACATGAAACCCATCACATGAAACATCGGGATGTTTGTGGTAAAAGGGCTTCATTATTAAGAATTGCATATATCAAGATGGCTTTTGTTGTTATTTTGGGGGGAAAGTGACAGGTATACTAGGACTTCTGTGGAAATACAGGGGCTATTTTAGGAGGTTTATAAAAGTTTTACCCCCTTTTAACTTTTCAAAATTCTTCAAACTGCCATCGTGATAGTTGATACATATGGCTATATGCATTAGTTATACCTCTTTGGTTTTATTAGTTTACCCAGTTCTTTGGGGTGCATTTGCAAGACACTAATTTGAACCTCAATATTTCTAATTATCAATAAGCAAAAATTACAAAAAGTTGATATTTAGAATAATACACATAAAGACGAATCTGACAAGATTCCACATGATTATATTTTTCTTCAAGTACAAATCACAAGAGATAGTCAAAGTCATGTATGTGAATAGTGTCAAAAGTTTAAACAGGTAACTAATAAAACCGGAGGGAGTATATTAGGAGTTTCTCATTGTGCTTGTCATTGATGCTTATGATGGACTGTGCTCTCCTAAAGTCATTAGTCAACATTGCCTTTTGCTAAAGCTAAAGTAATCAAACTTGTTGTACCATATTCAGAAAATCTATCGCAAGTTGTGTACTAAAAAGTTGAGATCTTGAAACAATTTGATAGGTTCCACCGGGCACTCCTGTGGTGAACGCTCTCTCGAAACAGAGGGCAATGCTGGAGAACATAATGAGGGCATGCGTCGGTTTAGCTCCCGAGAACAACATGATTCTCGAGTACAAGTAGAGTAGCATCTACACAAGCAGCACAGCAGCAGCAGCAGCAGCAGCCGGCCAGCAGCCACATCCCCCAAAGGGCTTCGCAAATAAAAGACGTTGATCTGAAAGTTGTTAAATTGTGCTTATTGCTGTTGTGTTTTCGCATTAGTGACTGGAAAGGCAGCACCCATTAATGAAATTTTAGCTTTGTGGTGGTTTTGCCCCTTTTTTCTTTCTTCATTATTTCTGTTTTTAAATGTTTCTTAGGTCCATCAACTTTTGGTAGTGGATCCCTTGTCCGTCTTTGTAATGTATAGTTGTTGTTAGCAACATTGAAGAGTAAAGCAGTTTTTCTCTGCTTGGCTTAATCTATGTAATTATTGAATAATTAAGTATTGCCTAAGTTTGCTGTGGTTACCTTAAGCTCCAATTTTTTCATCGAATATATATGCCATTGTCAAGAATATAAATTATTTGCCACAGTTGATTTTCCTGCGTTGTCTTTATATATGGGAAATTTCCACTTTAGTGTCTTGAAGTTCAACATAATTTTGTTTTGGTGTCTTGTGGTTTCAATAATTCATTTTTATTCTTGAGATTCATATTTATTTTACTTTGTTGCATCCACTTTTAATTTATGTATTTGAGACTTGAATTCTTGATGTTATTTTAGCTTGTCTTGAGATTTTGTGAGTTTGTAATTTGTGTCTTTGTGATTTTGTGAAGTCTTGTGACTCCATTTGAGAATTGTAAGTTTTTTTTTTTTTTTATTCATTTGAGCGCACGGGCGATCTGAAAAGCATGTAAGGAGGGGGATTCAAACTTGTGATCTATTGTTCACAGCATCTCAATCTTAACCACTAGGCCAAGACATCCTTGGTTGAGAATTGTAAGTTTGTAACTTTATAATGTGTATGGTATAATCTATATGGTAGTGCTTCACCAAATCACGAGCAGTCCAGCACCATCCATGGTTGCACAAACATACTACTCCCCATTTCACAAATATATTCTTGAAATAGAGGAGTGATCATAGCCACAGCAACATGCACTACTAAAATAGGTCTATAATAGTTTTAAAATGTGATTAAACTAAGAAACTAAGAAGGATCCATTCAGGACCCGTGGACCCGCTAGACCCAGCAGGTCTGGGTCCGGGTATGAGTCTTAAAAAAACAAACGGGTTTGGGTCTGGGTCTGGCTAGACCCAACCCAGACCCGGCCCATTGCCATCTCTAGTTGCAGGTCTCGGTTATATTGTACTTTGTGGCCGTACGGTCTAGTAATTCCTTTTAGTGTCTTGTGTCCTATTATTTATATTAATATTCACCATGGTACTATGAGGTTTGGTAATTTTATTTTGGTGTCATTAAATTTACATTGATTTTTCATTTTAATAACATATCTCCATTAGCTCCTTTAGCCTCCTTCAAGTGAAAGGGAGACACCCCTTCTTTGGTTAAGCCATTAATTTTATTCCAAATAAGACTTATCTTAAACAATTTTCAAATGTTTTATTTTCTCCCTACATAAAGAAATTGGAAATAATAACTCTTACCTGTTTTCTAGAGAAAAAACATTAGTGGTTTCAGTAAACAAAAACGAGCCAACTTTTTTGATGTAAATTCCCTTGCCTTGCTTTTGAAGGTTCTCCTTCCTTAAAATGGTAGTAAATGAGGGAGGAAGGGACGAATAGCACCAAAAATTCCCCCACCCCCCTTCGCCAAATGCTGGACCACGTTGTCTAGTGCAGGGTTAAAAGATAGTGTTGTTTTTTTTTGTTTTTTACATTCTTTATGCATTTTTGGTGCCATGCCTATTGTTGCTTTGAAAGAGCCAACGGTTATGGGGAGATGAGAGTTAGTTTTAATCCCTTGGCGAGAACAAAAATGTAGTTTAGGTTCTGAATGAAAAAAAAGAGGTGTAGTTTAAGTCCTTATTGGGTAGTTAACTCTAGATAAAAATCACGCAAATGACATGATACGGGTGTTGCATATAGTCCTCACACGCTCCATTACATTGTACTCAAAGTCTCAAACCAGTTGAAACACCATGCCCAATGCTTATGCATTCACAATAATTTTTTTTTTTTGGGGTAAGGAGAAACCTAAGTTAACCCAACTTGCTAAGGGTGAAAATTAATCCCGAGACCTCTTGAAATCAAAAGAGATCACTCTCAACATTCACAATCAAATTAGTAAAAAGATAAAGTTAGGACATCTCTATACCTGAAGTAGCTAAGGCCTAAAAGGACAGTAGTCAGGCCCATTTGTAAGAGGCAGCCATGTGAATATAGTAGCATGGTATAGACTAGGACATCCAGAGTTGATGGATGATGGACTATCGAATATGCATGGCAAACCATTAACCTACCACGTATTACACATTTGGTCTCTCAACCGCAAGCATGTGGTCCTTCAGTACTTTCATGGACCATGCTCGATATGATATTATGTATGGCAGACTTTAATTAGCAAGAGTACAAAATCCAAGTATCTGTTTCTTTAGAACAAACAAACTCCATAATTGCTCAATTGAATTTGCTATTTGAAATTCTAGCATGATTCTGAGGAATTGCCCCGCTATATGCACAGTCGAGGTGATTGTATCGTTTCTTTTAACAAGGACCTCTGCCCTCGTGATATAAAAGTTTAATTGTTTTCAAAGACAGAATTAATCATCGATCCAGTATATCTTATACTTGTTCCTTTTTCAATATAAAGATGATTTTGGTTTTTGATGGAAATCAATCATCTAAGTTACAAAAATTTACATGCATTGATTTATTCTATGTAGCTCTTCTTATTACTCCTAATCAACATCATTCTAAACCAAAAGTATTATATAGAAATGGGATTAATAATAAAATTTATCCAACAGTATTGGATATGCTATAATAACCTGGTGCATCATCGCTCAATTTACTATTCATTAGTGATAACTTATAACTAATAGGGGGTGTTAAGAAAACGAAGCCAACTATGATCCCCCTACCCACTGATTGTTGTGACCCGAGTAATAAAAACAACCCAATTACCCTAGAGTATAGACAAACGCACACACAATCACAAGTTGCGTTCTATTGGATTTATAAGAATTAATTTTTTTTGTTCAGATTCATGTACATCGCTATTATATAAACACATGGGCAAACCAAAAAAAAAGAAAAAGAAAAAAAAAATTAACTACATGCTTTAATTTTTTTTTTTTACAAAAACAAGATAATCGAATCTCTATCTCTATTATATAAAGTTGTATGCATATAACACTAACTATGGGAGGCTCAACTTCAAATGTTCACAAAACAACATGCAAGTTCCTTATTTCAACATTGGGCCTATAGCTTTTGATTTCTCTTGATCCGTGTCATTTTTGTCCAGTATAATGTATTAGACCCGTGATGTGTTAGATTAATGATAGATAAATTATTAAAAATTTATAAGAAAAAAGAGTAATGTTTGAATTTTGCGAGTGATCTTAAAGAATCTTAACTTTATTTTTTCCAACTCTTTTTTATAAGGTGAAGAATATGCATCTTAGAACTGTTTAGATTTAGCATACCCTAACGTGGCAAAATAGTTTTCATCTTTTTTTTTTTTTAATTCGGTAATTAACTGGCCCAAGCATGGTCAACCCTCATGAGTTGGGGGGGTAAAAATGGGGATCCCGACCCATTAGGAAACTTCCACAGACTGAAAACTAGGGATTTATACCCATAAGCAAATATTTACATAAACTCCCCAAATTAGGGTTGATGAGATTCGAACACCCGACCATGAGGTTGGGAGGTGGGAGCTCCAACCATTGGAGGGCTCCCACATGATTCTCAAATAGTGCTCTATCTTTCCATGCCAATTTGTCTCATTGGTCCATTTGTTGCCTGTTTTTTTTTTTATATATAAAATTCATTAGTTGTATGTTGCTATACATTTAGATTCAAATTTTTTAAAAAGTACTCCCATTAATATGGCTCATTAAGTTGTGTTCTTCTGGACTTGATTCCAGTTCAGTTTAATTTAGTTTCACTTCAGCTTAATTCAGTTCATTTTAGTTCAATTCAATATATATAGTCACTTAATTTTACCTCACAGTTTCAATTCGACTTACTTGATTTCACTTCAGTTGAGTTCAATTAAACTAAATTAGTTCACTTTAACTAATTTCAATCCAAAAGATGAAGACTTTATTTTCGTATTCCAGAGGTGGCGCTCAACCTCTTTTAATCAACTGCAGCCAGGTAGAACCTCTCATCTTCGCAGGATTTTGCTGCATTATACTCTATAGTCTTGCAGAAAGAATAGGAAATAAAACATCCCCAAATGCTCTATTACATGTTGGTTAAAACAACTCAAGGTTACAGGCTTACAAGTTACAACATACTCCTACTCCTAAGAAGAAACCCCACCTGAAAGCCCAGCCCATGAAAGTCCGCTGGCAAAATCGCTCGATCAACCCAGCCAATCCGGGAAACCGTTATATTTCTATTCATTGTTATTTAAATTACTATGAAAGTGTAGATTGTAAATAATAAAAATAAATACTTCATCCGTTTGAAATTAAATGCAATTGTTTCTAAAAACGGCAATTTCAAATTAAATGCAACATTTTACTTCTTTCTATTCTTGGTAAAGATTTTGAGTGTGAAATTACGAATATACCCTTACTAAAGCTAATTAAGCCTTATTAACTTAGTCACATGCCCTTACTTTTTCTTAATCTCACCCTAACAAATTTTGCCTAGGAGAATGTGCCATCCAAATTGTTGCATTTAATTAGGAACGGAGGAAGTATTATTAATCATGAAAATTACTAATCGTTATTTATTTAAATTATTTTTCAAGTGTAAAATATTTAATATTATAATAACAAAGATTATTAAGGCCAAAATTATACAATAAATGCTCTATATATTAATATATCATTATCAATACTCATCGACTCATACTTGATTGATTTGTTTAAACAATTTTATTTTTTTTAAAAACACGCTAGTCCGGTCCAGCCAATCAAAACCATAGCTCGCCAAACCCGCTCCATAAACCGCATTGTTGTGGGCCGAGCAAACTGGCCCACTAGACTAGCCCGTCCAGCTCGCGAAACTCGTGTTCCTGTCCTGGAACATAGACTGCCAGCTCGGCTAGCCTGCTTCAGCCCACGACCCATCCCCCCCAAACCGCCCATTGGCCACCTCTACTTTTGTCAATCTCGTATATGTAAATGATTCTTTATATAGTGGAACGAAACGTCTAATCAAAACAATAATTATTACTACTTTTCTATTCCTTGATACTGCCTCCGTTCAATATTAATATATACATTTCTTCTTCTCCCACACATTAAGTGATACACTTTTTTGGGACTCTCTTAGTTCAATATTAATCGATACATTTTTTCTTCTATCCCACATAAAGTGATACTCTTTCTAAAATTGCATGGTCCCACCAATCTAATATAGTTTCTCTATTTTCGTGAGGAACCCGGCCAACAATAATGAAGAAATATAGCCGACACACTAACTTTAAAAAACCGAGGCCTCAAAAGCCACCAACTAAATAAAATCCAACTACCAACAATAAAATCAAGAAGTCAAATAAAAGTCCTAATAACTCTGTGTTAGTCAAATTGTATCAAGTAATATGGGCCAAAGAGAATACTTACTTATACATTAAAATATTTCCATTTTACTTCGGCCATGTTCTTTTGAGCCTTATTTCAGACCAGCTCTGCCCACTTCAATGCAACTCTGCTCACTTTAGCTCTGTTAAGTTCAGCTTATTTCAGTTTAGTTCGATTAAGCTCAGTTAGGTTCAGTTCAACTCACTTTAGCCTAAAAGAACAAGTCTTAATACATTCCAATTTACTTACAACACTATGAATTAAACAAAACATGCACTGACTACAAGTACTACCTCCATTTCTTTTTAATTTACATACTTTCTTTTGTAGTCCATTTCTTTTTAATCTCAATATTTTTGCTTTTTCTATGGTAACATGCCCCATCTATTTTCTCATCTTTTTCTAATCATGTAGTTCCTTTTTTTTTTTAATATAATAGCTCACCTTAAAATTTCTTTGTTCACTTTTTTAGTTTCTCTCTCCTCCTTTTTTAAGTTTTTTTCTTCTCGTCTTAAGTTTATCTCTCATACTTTTGGACCCCCTCTTTAGTTTCGAGTGCTGATATGCGCATACCCGGTATGGACATTGTCCATACCGTGGCAAAGTTGTAAATAAATACAACTTTTTTTTTTTTGGTTTTTTATTTACATACATTCATGATCTCATTCATATTATAGTTGATCAGATTCACATTATAGTTGATCTATTCATATAATAGTAGATCTGATTTCTCTCCTACATGATCAGAGTCGTCTAAATTGCCATTAAGTCAACTTATTTTTTGTCTTTTTCTGGCAAAATTACTAATGCATGATCTGATTCACATTAGAGTTGATCTGATTCACATTATAGTTGATCTGATTCATATAATAGTTGATCTAATTTCTCTTCTACATGATCAGAGTTGTCTAAATTGCCATTAAGTCAATTTTTTTTTGTCTTTTTCTGGCAAAATTACTAACATACCCCGGTATGGACACTGTTGGCCCATACCGGGTATGCGCCAATACTTTCTCCTTTAGTTTCCCCACAAAATTTCTTTGTCCACCTTCCCTTAATATTTCCTCCACTCTGAAATTAATGCAACACTTGCCTTTTTAGTAGTTCTTTAATCAATGCAACACTTCTACACAGGGAAAAAATAGATATACCTACAAATTTGGACCACTTATACTAAACAACTCTTCTATTTTCTTACATTAACATAAATATTAACACAATAACTAATAAAGGATCAACTCAACCAAAAGTTTAAGTTGTTGAAGCCATAGAAATAGTTTTATACTCTATTAATAACCCACAACCAGCCCCTAACAAATCTGCGTGTCATATTCAAGTGTTGCATTCTTTATGAAGCGCTGAGCGACCGCGGAGGTAGTACGCAGATTAGATGGTGGACTCGTGTCTACCATTAGGATGGTAGACACGGGCCAAAACGCAGCCCAAAACACATAAAACGCACGAAATCAATGAACATCAACTGTTCTCCAATGAACACTAAGTGGACTGTGAAACCAATGAACATCAACTGTTCTATAATGAACATCGATCAGATTTTTGCTCTTATGTTCATCTTTTTTTTTCTTGTTCATATGTTCATCGAGTCTCGTGTGTTGTTCTTTTGTTCTAATTTCATCTGCATGTTGCTTAGTTTGTTCATTGAGGATGTTGTTTTGTTCATTGTATTATATAAGAGCAAAAATCTGATCGATGTTCATTAGAGAACAGTAGATGTTCATTGGTTTCGCAGTCCACTTAATGTTCATTAGAGAACAGTTAATGTTCATTGGTTTTAGCCCGTGTCTAAGATCCTAATGGTAGACACAAGTCCACCATCTACCAATTGGAGGTAGTACTGTACATGAGGCAAACAAGTTTAGTTTTCGAGGCTCGTAGGCTCATAGCATATGCGACAAGATTATAGGTTCAGGAGTAAAGCTCTAAACTGTAAAAAACAATGACCAAGAAAAGTAAAAAAATCGATTGATATGACAAGGTAATCTTATAAGTTTAGCTAAATTAGGATATATACAAACAAAGCAATGGGCAATGGCGGGTAAATGCAATGGTAGCAGAGGTGAAGAACAAGAGCCATAAATTTGGTGCAGTAAATACATCTAGCTAAGATCAAAAGTCACTTCCTGCGCCATTGCAGACTTCCACTTATACAGAAACAGATCTCTCTCTCCTTGGACTCTCGACGTGTAGACTTTTCCAACTGGTTTTTGCTATTAAGATAAGGTTTAATTACTTTACAGCTACCAAAGTTAAATTTTATAAAATGATGATTCATTAAAAAGGTACGAAAATACTACCATGAAATTTAAGGTGATTAATGGTCATAAACTTCATGTTAAATATGACAAAAAAATCTAACGATTTAGAATAATCTCAAATTTATATCTTCTAATTATAAAACTAATTTAGATCATTAGATTTCTATGATCATAATTATGGTGTGACCATCTTATAATTTTCATAAAAAGAATGCATTGAAAGGCACAAAATTTTTGATATACCAAGGTTAAGAACTAGTAAATGTTTGGCTGGGAAAAAAATGTGTAAAAAGGTCCTACCGGGAGTCGAACCCAGGTCGCTGGATTCAAAGTCCAGAGTGCTAACCACTACACCATAGAACCTTTGATGATTACATTTTCTCGCTAAACATTATAATCGCGTTATAATGAGAAGGTATGCCACTGAAATATTTTTCACATAACTATAATCAAAATTAAAAGGGAATATATTTGTCCCTAATATTATGTTATTCCATCTTTAATTGTTGTTTCTATTTGATTTTTCAACGCACTTATATAAGCAATAATATCATTGAGATACTACCTCGGAAAAATTTATAAAAATTTAATCATTTAAACGAATTTGATTTTTTTGGGAGTTGGGAGAAGGATAAGAGAATTCCCTCTCTCAAAGTGCTCAATGGAAATTGAACCTATGTCCTTTCTATTAGACCGAACTTAGCTTAGTGGAGAACCAACAATATCATAATACTTCTTCCATTTTTTTTTACATGTTACGCTATTCACAAATTTCACTTTGACCATTGTTTGTGATTTATACGTGAATAAAAATATAGTCATGTGCGATCTTGTTAGGTCGTCTTAAAATGTATTTTTTTAATATGTACTTTTTATAATTTTTGCAATACAAAATTAAAGATATATGTCCTAAAAGTTTTGCATTGACATGTATAAAAAGTGAAAGTGTAACATGTAAAAAAACGGAGAGAGTACTACAATTCAGACATGAACCGCTTTTGATTAACAAGAGAGAGTATTAGTGAGTCTCATAATAATCGATATTACCAATGTAGAATTATAAATTCATGTTAACAAACTAATAAGAAAACTTTTAATTTGGCCAAATACTCTTAACACAAAGAGGTGAAATCAGTTTATACCAACGACAATACACAAAATTACATCTGAATAAAAGGAGGCGAGACAAAGAGAGTGGAAATGTCCATTAAGTAAAAAAATATTACTCTCAATACGTTGACATTCTCCATAACATGTCATTATCAATTTACTGCAGCAATGTGCTCTACTTCGTTGCTAGAATTAACTCTGGGGATAAAATAATGAATAAGCAGTATTTGTTCTGCCACAAAGTGGAAAGCAACAAATAAAAGGCTTATAAACAAAATAATACTAGTAGTAGTAGTATTTATCTAGGGCAATCTGTCATGACTCATGGTCTTAACTTTTATTACTGTTGTGATTTAGAAATAAGTGTTAATTAGTTTGTACAATCAGCAATAATAATCAAGAAGAAGCATGTTATGACACAACAACTAAGTAAAGCAAAGCGAGAGAAAACAAGAGAGAACACACCAATTTACGTGGGAAACCCGAGCTCCGTGAGAAAACCCACAAACTTGCACTATAGAATCAATGGAGAACAATGGTGAACATACAAATCTCCCACAAACTCTCTCTCTCCTAAAACCCTACGAAAGATGAGATATCAAATTTGAATAATGAGATACGTGTGCTACACTTCCTACAACCAGAAAATAGGGTATTTATATTACAAGACATCAAAGCAATCCAACGGCCAAGATTAAAACTTTAATCGCGAAACACGTGCAGAAAACTGGGTTTGCCCTCTCGGGCCAAACCGCCCACCCGGGCAAAGTGCTTGCCCGCCCGGGTGAAGAGATCCTGAAATTTCTGCCTCCAATTTGCCAAAAGCGCACGCCCGAGCAAAGAAGTGCCCACTCGGACTGCTGAACCGCCCGCCCGGGCAACTGCACCTTGGCAGCATTTCTTCGCTTCTTTGCACTATCCTTGCGTTCCTTGCTTTACCATCTCCACCAAAACCCAACAATTACTTCAGATAAATAGAAATCAGAAGCAATTAAATCCTTCATCATAATTGGACAACCACCCAGCTTGTGTAGAGAACTCGAGTTGAGTAAGGTGAGTAATAGTATGTGTCGTTAAATGAGCCTCTTGTTTATCAACTAGACTACTTGAAAGCAATCACATTCCACCAAGACGAATGAATACAAAAGGTAAAGCTCTTAATTTTTCATCCTACAAATAATAGTGATAGTATTTCGAAAATGTTGTCATAATTCTTCAAAATCATGATGTACGATTAATTTCCCAGAACTAACTTTATTAAAATTGATGAGCAATGACGACGGTGTAAGAATGCATAAAAAAGTATGTTGTAAATATGTATAAATTTTTTTATTATGAAAATTTTAACAATATGACACAAATTTCGACAGGTAAAATTATGAACAACTTAATATTTTTTTGGGATGAAAATATAGAAATTTGTAACTAAAGATGTTTCTAATTATGTATGTAGTATTAGATCACATGAAGGGAGCATTAAATTTTGACGGGGACGGGGACTAGGGATCCGGAGTAAGAATAATAACTTGTAGTAGTAGCACTCAAGTTTATGACCCGTCTTTTGCGATATTATGATTTACGAGTAGCTGAAATGAACATTATAGCAAATCAAAATTGGTCAGACTATATTATGGAAACAAGCTTGTATTTTTTAGCAATAGGTACCTTGTTGAAACAACATTTCTCGCAAGTCAACCAATCATCTAGCTTATGAGGCCAAAACTTTAGGAAGTAGTAGCGAATCTATAAAGGAAATCCCTACTTCTGAAGAACGTTCAATGAAGATTTAATCCATAACCTCAAGATGAATATAAACTATATCATTTACATTTTTGCTATTAAACCAAGTACTACTCCCTCCGTTTCATTTTGATTTACTCACTTTACTTTAGGGGAGAACCAAGGAGGAAGTATTGAAAAGAAAAACTCAAAAGGTGGAGAGAGAACCGAAAAGTGAGAAAGAAAACTAAAAAATGAAATTTGCAAAATATTAAAAAGTGGATGACATGGGTGGAAAAAGAGGAGAAAGTAGATGTGACATGTTACTAAAATTAGAAAAAGCAACAGTGTGTAGATTAAAAAGAAACAGACTAAAAAGGAAAATGTATAGATTAAAAAGAAACGAAGGGAGTATATGACTGAGACTCGGGAGTAGCTTATAAACCAAATTTCTACAAAGTACCATTGTACCACATAAGAAGAAAAAGCGGATACTGCCTACTTCCTAGTTTCTACATTAAGGAGTCAATGACAAAGCCACTTTAGCCAGGGAGGGAGCCAACATGATACTGAGATGAGAGATCATCTGAAAACTCCTCCTAATACTAGTCCTATTTACTATATACCTATTGTTTTCCCCTTATCAGTTATCACTAAAGAATCCAGCAAACTACAAGACACGAGGTTTTATGTTATTTCACTTTCAAAATCCTTTTTCCTCTCTTCATTAACTCCTCTTTGGAAGACAGAGGAGACTGGAGAGAGAGAGGAAAAACACAGTGTCAGTTTATATCAGGACAACTTCTGTATATAAAAACAACATTTTACTATATGATATATTCTTACAATAAGGTGGAAGAGAGAATAATACACTTCTACTAAGACTAAAAAGCATGGAGGTTAGAAGAGTTGGAAGATCATCAAGAAGTGGGAGGTCAGAAGTTAGTGGAATTAGTGCAACTCCAGAGAGAGACAAATTAGCAACAAATGATAAAATTAGTTTTCATGGAAAACTTCATCATGAACAACAACAGCAACATCAACAGCACCCCAAAAATAGATCAATGAAGATGTTCAACAAGGTTCAAGTTGTGTATTATCTTACTCGAAATGGTCAACTTGAACACCCTCACTTCATTGAGGTTTCCCACTTAGTAACTCAACCTCTTCGCCTCAAAGGTACTACTGTCATATTTTATCTGTGCATTTAATTATAGTAAAAAAACAGGGCGAGGGCGGCAAATAGCAAAATCCTTCAATTAACTTACTCAACCGCTCCGCCTCAAAGGTACAAGTAGTTAGTCCATCTCCAACCTTAGTGCTAGATATTTTGTAAACTCCCTTGATTGGAGTGAATCCATTGATCTCAATATATAGATAGCAACATAAAGGTAATCCTAACATATTAAGAAACCTAACTAGGGTAGAAGTTTAATTCTATAAATATATCCAAATACAAAATATAATCCTAGTATATTTTATATTCTATCAATTAAGAACTCGGTCAACGTTGTTGGGTGGATGATGTTGTTTTAATTTGCTTGCTTCGCATGATTTATTGAATTGACCCTTTGCTTGGGTGTCCTAAAATTAAAGGTCCAAGTAGTTTAATATACACAAGGCCCTTGGTTTAACGTATCGTTTTACCATTTTCTAACACATTTAGACATATAACAAATTATGCAGAATAAACAAACCCCAAAATTTAGACTTTTTAATATTTTTCAATATTTGAATGAGTTAGACAATAGAAGACTTTATTCCATATTGCATAGAATTGTAAAAAAAAAAAAAAAAAATATTTTGCATTAGTATCAATCATAATCACCAGAAAAGCTATGCCTTGTCAATATTCACGGTCTAAAGTAATTCAAGCAGCAATTTGTCTCTAAAGAACAAAAACAAAAAGAAGAACATACCTACAATCTTGTGGACTGCATGTCAGTAAATGCAGTAATTACATTAAAACCAATGGGAAAATGGATGATTTTTTTCTTCTTTTAGTAGTATGTAGAAAAATTGTCGAGTAAAAATGCAAAATTGAGTGTTTTGTGCTAATTGTTGTCTAAGATTGTCAAGTTTGAGCTAGTTTTGTTAGAATACCATGTTCAACTTCAAATCAATGGTTGTAAACTTGTAATTGAATTAAAGTTTGTGTCAATGAATGTAATTTCATTGGATTATAAACGTTCATGAGATGTACTTTACTTTGGTGTGTGATATTTCTGCATTTGTACATGCATACAGATGTTATAGACAGACTAATGGTGCTCCGAGGAAAAGCTATGCCTTGTCAATATTCATGGTCTTGTAAAAGGTACATCTTGTGCCATCACTATCACTATTGGCAACATATATAAGCATAGATATATATATATATTCTTCTTGCCTTTATTTTTCGAATCCTACTATATTCCCCAATTGGTCTTATCATTTGTCTATTACAATATTCATGGTCTTGTAAAAGGTAAATGCACACAAAATGTGCATTAAATATATACAATTATATAACATAATATTTATGTCGGGAGTTTTCTGGTGCAACTGTTGCACCATGTGGAAGTACGATCTTCTCATAATCTTGGAAAAATAGGGGGGTTTGGGAATCAATGAAACAAAAAATTAACTTCTATAATATTTTGATTGATTGAGAAAGATTTACTAGTAACACGTAGGATTTGCAACAGTTGTAGGGGATCTTTCTGCTATTTTTTAGGAAAAATGGATCAAAATACCCCCAAATTTGGCCCGTCCGCTTTTAATACCCCCAACTTTGAGTTATTTTTAAATACCCCCAACTATTAGGGAGGTCCGTCAAAAATGCACCCAGATGACCTGATACCTGTTAGCAAGGTAATTTTTTTTATTTTTTATTTCTCTTTTATTTTCTCTATTAACTTTTGTAAACCAAAATTCCCAACCCCCCCCACCCACCTCATTTTTGGCGGACCTCCCAATAGTTGAGATATTTAAAAATAACTCAAAGTTGGGGGTATTAAAAGCGGAAGGGCTAAAGTTGGGGTATTCAGATCCATTTTTCCTATTTTTTATGCTTTGTTTTTATTTTAGACAAACTTTTTTGGCTCTAATTTGTGTAGTGATTCAAATCTAATTTAATTTGCACCAATATTTGTGGCGTATAAAAGTGTTGATGTGAATTGGTATATGTAGGAGCTATAAGAATGGATATGTATGGAATGATATGACGGAGAATGATGTCATCTATGCTTCGGAGGGATCAGAATATGTACTCAAAGGCTCTGAAATCATACCCGAGAGAGACTTCTCTGGTCAGTCATCACTTTGGACCGTATTTATCCTTTTAATTGTTAAATGTTAAATGCAATCCTAGAATTCTAGTTAAATTGTTATACAAGGTCCCCTTCACATAATTTTGACACAAGAATAATAATTTGGAATGCATGATCAACTAACGAGTCTTTTAGAAATGAATGACATAGACGAGTTACAAATGAAAAGGAGGCAGCAGCTGCAAAAAGGTGATCATACGAAAACTACTGGATTAACGACGAACAAATCAATTAGCACACATCAAGGGCAAAATTATAGCCAAGTATTGACTAGGCATCCCGAACAAAATGACAATAACGAGGATGACGAAGAAGAGAAGGGAAGTTGCAATAGCTCAAATGCACCTTACCCAAACCCAACACTAGAAATGGAGCAAGAAGAGTCTTACTCCTTGCCTTCCACCTCTTCCACAAACTCAGACAAACAGCCGCCTCCACCACCACAAACACCATCAGTAACACCAACGCAATCAGCGAAAACTACTAGAATAATCGAGGAGGACGGGGACCCAACTGTTTCCACCTCCTTGACTCGAAACAGTACAGTTCTCCTCCAGCTGATTGCGTGTGGAGGAGGCGGGATTGGGGGTCCTCAGGTCAAGGACAAGGACAAGGGAAAGGGCAGCAACAGCAACAGAAACTTCAACTTCAGCATGAAGAATAGTTTCATGCCGTGCTTGAAGCAGCAGCTGAGTACTAGAGGTTTGAGTACAAGTAATAATAATGTGATTCCGTTACGAGTAAAAGGAGTAGGAGCAGAGGATGAACGACATATTAATAATGATCATAATCAAGTAGTGAATAAGGAACAAGAAGATGAAGATATGATGATGGTAAGGTTTATGTCTGAGAATCCTCGGTTTGGAAATTTACAATCAGAAGAGAAGGAATACTTCAGTGGCACCATCGTCGAGGCCATGGCTCATCATCAGCACACTGGTTCCTCGGGTTCTGCCTCCGGTCACCCTTACCTTCATCCTCAGACTCCTGTCTTCACTAAATCATCCTCCTATAACGAGCAAAGGTATATTTCATTATGCATTTTAATTAGTTTGAGTAAGGCTATTTTTGGATCACATGTTTCGTGAAATACTCTCCATCGTACTAAACATATGCGGAAGAGGCATTTTGGTAAATCCACTTAGTTGTTCTTTATGGCACCGCACATGTGACAAATACGTATTTTGATAAATCCATTTGGTATGGGTTCGATACAAATTCCTCGTCTCTCTTTGGTGGGAAATTAAACAAGCTCTTAAGTTAACTTTTTTGATAAGTACAAATTATATTTTATTGACAGGAGTTCCAAGGCTGGGCTAGCAGCAGCATCAACAACCCAACAGCATGAAGATGATGAGAAAGAAGACGCGAAATTCAAAGGAATTTTCAGATTATGTATCCCTCAAAAGAGAAGTCACCTCTCTACTTCCACCAAGCTTACTTAATACGTTATGAGCTTGTAGATCTTTTCCCCCCCTTCATAGTCGAGCATTAAGTGTAATCGTAGTCCCTTAACTCTCGGTGTAGCAGCTGTGATATAATGAAAAGTATTTAACATGGCCTTACTGCTAGGATGAGAAATTGTTGCTTAGTGTAATCGTAGTCCCTTAACTCTCCGCCTTACTGCTAGGATGAGAAATTGTTGCTTAGTAGTCAGTACTGTTTGAATTGTTGCTCACTAGTCAGTACTATCGGCCTTGGGTTGCTCGGCTCGGTTCGTAACACTTTTAGTCGAATTCGAGTTGAGTCTTGAGCTTTTTCAAGCTTAAGTTTTCTAGTTCAACTTCAAACTTCAATGTACCTTAAAATTCAACTTAAGTTAAGAAAGTTATATTACATACTTCCTCCTTAACAAAATAGATATTACACTTTAAAAACACACTTTTCTAGGCAATTTTTTTTAAGAGGAGAGAGATAGTGAGAAAGAAAAAAGGGAACCCATATGATAGGAGAGAGATAGGTAGAGATTGTTGCCTAAAAAAGAAGTGTAATATCTATTTTGTTACAGCCATATTTAGAAAGTATAACGTCTATTTCGTTACGGAGGAAGATATTCTATAAATAGGTTTAAACTACGTACTTTGAGCTTTTCATAAGTATTATGCACAATTTAAGTTTTCTAGTTCAATGTACCTTACAATTCAACTTGAGTTAAGAAAATTATATTACATATATTCTATAAGTACGTTTAGACTACGTACTTTGATCTTTTCACAAGTATTATGCACAATTTAAGTACAATTTTTCATTTAATTTCTATAATATGGAAAATAATATAGCTAAAACATATTTTGAGACCGCTCACAAACTTTTCAAATAGAACTTTGCTATGCTTGACTCTAGAAAATTTCGAGCTGAAATCGAATAGTTTATGAGCCAGCTAAGCTCATTAACACCCCTACCTAGGACCATAATGAATCTAGCATATTACATCTTTCAAAATACTTGACGCCATTTAACTTTTAACACTCTACTTTGATCGTGTTTAGTAGTTTCTACGTAAGGAAAATAATAATCATGTGAGATCTAGTTGCAATTGTCTCGACACGTAATTTGAAAGTATTATTTTTAATTATAATAGAAGATATTAATTAATTATTAAAATTTTGCATTGACAAGTATGTATGAGAAAGGCAAAATTAGCCTCATCAACATCACAAAATAACCTGCGCCACCAACCATGACTTGTAGCCAAAACATCCAGGCCAATAGTGTGGTGTTTTAGCTACTAGTCTAAGTTGGTGGTGTTGGGTACATTCACGGATGTTAACGGGTAGGATCTGGACCAGATCCTCTAGGATCCATATCCATATCCGTTTTTCAAGCATGGATCCAGATCCGACCCGTATTCGATGGGTAATAAAATTGAGGATCCAGATCCAATGGATCCGGGTCCAAAACGGATCCATACTTATTTTCTTCAAACGACCCTAATTTTCACAATAATTAAAGATTTTAAAGAACAAAACAACGCCATTTAACATTTCATTTTTCGATACTGAAGTAAACAAGCATTCAACCTTAATATAACAAATCCACCCATAAATAACATTAATAGTTTAACATTAAGTTTTACCCTTTTAATTATATATTTTAAAATTATTTTAAAAAAAGGTAACAGATCCAAATCTAGGTAATAATTTAGGATCCGGTCCATATCTGTTAATGAAAACTAGGATCTATATCCTACCCGGATCCGTCGGGTCCAAAAATTGATGATCCATATCCGCTAAAAACGGATCTGGATCCACGGATCCGGGTAGGGTCCATTACCCACTGACATCCCTAGGTACACCCGCGCCATAGTTTGTGATGTTGAGGCCAATTTTGCCTTTGAAAAATGGGTCAAATATGTGGAATTCGAGAAAGTTACTCTATCTTCTATAGGGGTGTAAGTGGATTGGACTTTGCTAAATCCAAATCCAGTCCAAAGCTTTTTGGTCTCGAGAAATTGAGTCAAAATTCAATCCAAACTTCTTTTGAGTCTAGTCCAGTCCAGTCCAGTCCGAAATTTTTTTCTTAAGTCCAAATCCAGTCCAGTCCAGTCTGATTATTATACTTTCCTCCATTCTAAAATAAGTGAAACACTTTTTTCAAAAAGTTCTCACATAAAAGAGAGAAGTTTTTCACTTATTTTAGAAAGGATGAAGTAATATATTAATTTTTTTTCCCGATTTAGGTTAGCAATGTTTTCTCATGATTTAGTCATTGAAATTTAAAAAGTTGGAATCATTACATCCATTCCACAAAGTAAGTTACATACATCTTTAAAGTCTTATAAAATGCAAATTGCAAAATATTAAAGGCGCCAAAAGGGTTATAGTAACTTTTCCCTTTTCGGGTTTTCCGTTTTCCCTTTGGATTTTTGAAGGTTAAGTGAAAATTCTGGCGCTAGGTAAAAGAATTTAAAGCTGGAATGTTAAGAAGTCCAAAATTTCAACAAAAATGTTAAAGAATTTTTTTTAAAATATACATTATATATATGTATATGTTAAGATATTTTTTAGACTGGATTGGACTCCAAAGGGGTGAATCCAAATCTAGTCCGAAAATATTTGGACTCGAAAATTTGAGTTCGAGTTCAGTCTCAACATTTTTCAATCCAGTCCAACCCGACAAGTTTAGAATGGATTGAATTGGACTCTAAACTTTTCGCAGTCCCACTTACCCCCCTAATTTTCTATGTCACACCAAGGCTGGGGCAAAAGAAAAAAGGTGTTTATCCATTGGGCCAATGGTATGGCAGACAGACTTTTGGGTCCATATCCAGCAAGTTGAAGCCTACTATAGTCTACACCATCATCTCACAGCGTAAGCAAACGTCCTAGTGTCCAACCCCAAGATGGACCTGTTTTAGTCATATTGACTTTTGGACCATAATTTGGTTAAATACTTCTTCTCTTTTTATTTTTAGGTGTTTTTATTTAAATGTAACATTTTTTTCGTTGGTAAAGGTTTTGAGACAATTTAATCATTTTATCCTTATTTGACTTATCCTACGTAAAAAAAAAAATATATATATGAGCATTTATGTCAAATTTTACTCTCTCCTCTTTCTTTAATATTTGTATAAACAGACATTTGTTGCAACTAAAAAAATAGAGGTAGTACAATATAAATTTTACATAGGTCAGTTAGATGGGAGAAAGTGTTGATGTCTTATCGAGAGAGGCTAAAATGGCATCTCATTTTGGTATCTGGAGGTACCAAAGCTCAAGAAGCCAATTTTTTTAAATTGATACCAAAGTAAGTATAACTGGTACCACGCTCAAAGTTGATACCAAAGTTCACTTATATTTTGGTACCAAAGTAAAGAGTTACTTTGGCACTGATACCAATTTTAATGAACTTTGGTATAAGTTGGTACCAAGTTCAAGGCCAGTTATTTGTTTTTTTCTGCGAAATGACAAGAATGCCTATGTGAGAGGTCATTTTAGCTCTAACGATGAGACGCCTATCCAAACTCGTTGGATGGGGCCAATTTTAAATCTAGTGATACACATCGATGTCATCAATGAAGAGTGAAGACCGTCCATTTTCTTCTGTCGGAAGTCTGAGAGAAAGTTATTAGATATTACTCAGAGATCTAAAGTCAACAGCAAAAAGGGATTTAGAATTGAGATCCACGCCCAAATTTATCAATTTTGGTTTTTATAAAAATGAAAAGTTGAAATTGATATACTTATTACTTAAGCATTACTTCAGCTCACAAGGTATGTTATAAAAGCACATGCATGTCAACACATTTCTGTAGCATTGGCCTTGGAGTAGATTCCCCGATGATGCATCTTAAAAATTAGTCTAAGCGATTTTCATGCCGCACGGTAGCATCTTCAACATTCAACTACGACTATAGTCTATAGGCCAAAAAGGAATTAGTATACTCAATTACTCATGCTAGGTGGTCTTGTTTAATGAAACCTTCATTTCCGTGACGAGAAACGAGAAAATATGAGTTAGGGGTTGTTTAGCAATCGGCTGTTGGTTGTTGGCTGGTTTAGTTGGCTTGTTTGACTGGCTGGAAGCATTGGCGATATGTATTGGCTTTTTAAGTTGGATGTTTAAGCCAGCTGTTTGCAAAAGTGTTTGGTAAAATTAGTTGTGGCTGTTGGCTGTTTATTAGAGAGTTTGTGGGTTAACAAGCCAAAAGCTAATCCAAAAAGCTGCTCCAGACAGCTTTTTCATTTTGGCTTAAAAACCAGCTTTTCAGCCAACCAAAAAGCCAATAACCAAACACTTTTTTGGTTGTTTGACCAAATTGAAAAGCCAAAAGTCAATGAAAAAACCATTTACCAAACATGACCTTAGTATATAAATGACCAAAAATCCATAACCAAATTTTTACGTTTGATGGTCAAAATTAAAAATTTGTTATTTTCAGTTATTTTATTTGTTAAAAGATTCTCTAATTGTTAAAATAAGTTTAGAGCTTGTGTGAGCGTAAAGGTCTAATGTGTGTGGCACTGAGATCAATAACTGCGACAAACTAATTAGTTGACAATAATAATATACATAAGTGTTTATATTTAGATTGAAATCTCAACCCCACATACATATATTATTGTCTTTTTAAGTATCCAAAAACGTAGAGAGATAGAGGTTTAGAAACAAGGTTGTTCAGTCGAAGTTATAAATCCATTTTGGACCAAACTGAATAAATAAAACCAAAGCTGTAACACCCCAGAATTTCAAAGACCGAAAAGAATGAAATAATAATATAATTAATAGGACGATGGCGGAAACATCGTCTTCTGGGAATGTCACTACTACAAGATTATTGTTTATATAACTAAGTGATAAAACCAAACATAATTAAATACTATAAGTAAATTAATTACTTAGATAAAATTGAGAAAACTATCTCAAACTAAAGAGAAGTCTAGAACTAAAACCCCTAATAGTTTATTTCTCGCATCTCAACCCGAGCCCAAAATCAAAGAAAATCCCCATCAACAAAACCTGCAAAATATACAACAAATATCCACAATCAGTGGGGAGTAACTAGCAGTTCTCCCAGAACAAAAGCAATCAAAGTACGATTCAGACATAGATTAATAAGAAAGGAAATAATTAAGTCAAGTTAACTACAATATGCATTCACTTCCATATAACTCACAAATAACGCAAATGAATAATAAATAGCAAGTGAGTTGGATAAAAATAAATAAATCATCTCAAGAGTACTTTTAGAAAAATAAAAGTATAGGGAAAACAAGTGTCTGAGACAGAAACCGAACGCTAGTGATTCGCAAATCACTTCCTAAGGTTTGTCAGATCGCAATCTCCAGTGTCGCCCTGGGCTTACGTTCCCCACCGCCCGTGTCTAAGAATGGCCAAACTCCCGATGCAGGGTAGAACACGCAGAACTCCCCGACCTCTCGGACGACAACAATTAACCCAAAGCTTACCCCTAGTTCGCAAAACCAGGTGGTTGGCATGTTCTTCACCGGGACTACATCTATCCCACCGGATGTTCTTATCTCAAAATAAAATCATAAATATCATCAAAGAATTATTCATCTCAAAAATATTCGTCAAAAGGGATGCCACCCGGCCTTATACCCATAATTCATCAAAAGTAATTCTTCAAAAAATCCTCAAAATAAATCACTTACAAATTTTCAACAAATATCTCTCACAATAACACTTGAACATTCCAAAACATCAACAATGACAATATACTGGTTTTTACAGCAACCACACTCAATCACAAATACATCACCAATTAACTCTAAATCATATTCATTAAAAGAGTAATAACAATTAAATCATTTTATTTCATAAATCAAACCTAAACATGTGGTTACTCAAATGATGCATACTGTATACTACTGAAAATCAGCAACCCAGAATATATTAAATTATAAATTATATCTGATTTACAAGCCCTCAAACAATTTAATAGTGTGTCCTCAATTTCATCACAAAAACACCATAATAATTATGAAACCTACAAATTCGAGCATCAAAATCACACAAAAATTATCATATAACCCTAATAGCTCTACTGACATGGTACAATTTTTATTTATAATTTTCGGACTCAAAAAGTATTTTTAACAGTTAATATACAGATTCCTCAAATAAGCCATTAAAATAATTAAAAATATAAACAGACGCCCGAAAATTACCAAAAATTCACATAACATGTAAAAACTCACGGAAATACATATTATTCAAATAAATTAATTTTTCAGCCTCTATAAATAATTTTCATGAATTATATACTGACTGAACAGAAATTACAAAAACAGATATATCAATTAATTAAAACAGTAAACAGTAGATAAAAAATATTCTAAGGCATGGAATACATTATAAGCATGTAACATGATCTAATAAAAATGATTTCATCAATTTTAACAGTCGTTCAATAATTATTATGAAATTTAGCCAAAAACGCACAAAATACTAATTAAATCAAATAAATATTAAAAATCATACGAAAATTATTTTCCTCTACACAGTATTCACATAGCATGTGTCACGTATGTTCATGTCAAATTTCATCAAAAATCTCATTCAAAAAGTATTTTAGATAATTCCTAACGTATTAATCTAATACCGAATAATACTCTAATCACTATGTTTCTAGGATAACAACTAGTTACCTGGATCGTCGGGAGGAGAGCTGAGTCTAAAGAGACAATCACGAGTTAAGCATGCAATCCAAATCCTCTTCTAACCCCAAGGCATAACGAACGAGAATTGTAGCAACAAGACACTAGGCATTTCTTCTTGAACGTTGAAAACTCTTGTTTCGTACTGCTCTGTTACGACCATGATTCCCGATGATCAAAAGCTCTGATTCTAAATCGCTTCGGTCAGAATGTAGAACAAGACGTTATAAACGTTGTGTCTAAATTTGAAGACGATCTAACGGTTAGATCTCCGGCTACGGTTATTTTCGTGAAGGTGCGACAGGAAAAACCGGGTTGAACTTTCTATTCTTTTGCTCTTCCTTTTCTCTCTTTCTTTTCTTGAAACGGTGGGGGGTTAAATGAGAATAATGCTGCTGAACTTCTTTGATTAAAAATAAGAATTTTATGGATGTTTAATGATTGAAATAAAGGGTTTTAATGAAGGAGAATGATTAGGGGGTTACAAATCAACAAAGAGTCATGAGAAAAACAAAAGAGAAAAGAAAAGGAGAAGGCTCCCCTTAATCCTTCACTTGGCCGGCTGCCCCAAGCCCAACACCCACACAAAACTTTCGGCCCAATTCAACAACGATCCATGCTCCGAAAGCCCGATACGCGATAAAACGGTTAATTCCTAAATCGCGCCTAAACTTTGAACATACTTAATAATAAAAATAATTCTAATAAATTATATTATAAATATAAATATAATGCACACACTAACACACCATATAATAAAATAATAATTCGGCTCCCAAATTATAAAGAATAAAAATCATTGATCTAGAGAAAATAATAAATTATTTATTTTTTTACGAAAAGAATATCATTTTAAAATAATCTAACACCAAAAATAAAGGGTGAAAATTACGGGGTGTTACAAACACTCCCCCTTAAAAGAGTTTCGTCCTCGAAACTTCAAAACAACCAAGAGACAAAAGAAAGTACTCTAGATAAAGAACATTAAGAAAACAAATCGATGGATTTTAGTTACGAATTAAACAACTTTGCAGGTATAAAAATTTGATAACTCAAATAATATACATTTTATTTTGGAAGACCAAAAATAGTTGTACAAAGAAAGAAGCACAGTAACAACCATCATTTATACAATGTGAAAGAACCAAAGACAAGAGAAAATTTAAGGTAAAAACGTTTGCACAATAAACTATATGTAATTTTGTAAAAGAAGCAAGAATAAATATTTACGTAAAGTTATAAAAGAACAAATCCGACCATACATAAGTATTTTTAGAAAAGAAACGAAGAAGAAAAAGTTCGTAAATAGATAGCCAAATCAATTTAAATAGAGCTATCCACACGGGCTTATACTCCACTTAAAGAGATAAGAACACTTTAATAAAGAGTAGCTAGCTGCTTTATTAAAGTACCGATTCTGAACACAAGTCATGACATATGTTATAAGAGCGTACGCCTCCTAAACATATATATGAAAATTAAAGTTCGCAAAAGAAATTGAAAACTTTAAAATAAATTTCACAACGACGAAACACTAATAATAAATAGGCGATAAAGTAATAAATTATTAACAACAATTATAAAATTTGC
The DNA here is from genome assembly GCA_947646795.1 of Beta lomatogona. Lineage (NCBI taxonomy): Eukaryota > Viridiplantae > Streptophyta > Magnoliopsida > Caryophyllales > Amaranthaceae > Beta > Beta lomatogona. The sequence goes on along the minus strand of CANSNZ010000063.1, from coordinate 8,903,318 downwards.
TAAGTCGACACAAATGTGCATGGAACCACCCATTGCAATCTAGTATCAACAAAACAATATTTGAAAGCCAACTTATCAAATCGACATTAGAGTTTACTTTGGAATCACCCAATATAAACTTAATATCAACTCAAAAAGGAAATTAAATCAAAACAGATAAAATGCATCAACTTATCAAATTGACATACAAGTCACAGGAATCACCCATTATGACTCAATATCAACTCAAACAAGTTTAAAATTTAGACTTATCAAATTGACATACAAGTCAAAGGAATCACCCATTATGACTTAATATCAACTCAAACAAGTTTAAAATTTAGACCGAGTATATAAATTTCCTTTCCAAATAATATAAAACAGATCAGTCAAAATCGAGAATTAAATAAGAAGTAATGAAAACAACCAAAATTTTGCTATGAAATGAGAAAGCACTAAATATTTAAACAAGAAACAACAAATAGTAAACGAGATCCTTTCACGTATTTGAGTTCGAAAAAAAATAATGCTAATAAGAAAAGTAAATTAGTAAGTAAAATAAAAGTTGTTGAATGCTAACCTTTAAAACAAAATAGTTTACATCTACTTTTCAAACTAACACCAAAACAACTCATTAGGGTACTTTTATTTTCAAAGACTACAAAACTTATTACCATAATTAAAGGTTGAACAAGGATTAGCATGAAAAATAAAAATATTAATAGGAAAATATTTATAAATATAGATGGTCAAAAACGGTAAGAGAAATTTGAAGACAATTGAAATTAAACGTTTTTCAAAAGAGTATGTCAAAATTTTAACAATAACAAAATTTGAAAGTCGAAAAATAACTCTAACATGGTTATGAAATATATTAAGTTCAAAGATCTAAAATATAATTTGGAATATAAACTCAAAGTAGAAAGTTTTGTAAATAATAAAACAGATACGTAGTACTCACATAAAAACAACACTCAATTTAAAAAGAACGAGAAAATATATATTGTCTCACGTAATAACATATACTAACAAGCATCTAGCAAATAAAATAAATGCAATGCAACACACAACACTATATTAAAATTAAATTAAAGCTTATTTCTAAATTGAAAAACACAAAACAAATTAAGCACACAACTAAACCGAGAAGGCGATAAATTACTTTGCTTTCGCTACGCACTCTGATAAAAGAGAAAATAAATTCCATGCAAGAGGCCCTGCAAATAAGATTAGCAAACTTGGTAGACTAATTCCACCAATAATACAAATAACTATACATATAACATATGCTCCATAAGCATGAGAGCACATCACATTCCCATAAGACTTCCCTTTACTTACTCTACCCATCACACTCTCATTATAGTAAATTAACTAAACTTAATTCTAAACAAATTTTATATCCTATGGCTAACTAATAATTCTAAAGAATCATTAGCAACTCTTTTTCGAGTTTAGGAGCGTTTTGCTCGATACCAACCGTAACACCCCGGAATTTCAAAAGACCGAAAAGAATGAAATAATAATATAATTAATAGGACGATGGCGGAAACATCGTCTTACGGGAATGTCACTACTACAAGATTATTGTTTATATAACTAAGTGATAAAACCAAACATAATTAAATACTATAAGTAAATTAATTACTTAGATAAAATTGAGAAAACTATCTCAAACTAAAGAGAAGTCTAGAACTAAAACCCCTAATAGTTTATTTCTCGCATCTCAACCCGAGCCCAAAATCAAAGAAAATCCCCATCAACAAAACCTGCAAAATATACAACAAATATCCACAATCAGTGGGGAGTAACTAGCAGTTCTCCCAGAACAAAAGCAATCAAAGTACGATTCAGACATAGATTAATAAGAAAGGAAATAATTAAGTCAAGTTAACTACAATATGCATTCACTTCCATATAACTCACAAATAACGCAAATGAATAATAAATAGCAAGTGAGTTGGATAAAAATAAATAAATCATCTCAAGAGTACTTTTAGAAAAATAAAAGTATAGGGAAAACAAGTGTCCGAGACAAAAACCGAACGCTAGTGATTCGCAAATCACTTCCTAAGGTTTGTCGATCGCAATCTCCGGGTCGGCCTATGGGCTTACGTTCCCCACTGCCCGTGTCTAAGAATGGCCAAACTCCCGATGCGGGGGTAGAACACGCGAACTCCCCGACCTCTCGGACGACAACAATTAACCCAGGCTTACCCCTAGTTCGCAAACCAGGTGGTTGGCATGTTCTTCACCGGGGACTACATCTATCCCACCGGATGTTCTTATCTCAAAATAAAATCATAAATATCATCAAAGAATTATTCATCTCAAAAATATTCGTCAAAAGGGATGCCACCCGGCCTTATACCCATAATTCATCAAAAGTAATTCTTCAAAAAATCCTCAAAATAAATCACTTACAAATTTTCAACAAATATCTCTCACAATAACACTTGAACATTCCAAAACATCAACAATGACAATATACTGGTTTTTACAGCAACCACACTCAATCACAAATACATCACCAATTAACTCTAAATCATATTCATTAAAAGAGTAATAACAATTAAATCATTTTATTTCATAAATCAAACCTAAACATGTGGTTACTCAAATGATGCATACTGTATACTACTGAAAATCAGCAACCCAGAATATATTAAATTATAAATTATATCTGATTTACAAGCCCTCAAACAATTTAATAGTGTGTCCTCAATTTCATCACAAAAACACCATAATAATTATGAAACCTACAAATTCGAGCATCAAAATCACACAAAAATTATCATATAACCCTAATAGCTCTACTGACATGGTACAATTTTTATTTATAATTTTCGGACTCAAAAAGTATTTTTAACAGTTAATATACAGATTCCTCAAATAAGCCATTAAAATAATTAAAAATATAAACAGACGCCCGAAAATTACCAAAAATTCACATAACATGTAAAAACTCACGGAAATACATATTATTCAAATAAATTAATTTTTCAGCCTCTATAAATAATTTTCATGAATTATATACTGACTGAACAGAAATTACAAAAACAGATATATCAATTAATTAAAACAGTAAACAGTAGATAAAAAATATTCTAAGGCATGGAATACATTATAAGCATGTAACATGATCTAATAAAAATGATTTCATCAATTTTAACAGTCGTTCAATAATTATTATGAAATTTAGCCAAAAACGCACAAAATACTAATTAAATCAAATAAATATTAAAAATCATACGAAAATTATTTTCCTCTACACAGTATTCACATAGCATGTGTCACGTATGTTCATGTCAAATTTCATCAAAAATCTCATTCAAAAAGTATTTTAGATAATTCCTAACGTATTAATCTAATACCGAATAATACTCTAATCACTATGTTTCTAGGATAACAACTAGTTACCTGGATCGTCGGGAGGAGAGCTGAGTCTAAAGAGACAATCACGAGTTAAGCATGCAATCCAAATCCTCTTCTAACCCCAAGGCATAACGAACGAGAATTGTAGCAACAAGACACTAGGCATTTCTTCTTGAACGTTGAAAACTCTTGTTTCGTACTGCTCTGTTACGACCATGATTCCCGATGATCAAAAGCTCTGATTCTAAATCGCTTCGGTCAGAATGTAGAACAAGACGTTATAAACGTTGTGTCTAAATTTGAAGACGATCTAACGGTTAGATCTCCGGCTACGGTTATTTTCGTGAAGGTGCGACAGGAAAAACCGGGTTGAACTTTCTATTCTTTTGCTCTTCCTTTTCTCTCTTTCTTTTCTTGAAACGGTGGGGGGTTAAATGAGAATAATGCTGCTGAACTTCTTTGATTAAAAATAAGAATTTTATGGATGTTTAATGATTGAAATAAAGGGTTTTAATGAAGGAGAATGATTAGGGGGTTACAAATCAACAAAGAGTCATGAGAAAAACAAAAGAGAAAAGAAAAGGAGAAGGCTCCCCTTAATCCTTCACTTGGCCGGCTGCCCCAAGCCCAACACCCACACAAAACTTTCGGCCCAATTCAACAACGATCCATGCTCCGAAAGCCCGATACGCGATAAAACGGTTAATTCCTAAATCGCGCCTAAACTTTGAACATACTTAATAATAAAAATAATTCTAATAAATTATATTATAAATATAAATATAATGCACACACTAACACACCATATAATAAAATAATAATTCGGCTCCCAAATTATAAAGAATAAAAATCATTGATCTAGAGAAAATAATAAATTATTTATTTTTTTACGAAAAGAATATCATTTTAAAATAATCTAACACCAAAAATAAAGGGTGAAAATTACGGGGTGTTACAAAAGCTATCAATGTTGAGGTCCTCCTATTTGAAGGATGCTCAACCTCAAATATCTACAGTCCATTATGGACTCTAATGGGGCCAAGGTGATCTTCTATATAAATTTGATCGTAGATTCCTTCATTGATGACACTTTTTGTGTTATAGAATAAGGGTCAAATTTTGTAAGTAAAAAATCAAATAACAAATAATAATGGCAAACACACACAAGATTTAATGTAAAAGAATAAATCGCTCACCACACAATATCTATACTAATATATTAAAAAGTGTTCCTAAGAACGTATATGTGTCACGTGTCACCATCCCTTATTTGATAACATTCTATCCACGTCTTTCTCATATAGTAAATAAAAAGAAGCATTGTTAACGTGAAGATTCGAACCCACAACCTCAAGTATAAAAAAAAGAGATCCAACCATCACTCCACCATACTATTATTGCTTATTTAAGCAAAATTAATGATGATATATGAATGGAAAACTTTTGAAATCCATATATGAATGAGATGACTTTTTTAAATGAGTATGAGATGACTTATTTAACTACTACTAAATTGTAGCACAGTGAAACCCCGGGCATCGCCCGAGCGTAAATACTAGTTACTCAATCAAAGTAATACACCACACAAGTTGGACACTCTCACAATTGGATTGCTCACACAATTGGTTGTGAACACACACCCTAACAATGAGCCTATAAACTCCTATTTATAAGACTCCATACTACTAAATCCTAGACCTACTAGAATTAGGAAACTAACAACCTTCCTAGTAACAACCACTAGATAATCTATAACAAGTAGAATATCTTTCTAAGTTTTCTAAATACATTAAACTAGTAAATAGGAAATACTATGAGACTAGGAAATCGAAATATTCCCCAAAGAGGAAACAAAAACTAAAACAAATAAAACAAGTCAGAAGCTTCACGTCTTGTATTTGCGGTCGGCAACACAAACCACTCCATAGACCACTCCATGGACCAAGTACTAAAAACACAGACCACTTGACATACCATCTTCTGAACTTAGTTCATTTACTCCGTACATGCCCGAACACCATAATGCACCACTATATTGGACTTGTAATCCTAATATTTTGGTACCACAAGAAGTACCAATACATATAGCCAATACAAAATTCAAATAAGTTGGTACCTTCAAAACATGTCTTAGCTTGATAATACTAGAAGTGTTTATATAGCACCAAATGCACTAACAATTACTACCAGATAATAACCACTTAGTTCTTAATAAATACAAAGTTAATTTTTTATAAAAAAATTGTAACTGTCTACAATAGACACTAACTACTAGTGGTTAGACTTTTCTCTTTAATTATAATCTTTAAAACTATGGATGCCATCTACTTTAGTTAGTAAATTCTTGTGAAGAAGACACGAAAGACATGAGATCGAGTCCTGTCTACATCAGTGTACTTAGTCGCTTTTAACACCAAAAAAATATTTAAAAACTCACCTTAAGCCGAAAATATTCAAAAATTACCATCGAAAACTCCTTGATTGTGAATTGTTTTGGAGGGGGAAAAAAGAAAAAAAGATATACTTCTTCGCTTTTGCTTTACTTGTAACATTGGAGTATATATGGTGCAAAAATTTAGGAGTGGGGAGAGCTAGAAAGAGATAAGGACCCCCATATAACAAGTCTTATGAGAGAGAAAGATATAGGGCGTGCTTGACAATAGTTTTTGAGGTAGCTTTTAGTGTATGGACTAAGTCAAAACTCTAATAATGGTGAAAAGTTGAGTTTGGTGAATTAGTGTTTGGAGTAGCTTTTGGTGTTTGAACCAGTGTTTTGGAAAAACTATAAATATTTGTCTTTGGGGGTAGAGGTAGCTTTTGGAGTAGCTTATAGTCTTTTTTTTTTTTTTTTTTTTTTTTTAAAACTAACAACTAGTTTTGCCAAACACTAATTATCATAAAAGTAGAGGTGATCATGGGGCGTGCCGTGCGGGATCGGGCCAAGCCATCCCTAAAAAAATTACATATTGGTAGGGCCAGGCCAAAATACGGGCCAAATTTTCGTGCCCCAAAGCTCGCTATTTCGGGCCAAAATCGGGTCGTGTCGAAATTTAAACTAAAAAATCATTTTATGGCTTGCCCAAATGCCGTCCAAAGCCAAAAGGAATCGGGTAAGGTCGGGCCCGAAACCAGGCCAAAAAAACTGCCCAAGTTCGGGAAAAATTTGGGTCGGGCTAATTTGATCAACTCTACATAAAAGCTGTTTTCCAGTCAAACTCTAACAACTAATATCTTACAGCTGACAGCTAGTACAACATCTGACAATTACTTCTACAGCTAACAGCTACTGCGACAGTTACTTTTGCCGAACAAGCCCATAATATATTTCCAAAAATGTCAATATTGTAAGTAATATGCAACTTTCTAAATAAAAAACGCTGTAAGTTAAAAATAAAGAAAAGGGAAATACATGATATATACATTCTTTGAAAAAGAGGTAGCTAGCTTAGACAAAAGCGAAGGAGAGGGCGGGAGAGTAGGAAGCGCCGAGCAACGCGGATTTTGTTACTAGCACTCTAAAGTCCAAATCACATTCTCACTTGATTCATTCATTAAAGAGGAAGCACCTTCCCGTTGCATCTGCGATCAGCTCCCATGTGACTTCAACCATTCAATCAACAACTTGCTAATCTATATATCTACTCTCTACTTATATTAGCGTAACTCTTCTCTCTTGACCTTTTACCCCTCTTCTTTTCCTCTCGTACTAGCTAGTAGCTACGATTTTGTGTGTCAAGATTGTCAAGATGACGAAGCTAGGTTTACTACTATTGATTGCGTTTGTGTCCGTTTTTGCTGCCACCACAGTGGCTAAGAAATTGAGCCACCCCTACGAGCTCACCGGCAAAGTCTATTGTGATACTTGCCGCTTTGGTTTTGAGACTAATGTTACTTTCTACATTTCTGGTACACATCTACTTTATATGTTACATCTCTCATTTGACTTGCTCCATTTGCTTTTTCATAGTCGGTCACATCATTTTAAACATTTACTGTCTTTATTTACATATTAATGATAATTATAATAATTTCATATTATGAAAATGCACATCAAAACGAATCTCACAAAGATCGTATATTCGTACAGCATAGTAGTAAAATTTGTTAGTAATATATACTTGTGAAAAAAATTAAACACTTAAAACACACTTCAACATTAGCTTCTAGTTTTATTATTTCAACTGTAACTAACTCTTATGTTTTGAAATATGTTAAACATTTATGTTTTAGTTTTACCTGGTTTATCAATTTCACTTAGATTTACTAGACAATACAAATTTTTAGATGCTCCTAAGTCTTGAAGTGTTAGTAATAAATGCAATTTATAGGACCTAGGGTTTACTAGTTAACTTCAAATCCAACAATAAATGCAAAGAGCCAAAGACTAAGACTTTAATGAGAAGTAAAAAACAATAAAGAGAGACAAAGAATTGACAAGGTTCGGTCAACCTTGACCTACATCCACAAGCAAGATCCTTGGTGTTTTTCTTTAGCCTTTCTAATGGAGGAATTACAATAGAGAAGAAGAGAGAGAATCCTATTTGGTGGCTAATAATGATCTTAAGGTTCATCAAATGACTTTAGGATGCCTTATATATGGCCTCCTAAAGTTTACAAAATGACTCAAAACAAAACCAAATAAATCAGGAGAAATCCAGATAAGATCGCGCAAACACGAAAACAGGGTCAAATGCCCGACCAGGCGAACAGCCAGCCCGCCCACCCGAGCAAAACACATGCCCTCCCAGGCACACAAATCCTCAAACTTACTACCTCGAGTTGCCCGTGGAACCACGGGACAGGGTGTCGATGCCCGACCGGGTTGGACACCCCCCCGGGTCGACTCCACTCCTGACCTGGCTGTTGGGCAGCGCACCAATTTTCTTGGAACTCTCTTCTTCTTCCTCAAGAAATCAAGGCACAACTTTACACGAAGCACTATTTTTTATTCATTTGATCATTTCTTGCTCATTCGACAATCTTAATGAACAAAAAAAAAAAAAAAAAAAAGATTTGGGCTGGATATACGCTAGGGAGCACCCAGAGATGGAGGTATTGGCTACACACACACACACGCTAAGTTGATTTATATACAAAGTTATAGCTTGGGCCTTGGGCTTGGAGGCAAGACAACATCTTTGGTTAGTCGTTAGTCGTCCTAGCTAATAAAATTACATCTAGTCCACAAGCACATTCGTCTTGAATCAATTACACCACATGAGTCATGACAATGCAATCTTAATTTTTTGCATGATAATTTGTGAATTGCACATCAAACTGACAATGATAAAATGACAGGCGCGACTGTGCAATTGCAATGCAACGACAAATCTGATTCAAAGTTGGTTTTCACTAACACAACTACCACGGACAAGAATGGTAGGTTCACCTTTCAAGTGTGTGAGGACCATGGTGATCAATACTGTGATGTAGTGTTGCTCAAGAGTCCATTACCACACTGCAAGATCATCGATCGTGTTCGAAGTCATTCCCGAGTTATTGTTACTGACCTCAACGGCATCAGCTCTCGTCGTCGTCATGCTAACAACTTGGGCGTCTTCCAGGATTATGCTTTGCCTGTTTGTGGCGACCTTTACAAATACTACTTCCACTCTGACGAAATATAACTATAAGAGTGGCCACACCTTAATTAGCTTGCTTACTGGTTACTAGAATGAAGTTGTTTTACTTAATTTTCAACTGAATAAAAAAAAATTCATTCATGCTTATATGAAAAGGAAAAAATACTATGAGAAATTGTAGTTCATGTAAACGGATACAGAAAAAAAGGAGATAAGCCAATTTTCTCATTGGTTTCTATCTAGGCTTCATCGTTATTGTACTCAATTAGTTGTTCATTAGTCTAGTGCTACTGTGGTAACTGTGCTAGTGATTGCATAATAATGTGTGCTTCTAAATTACACTTACCTGTCTGCCTACTTTAGCTATACACTTTGTGAATATGAAATTACGGTGTATTAAATCTTAGATCAAATAGTCTAACTAGAATATAACATTTGGTTAAACTAGGTTTTGGTTTAAAGAAAGGGTCACCGAAACATGAAGCAAGTATGCCAGAAGCTACCGTCTTATCTAACAAGTAGTAATGTATTACATCATCTAGGCTCCGTTTGGTAGGGCGTAAAATATTTTACTGGAAAACTGTTTTCATCTATTTTTAGTTTTACATTGTTTGATTTGTAAAGGAGTGTAAAACCATTTTCGCTAGGAGTAAAATTGCTCCCAATGATGGAAAATCATTTTCCCTTCAAAATGAAGGGAAAATTGTTTTTCTTCCATTTCCTTATCTCTCTTGCACTCTCCTCTCACTACCTCCTTACTTTTCCTTTTATTTTCCTTTCATTTCATCATTTTTCTTACATAAACCCAAACAAGGAAAAACTCATTTTGGAATTGTATTTTCCATTGTAAATTGTTTTCCATGAAAATCATTTTACACTGAAAATGTTTGACATCCAACCAAACGGAGCATCTAATGCTTAAATAAATAGCCTATTTTCAATTGTATGACTTTTGAAGATTTCAGTAGCTTATTAATACCTAGTCTAATTGTATGCTTATGGAGAAAGTGTCTACAACTCTTATCATATACATGGATGTACCGTGAATATGGCATAACCAAAGTTATTTTTTTTACTTATTGGTCATTTAAAACCTCCAAATAAAGCAAAATTTGCATAATAGGGAGAGCTCCAAATGAATAACAAAAGTCTTGAAAGTACCATGCTCATAATACACCCGGGTATACCATGAATGCTATCCAATCGTTGGGATTGGATTTAGATGTGACATATTCGACGGTGTTGAGATCCTTTAGAGTTTCAAAATAACTCTAGACGGTAGTGTTCGTTAAACATCAATCATTGATTAAGAAATCAAAGGCTTGTATTTTCTCTCCCAAAGATCCCCCTGTTTTTGCCCCGAATATCCTGCCCATATCTTTTCCTTTCCCACTAATCATGAGCCCTTAATTTTATAATATATGGTTGGGATTCAACTCTACTTTGTAGAGTTTTCATAAAACTCTAGAAGATCCGGACCCTATTTGACGACATTCATGTTATGAGGATATGAGCATAAAAAATGGCAATAATCTAATATTTAGGGAACTTATGAGAAAAAGAAAAATTTACGATATTCAAGACAACATTAGTAATTTCCTAAAAAAGGAAAAAAGCATATCAGAATAGGCAGGAAATAAAAGCTCCAGCTATTGGCCTTGTGACATTTTAGACTGCCCATAAGGCCTTGTGACATCGTTGGGCTGGACCATAATAGGGCCTACTAACATGTTTGGAGTGGCCACCTAGCCTCGTAGTTGTTCAACTATCTCTTCAAACGGATTTGTTCCTATACATTTATTCATGTATGATGTACACATAACACACTTGATTATCTAAGCTACCATTTGCAACGGCAATCCAAGTAGACACCAACTATCAACTAGTTGGCCGGTGAGAAACTATCAACTATCAACTATTTTTAGTGGGGGCCATTTTCCTCTCCTCTTCGTCTTCCCTTATACTTCATGTGTTTAACTTTTTACTGCAAACCGTTTGATTTTTACACTTTCCAACGCATAACTTCAACCATTAATATTTTAATTACCGATTATCAAAAATTATGAAAAATAGATTTTCGAAAAATATACGTTGAGAGGAATTTAACAAGATCCCACGTGAATATGTTTTTCCTTAAAATCACCAATGGTAAAAGTGGGGTTGGTGAATAGTGTAAAAGTCAAAAGTTACGAAGTAAAAACTAAAAGAAACGGACCAAGTATAATATACTTCATGGTGTACAAATCCTGTAAGGTATATTGTTTAACAAAAACAAACTTTCTTCAAAAGAATTTTCATATTTGAGTTATAATTGTCCTAATAAATAAATAAATTCAAGCATCATACAACATTGTAAAATGTGAAATTTTTTTGCTAAAGAATATATGCACATGTAGGAGCAACGGGAGGCTGAGATTTAATAAGAGGCGAAGTTAAATAGAGGAAAAACTTTAAAATAAGTAGTCATAATACATATCTTTGGTTTATATTTTTGCACTATACCTCCCTAACTTCCCGAAATTCATGGCGAAATTTTCTGATGATATCATCACCTGAGAACTCATTTGGATGCCTAATGCCATTGGGAGAGATAGAGAGACAGAGTAAAACCCAAAAATCTAACAAAAATATTAAATTGTGGATAAGATTTTCTCAAATAACCAACAAAAAGAAAACAAAACCAAACAAATTTTTTAAGGATCAAGATATGAAAAGAAAGTCTACAACTTTGCCAGAATTTCTAACATCATAATTTTAGATCTCTCTTATATTAAGATCTACATTATTTTCCCCTCAAAAAATAATAAGATCAACATTATGTCACACCTAAGAAAATCCAACATTAATTTATGATTGTATTAAGTAAATGATTCAACCTAATTAATTTTTTTTTTATTTAAAAAAAATAAAAAATATGACAAAAACAAGTTCTGGAGAAAGTTCTTGCTCCTCCCCAACATCCTCGTCCAATAGTGATAATGTGCCTTCAGCAGAGAATTCTGTCAAGAGCATCAAGAAGAAAAAGGTTTTATTTTGAACCCCATAATTGTTTCTTATTATTTGTTTAATTTAGTTATTTGTAATTATAATTTTTTTATTTTTTGGCTATTTGGGATTAGTCCATACTTCCAAAGATTTTCAGCTCCAAGAAAAATGGGAAAATTTCGGACGAGGAAGTTTCTGATCCAGGTTAATCCACATTAATCTCTATGAACACTATATAATTGAATTTATTGCACCTCCGTTTTTTGTATTATATGTAATTTTTTCAATCTCCAAGTTTTGATTAGTAATTAGCATTTTTTAACAGAGTGCGACAAGAAACTTGCAGAACGGAAAAAAGCTTTCTTGGACGACTCTCCAATGATCAGAAAGAGTTTCTCAGGTGGGCCTCTTTCTATATTTTTAATACATCGGCAAAAATACATTTTTTTGTGATTAAATTGCGATAACTATTAGTTAGTTGTAACACCTTGATTTTGCACTTGTCAATGCATATTTTTGACAATGATTATTTCTAATTATTTTTGTAAATTTATGATAAACTATGTTTTGAAAATGTGAATCGATCCGACAATATCTTATGCTACTAAATATGTTTTAAGAAAAAAAGGCAAAATATTCCGGTCAAATACAATGGTGGAATAGTGCGAAATGCAACTACTAAAGAATGAGAGGAAATGTGAATTAGTCAAAATATTTTGAACATCTCTTCTGTATTTTCTAGTGCATAATGTCATAGTCGTCTTCGGTAGCTCACCTACTAAATACGTATTACTCCATTATGCGGCCATGCATTATGTATCTATGAGGAAGAAGAAAATGAGCGAAAAATAATTTGTATGCTAAATTTGTGCTTGATATCTTACAAAGTTTATGGAAAATGGTTCTGTGGTGCACTAATATATGTTATAAATCCTCAGAAAGAAAGACAAATTCACATATTGAAGGGTTGGATTTGTCAAACTTTGATTCATTAGCATCAGTAACAGCTGTAACGGAAAGCATAGATTATCGGTATGTAATTATATATCCACTTAATTATACTCCTTACTCATTTAAATTGCTTGAGTTTGGATTAATGATCTCTTAATTGAAATGTTCTGTTGGATTTGTAGGATATTTGTGGGAACATGGAATGTAGGTGGTAGAACTCCAACTAATGAGCTCAATCTTGATGACTTGTTGCAAGTTGAAGGCTCTTGTGATATCTATGTAGTTGGGTACAATTCACTCCCTATATTCTTTCTCTTTTTAATGCCTAATGTCTTAAATTGCATAATTATGTAGGCTAGTAGCTAAATCGACATATTTTCTATCAATAGAATATGGCTTTTTTGGTGAATAGTGTTATATCGATAGCATTTCATGTAGTATTTCTGATTTGAGATGTATTTTTTCACCTAAATATCCATTATATGAACATAAGCTAATTTATTGAAAGATTTGGCACTTATAAGTATCTCATCAGAACTTATTAGCTATGTACTTAACTTATTTTTCCATAAATAAGTGAAACTAAGGCGAGGAGAATATAGGCTTGGTCGTGAACTTTCTGGAGAGGTGTGAAAAAAGGGGACATTTGGCTTGGGATTTGTGTTACTCACTAATGACTATTCCCCATGCGACATGCTTAATGAACATTCTTTGCAAAGTTTCTCGTGCTATGCTTTATGTAACAAAATCAAGTAGTACGTGTATTGAGAGAATATCCACATGTGAGTTTGTAGTTTTGTACCACAATAGAGGAGAGGTGCATCGTGTTTCTGATGACTAACGCATAGAACATCACTGGACTTGTACTTACTCAGACTCTTTCAAGCGAGGATCTTCGTGGGTAGGTCCATTTTTCATGGTATTAGAGTTCCCCAATTCTCAAAGGACCTTTAATTTATTTTTTGCAAAGTGGAGAGATTTTGCTGTTTTCAAACTTCTAGACAACATTTAACATAGCAATTTTAAGGTTATATGAATATGATTACTACTCCAGGTTTCAATCTAGTCATTTGATATTATGCTCATCTTTCTCTCAGGTTTCAGGAAATAGTTCCTTTAAATGCAGGAAACGTATTGGTGATAGAGGATAATGAACCAGCAGCAAGATGGCTAGCCTTAATAAATCTAACACTAAATCGAAAAAACCATGATTCGTCCTGTGATTCAAGCCCTAGTGCAAAATCATCAAAGGACTCGAAATCAAACTTTTTCCAAAAACCAAATCTAAAAGTTGTTAGTAAGAATCTAAGAGTTGACAGCAGTCTTGTTAAGACCTGTAATTGTTGTTTGGATTCAGTAACATTAATTCCAGAAAGGTATAGACCAAGACGTATACATGACAATCCTTTCCAACATCGATACAGCAGCAGCTTTGAAGAACTTTTCTCAGTTGTACCAGAATCAACTGCCTGCCATGGTCTTGCTGAATATAATCTCATTTCAAGTAAACAAATGGTTGGCCTTTTTCTTTCGGTTTGGGCTCGAAAAGAATTGATTCCATATATTGGCCATCTTAGAGTTTCTTCCATGGGTACCGGCATTATGGGTTGTCTAGGGAACAAGGTACATTAGCTATGGATTTCCATTGTCTGATTTTATTTATAGGTGCTAAACGAACTTAGGTCTTGTTCTCTTCACCTGGTTTTTTATTGAAGAGAAACTATTTTTATTGATTCAGTTGATTTTTGTTGATCAAAAGTGATTATATTGGGAGAAATGAGCAGGGCTTTTTTAGCCCTTATCCTAACTCATTCTAAGGTGGAGAGAAAAATTGAAGCCTAATTTTACTTTTAGAATCAGATAGAACATACTGTACTATCTATCATGGAGTAATTAGAATGAATGAGTGTGAATCGAATCGATAATAACTCTCATTGGTTGATCAATATGCTTGCAGGGATGTATATCAATAAGCATGACACTCCACAAAACAAGCTTGTGCTTTGTATGTTCTCACTTGGCTTCAGGACAGAAAGAAGGAGATGAGCTGAAGAGAAATGCAGATGTAGCAGAGATTTTGAAAGGCATGCAATTCCCAAAGATATGCAAGAACTCTGAAAAAAAGGCACCTGAGAAGATCATTGATCATGAGTATGCTTGTATTCATCTACTTATAATCAAAAGCACTTTAACTATATCTATAGTCTATATTAGCTCACTCACCATTTTTGTTAATCTAATATGTAATAATATAATTACTCTGATTTAATTGCAGACGAGTCCTTTGGTTTGGAGATCTTAATTATCGCGTTTCTTTGCCTTATGAAGAAGCTAGGTTACTGCTAGAGGAAAATGATTGGGATACTCTCCTTGAGAAAGATCAGGTTTAATTTGTGGATCATCTAATTTTAGGCACTGATTGCAGCAAAATCTTGTACAATATTAGCGCGGTCTCACAATGTTTGGTAACCCTGTGTTTGTTTTAATAATTGGGCCTATGGAAATGAAACAGGAATCAGATTTCATGATATAAGTTCATGCCAAATTTACTAGTCAAAAGGTTTAATAAACACTAAGCAATTTTGTAAGATGGAGAGAAGAAAGTAATGCGTTTATTACTTTAAACACCTTATTAGACGTCCCTGTATAAGACGATCTCATAATAACTTATTGACGTGCAGCTGAAGATAGAGAGAGAAGGTGGCAGAGTATTTTGCGGATGGAAAGAGGGACGAGTAATGTTCGCACCCACTTATAAGTACACCCAAAATTCAGACATGTACGCCGGAGAGACAGCTAAGTCTAAGAAGAAACGACGTACACCAGCTTGGTGTGATAGGATATTATGGCATGGACATGGTATTGAACAATTACACTACACCAGAGGAGAATCAAGGTTCTCCGATCACCGCCCTGTTTGTGCTGTGTTTACAGTGGATGTGGAGGTGAGGCGTAAAATTAGCTCAAAGTTCAGGAAAGGTTTTTCATGCACTAGCTCCAGATTTAATAATAATGACTGCATGCCTCAACGCCATAGCTTCTATGATTGCTGACTTGTAACCTTTACTACATCTTTGTATATTTGATTAGGTCATTTTTGTGTAAAGAGAGACATACAGTAGCAGTAGTAGCAATCTACAGTTTTGGTATAGTAACTACATAACTACATTAAGTGTTACCTCATCAGTGCTAGCTTCTCAGTAAGCCTGACAGAAAAATTGGCTAGGCAGATGAATTTAATGGATGTTGTTTGTTGTAGCTTCAACTTGTAAATGTATTAATTGCTCTCTTCATCCTTTGAATTGTATTTACTTATTCTTCGCAATATGTTCCTAAAGTAAGATCATTCCTCTTCGTTACTTTGATGGGTGCATACTCTTTATCAGATTATACTAGATATTTAAAAAGTATATGTTGAGACTTGAGACGAATCCAACAAGCAACAAAATATCATATAAATACTTTTTTTCTTTGACATAAACTAAGGCCAAAGTTCATTCAGTCGGTAGGATTAGACCAAATTAGATCAGACCAAAAATAATTAGTTCAAATTAAATCAAATTACAATAAATTTAAACCTGATCGCCTTAATTTCAACTGAAAAGGAACATAGACTTCATCCCTATAAAATATAACAATGAGACATCTTTTAAGAGCTTGAAACGATTAAAGACCTTGAAAATTTAGGTTATGTTTAAGTAAGGCATACCTAAAACTAGGTGTGCCCTATAACATTTATGATATTTTTATCAAAAAACACTTAATTGAGTTAATTCATATCCTACACGGCACACTGGTGTTGATATTCCCATTTAGACATCTTGCATTGGGCTATCTTATCTAAGAGACCTATTATATTTGAACTCAAAATTCAGATATGTATGCCGGAGAAACAGTTAGAAAAAAAGCCATTAATTAGATATTGAATGGAGATTTTTTTTGGTTGGAAAACAGTTTCAAACCATTTAAAAATTGTGTACTATTGGATTTAGTTCTTTTTTAGAGAATATTAGATTTTATTAGGAATTTCAAAATTGATAATCTATTTTCACTTTTCTTACAGTTAAACAATTGAACAATTAACATTGCTTGTTATATGCGAGTTTAGTACCCCAGTTATAAAACAAAATGTATAAATATGGTTCATCTTTATATTCCATAGATTGAACTTTTTTCATTTAGTATATATTTGAAGGGGAAAATAATCAAATCACTTACTTAACAATTAAGTATTCAATTATTCACTTCCATTAACAATAATTCTTATCAAAAAACAAAAACTATGGAAACTGGAAAGAGTGGAAAAGGGATTACATAAAAAGCTGGATTAACTTTTGGACCGCTCCAAAAGCACCTGATTGACTTCCATCCATACTTGTCCACATTAGCTTTTGGTGATTTGTGATTCTTTCTGATTGGATCAAGGATAAACTCTGATGCACTGAAACAACAAACAAGTAAAATTACTTAACAATTAGGTGTCTAAACTCTAGAGAGTGTGTGTTCTGGAGGAAATCTTTGGACGTGACAAAAAGACTCACAAACAGAATCTGCTCCCCCACTAACCTTGTAAGGTGTAATTGGATTTGTAACAGACGCACACTAATCTCAATTCTCAGCCACAACGTGACCCACACCCACCACTCCACTGTAGATTGTAATAGTCTTTTGGAAGTTGGAGCTTGGCCATACATCTTGGTTTCAACTTTTCAAAAGAATATACTTCCTCCGTTTCATAATATTTGCAACACTTTTCATTTAGGAATGTTTTAAAATAAATACAACACTTTTTTTTTCCTTATTTGGTAAGTTTTGAACTGTGTAATTACTTAAATATCCTTACTTTATAAATTTAGTTTTGATTACATACTCTAATCTAAAACAAATAAACTTATAAACCTACTTAATTTTTCTCTTAACTACTCAATGATATATTCCAGCCACCTTTATTCTCTTCTTCCACAACCCATACACACCTTCTATTCTTCCACAACCAACAACCACGACCACCAGCCACCACACCTTCCTCTTCCTCTTCCTACCTCTCTCCCTCTCTCCCTCGCTGAAAATCACCTCCGAAAAATCCATGACAACCACCATCACCATCCATCTTCGATCACCGTGAAATTCTACCACCACCATCGCCGTCCACCATCGATCTCCGCGAATTCTACCACCAATCATCAAACCCTAACGAAAATCTACCACCACCATCACCATCCACCTTCGATCACCGCGAAATTCTTCATCTTTGTAGATCTCCGCCAACAGTGGTCGTCTCTGACTTCGTCTTTGTGTTTGCGACAGTGGTCGTCATCAGATCTCCTTCTTTCCATTTCTTTTGTTTTTGTTTAGGGTTAGACCTATCTTGGTAGCAGGATTTTGGTGAAATTTTCGTGATTTTTGGTAGATGGTGGTGGCGGGGTAGAAGTAGAAGTCGAAGAAGAAGTGGCAGACGAAGAAGATGCAACAATGGCGGAAGCTGAGGGCGATGACGGAGTTACAGTGGAAACTATCGATGCCCTAATCCTTTCTAGTTTAATTCTTTCTATTGATTTCCGATTTGCATGCTTTCGATTCTCGATTCATCTATTTCTGATGACATATTTATTGTTCGATTTGTTCTAATTTTGTGCGATCATTTGTTTTTGTTTGGATTACGAAAAAAAATATGGGAGTGTGGTTAGATCTGTTTTTTTTTTTGAATTTGCTCACATACAAAATGAAAGATGGAGAAGATGAAGATCTTTGGTGAATTTTCGTGAAATGAAAGATGGTGGTGGCGGGGTGGTTTTGGTGCGTGGTGGTGCTGATGGTGGTGGCGGGATGGTTGTGGTGGTGGTGTTGGCGGGGTAATTGTGGTGGTGGTGTTGGCGGGCTGGTGGCGGCTGGCGGTGGTAGGGTGGTTATGGTGGATAGGTGTTGATATAATGTATTTGTTGTATTATTAGTTAGTCTAATCACATACCCCTTCCCCATCTAAGGATAGGAGTTAGCTCAGGTGGATAGAACACTCCTCCTTGGTCCCTGAGGTCAGGGGTTCGATCCTTCCCGGCAAGATTATCTTTGGGGTGTTTCTTTAGCATGTTATGCATGCCTTCTGCACCAAATGTGTTGGTGTTTCCTGTTGTTAGTAGCGCTTGTAGGGGTTAGTCATTGTGGCACTTAATCTCCTGATAAAAAAAAAAAAAAAAAAAAAAAAACCCCTTCCCCATCTAATTGTACACTAAGAAAAATTGCATAGGAGTTCGCAATTTGAAAAGTGTTGCAAATATTGTGAAACGGAGGAAGTACTTCGAGAGTGGATTAAGGCTTTATACTCCATTTGACAAGTACTAATTAGTTTTCTTTTAGCTAATTTATCATTTGAATTAACTACTAATACCAATCTATCATTTGAAAATGAAATTTCTCCTATACAATCAATATCGAAGAACAAAAAATTCTCTCTTTTATTTTCTCTCTTTTTAAAACCCTAACCACCATAAATAAATTTAGGAGCCGCTATCGGTAAATTAATCGATTGTAATTCGTAAAATCTTTTTCAGTTACAAATTCAGTTTTATATTCTATAAAGATCACCATGGTGATCATACTGAGTCCCCTAATATGGAGGCTAATCGTGTCCCTCAAATGGGGTTTAGTTATTTTCCTCGTGTTAGGCCTTATTCTTTTGTGCGCAATTTCAGTTCAGTTCAACTACTTTTCTCTCACAATTTTACTTCAATTCAGTTCAGTTTGGCTCATTTTAGTTTAGTTACTTCAACCCAAAAGAACAGGGCTTTAGTCATGATGAGATTTTTAGTTTTATTTTTTGTTTGTGTTTTTGTGTGTGCACTGATACACATTCGGAAGGTTCACTTTGCAAATTTATAGATTTGAATGTTTATTGGTTTATGGTTGCAGATTTGAAAGAATCGTCTTACAAATTTGCCGATCTAGAGGATCAGTGAAAACTTATCACTTTGACTACTACACATCAATGGAGCTTTGTCAAGAACGATGCAAATACATCTAAAATTATGCAGGAGCACATTAGAGGGAGCCCCCTCCAACCACCACTTTCAAATTAAATTTCGATGGCTCTGTTCGTGGTAAGTCAACAGCTGCCGGTGTCATCATCAGGAATTCTTTGGAAAAACTTTGCATGGCAGCAACTTTCAATCTTGGTGAAGCTAAAGTATTTGTTGCGGAAGCTACAACACTACATCAAGGTATTCTCCTAGCAATTCAACAACAGATTCAACATATTTACATTGAAGGAGACAACCTTTTAGTGATTAATGCTATCAAAGGTTTATGGACCACGCCGTATCCAAGACTGCAAAAATTCGACACCTGGATAATCCGCCACATTTACAGAGAAGCTAATAAAGCAACCGATTGAATATAACGTTGGACATTTAGTTCAAGCACCTTTCTTTATTAATGATTGTAATAACTCGGAATCCTATAACATTCTTGTAAACGATGAGTTAGGAGTTCCCCTCATGCGAAAGGTCTCCTAAAATTTTCTTTTCCTTAAAAAGAAAACATTAGAAGCATATAATATACGAGTATTTAATACCTGTATTGAAATTTTAGAGATTCTTTATGAGATGATTATAATTTGTAAATGCCAAATGAATTTTATGAAATGAAATTACCCCTTTCTTATTTCTTGAATTTTTTTTGGAAACAAATAAGACTATGGTACTCTCTAGTCTTTAAACTTTGGTTGATACTCTTACTCTAAACATTGTTAGAGTTTTAGACGTAATAAACATTTTTTTTTTATGCAAAAGAGGGCAACAGAAACCCGAAAAAACTATACGAGGAGTAGTGGCTCCCATGATGTCCTCACGAAGCAGTGATAGTATGGAATGCGGAGGCGCATTATAATACATCACATTTTTGAGTTGGGACACCCCTACATTAGCTAGTCTATCCGCTACTTTATTCCCTTCACGAAAACAATGAACCAACTGAAATTCCCACTCCGAGGAGTGGATTAAAGTACGACAATTCGATGAGATGGTAGCACTCTCCACCATGGTGATTGGCATTCTTGAAGGCTTCGATACAAGCTTGATTGTCCATTTGTAAAACTAGCATGGTGATGCCTAAGTTTTTGGCTATTTCAAGTCCCAACGCAGCTGCAAAAACTTCGGCTTTGTAGGCAGAACAAGTTCCAAAATTAGCCGAGAAGGCTCGAATAAAGGAGCCCCTGCAGTCCCGTAGTATCCCTCCTCCACCAGCTAAACCCAGCTCGCCTTTAGAAGCTCCATCAGTGTTCAAGCAAACCCAGGACATAGGAGGAGCTAGCCAGCGAATGTAGGCTTCATGTCTAGCAGGTTGGTGTATAATAGAAGCAGCACCATTGCCATTGGTAAAGCTGGTCCAAGCTATGTTTCTTCCACTTGGGACTGTGATGTTATGGTTTTATATAGCGTTTTTCCCCCTGTATTTGAGCTAAAATGTGTATCAATTGTGCTCTTAGGAGCCATTTTATGCTAACTCTCTCCATCTAGTTGTGGTTTTACCGTTACGTGTCGATTGCGGGTTTTAGGGAGTTATCTCCCTATTTTCCGCTATTATCCGACCATTACAATCGAATGGAGAAGTTCGAAGGCATTTATGATGAGTTCCGGGGTCCCAAGAATACTTTTCGAGGCCTTGGACAAAAGAAGAAGTGAAGCCTTGGCGTCTGAAGCCAAGGAAGGAAGCCCGATCGGGCGTTAGTTGCCCTTGGATCAAGTTGTTGCGGGCCCGATCGGGCTCTGTCGCCCGTTCGTTGTTACGCTGTGGAGCCCGATCGGGCGTTCTTTGTGTGCTGGATGCTCATGTTGATGTGCGGCCCGATCCCATCGGGCGAGTCTAAGTTCAGATATCTGCTGCTGGTTTTAGCCCGATCCCATCGGGCTGACTTGGCCCGATCGGGCTTCCTCTCCGCGCGCCCATTTAATGATTTTCGGGCACTTA
Source organism: Beta lomatogona (assembly GCA_947646795.1). Taxonomy (NCBI): domain Eukaryota; kingdom Viridiplantae; phylum Streptophyta; class Magnoliopsida; order Caryophyllales; family Amaranthaceae; genus Beta; species Beta lomatogona. Next base: position 8,881,485 of record CANSNZ010000063.1, on the reverse strand, counting down.
ATATAAATAGGAGAGTTAGAACATTTATTAGAGAGCTTGGTTTTGAAGTCATTGTTGCTCATAGTTTCTTTCAAGAACCCTAGTTTCTTTACTACTCTTCATTGTGATTCAAGATTAAACCTTTGGATTATTCGCAAGTTTAATATAGTTCATTAATTTGGTAATCTTCTTCTTTATTCTCTTCATATTTATTTGCTTTCTCTATTATTGATTAGATTAGTTTCTTAGTTATTTGCAATAGTTCAAAGCATGGATTTTTATATGAAATTTGTTGTTGGATTCTCAAACATGAGTGAGTAGTTTTATTTCTAGGATTGTGGGGATCTATGTATGCAATGAGGGATTAATAGATTAATATAATTACCCTTTATTTCAATTGTTTCCTGTGATTGAATCGTTCATGCTAGATTTATGAATTAGGCCTGATTTGTATTTCTATTATCGCAATATTGAATCTACTTCGAGAGGAGAGATTTCGTATAGGCTTTCAATCATTAGGCATAGTGATCCTTGACCATGCGAGAGCGGCTAGGTGATCTTTGAGGGAGGTAATGTTCGAGAGAAATTACATGTGCCCTAGATAAATTGACTTATTGGGTAGTTATTATTCGTCTCTGATTTCCCGAATTGTATGGATAGTGATCCATAGTCGTAGTTCTTTATTAATTGATTCTTACCTTCATATTTAGTTCTATCATTTGCCTATTAGTTTAGTCACACACCCATTTTCATCTGATTTAGTTAGTATAATATTAGAATTCGAGATACAATAGTATAACTTTCTCCCCTGTGGATTCGATCCCGACTTCCCCGACTACTTGTTAGTGGACCTTAGGTTATTTTTGATAAGGTGATACGACTTTAGCCTTGTCAAATTTTAGCGCCGTTCTTGGGGGAGACGGTTTATTTTTATTTTGTCTCGAATTATAGTATTACACTAACCTCTACTCCGAAGAACACCTGTTCTTTAGAGCATCTCACGTTTGTTTTAGTGTTTTTTGGTGTATGAGCAGGGAAATTGAAATCCTCAAATCTCATTCCATTTGATCCGGAGATTGAAAAGACGCTCGTAGACTCGAAAGCAAGCTAAGCAAGCGAAGTTGTCTGCGGGGATACCTTCCCAAAAGACACCTACTCCACCATCTTCACCTATTACTGCTATAATGGGTGACGAAGCTAAACCAACCTTCGGAGATTATGCACAGACCTTCGCCTGACAATGTACCCACCGGGGTCCTGGGATGCCTACCATTGCTGCTACAAACTTTGAAATCAAGTCTCATGTTCCGAATATGGTTCGAATAATCACTTTGTTTGGGTTACCATCCGAAGACCCAAATCAACACCTGCAGGCGGTTTTTACAATGTTGTGCTACTCGAAAACAAGCTGGTGTTACTCGCCGATGATATGAAACTCATCCTATTTGGGTTCTCTCTCTCGCGACAAAGCTCTATTTTGGTATAATAAGTTGCCTTCCACCATCACCACCGGGCGGAACTATCCAAAATCTTCCTCATCAAGTGGTATCCTTACCAAAAGACTGAGATATGCGTCATGTCATAGTAACTTTCACCCAAGACTCGGAGAATCATTATATGAAGCTTGGGAGAGGTTCAAGGATCTGCAACGCCTTTGTCCTCATCATGGTTTAGACTAGTGGTATTTGTGTCAGATTTTCTATACTAGAGTTGATGTCGATATAAGGAGAGTAATTGATGGAGCATCTGGTGGGTTTTTCATGGATAAAGCCATTGATGAGGGGTATGAACTTCTGGAGAAACTCGCTTCTAATCAAGCATCCACCATTCGTTCCTCCATGAAGAAGGGAGGGAAACATGATGTCGAGGCCATTTCTTTATTGTCCGGGCAACTAGCTGCTCTCAACCAGAAGATTGATTCCTTGAAGCTAGGTAATGACTCCTCCCATATGAGTGTTAATGCGATGGCTAGTGCTTCTAATTATATTGCTCCCATTTGTGATGCTTGTGGGATACCCGGGCACAACCTGTCAAGAGTGCCCTTGCGCTCCTATTCTTCTACCGTCGGGAGCAATTGTGAGGCGGTTAATGCGTTTCGATCACAATCTAGGGGTCGGTTCAATCCATATTCTAACACTTACAACCCCGGGTACAGAAATCACTCCAACCTCTCATATCGGAGCACTAATGTGTTGAATCCTCAACCTCAACAACCATATGTCCCACAGAATCAGGTTCAACAATATCAACCTCAACAACAAGCTCCTCCTGGCTTTCAGAGAAATCAAGCTCCACAACCACCTGCTCCTTCTACTGATCCAGCCATGACAGAGCTGAAGAATATGATGTTTCAGATGCAGAAAGGTTTTAATGTTTTTCAAGCCGACACAAAGGCTCAGTTGGAAAACTTGGGCACACATAACAAGATGTTGGAGACTCAACTAGCTCAATTGGCTAGTTCTTCTGCTAGTAGACCACCCGGATCATTACCTTCGCAACCTATGCAACCAAGAGATATCGCCAATGCGATCACTCTTAGGAGTGGAGCGCAGTATGATAGTCCAGAGATGCCTAAAGATGATCCGGTTAGCTCCGACAAGGATGAAGCTGTCACTGACAATTCCACAGCTCCTAAGGAGGCCAGCAATGCAGAGAAACAGACAGTAGCTGAAAAAGTTTCACCTCCCACTCATGTGATCAAGGTACCCTTCCCCAATAGACTATTGAAGACTAAACTTGATCATCAGCTCGGTAAGTTTTTGGAGATAGTGAAACATCTCGCAGTAATCTGTCCCTTTTTACCGAACTTATTACTCAAGTTCCCGCATATGTTAAATTTTTGAAAGAAATTCTAACTAGGAAAAGAGCCTTTAATGAAATTGAGACCGTAGCTTTCACTTGAAGAATGTAGTGCTCTTTTGCAAAACCAATCCCCACCTAAATTGAAAGACCCGGGAGTTTCTCTATCCCTTGTAACATTGGCACCATTTTTATCAATAAGGCTTTATGTGATTTGGGTGCTAGTGTTAGTGTCATGCCCCTTACCGTATGCAAAAAGCTTGACATGGGAGATTTAAAATGTACCAATATTACTCTTCAAATGGTCGACCGTTACGTCAAATACCCCTTAGGTATCTTAGAGGACGTCCATGTGAGAGTAGGTAAATTTTTTATTCTTGTAGATTTTGTTGTGCTTGACATGGAAGAGGATACTCGGATCCCATTCATTTTAGGGAGACCATTTCTTCATACTTGGGAGTCGTCATAGATGTCAAGAATGGTAAATTAACTTTGGCTTGTGGGGGATGACAAGGTGACCTTTAGTTTAACCAATGCCTTGAAAAGTCCCATGCTAGAGGAAGCCTTGTTATAGAATTGATGTCATTGATGTGCTAGTTAACGATGACATGCCTCAATCCCCTTCAAGGGATCCTCTCGGAGGCTTTGCTTTGTTTTGCATCTTCTACGGGCGATGGTAATCCCTTGAGTGCTTGTCGCGGATGACTGGGAAGCGGTTCTAGCATGTGAAGAGCTTGACGGTATTACCACTCATGACAAGGAACGGTTAGTATATGATACTCAACCGGTAGAGGTAAAGAAACCCGAACTGAAACCCCTTCCCTCTTCTTTGCGCTATGCTTTTCCTGGATGAATCGAAAACTATCCTGTGATTGTTAGTGCTTCATTGAATGATGGTCAAATGTCTCAACTTTTGTCTCGTTTTGAAAAAACATAAACAAGCCATTGGATATAATATTGATGATTTGAAAGGCATAAGCCACGACTTCTACATGCATAGAATTCACTTAGAGGATGATCATCGTCCTAGTATACAAGGCCAACGTCGTTTGAACCCCAATATGCGGGAAGTGGTTAAGAAAGAGGTCATGAAATTGCTTGATCTTTGGAATCATCTACCCCATTGCTGATTCTAAGTGGGTGAGTCCGGTTCAAGTGGTTCCTAAAAAGGGAGGTACTACTTGTTGTTAAAAATGAAAAAAATGAATTAATTGCTACAAGAGTAGTAAGCGGTTTGGCGTATGTGCATTGACTATAGGAAATTAAATGTTGCCACCAAGAAGGATCACTTTCCCCTCCCCTTCATTGACCAAATGTTGGAAAGGCTAGCTTGTCATTCTTATTTCGTTATCTAGATGGGTATTCCGGTTTCTTCCAAATCCCTATCCACCCGGATGACCAGGAGAAGACCACATTTACCTGCCCTTATGGTACCTTTGCCTATCGAAGGATGCCATTTGGATTATGCAATGCCCCCGCCACCTTCCAACGTTGTATGATGGCCATTTTTTCTGAGTTCATTGAGTCCATTATGGAAGTGTTTATGGATGACTTTAGCGTGTATGGAATTGATTTTGATGCATGTTTGCTAAATCCGGCTAAAGTTTTGAAAAGGTGTGAAGATGTCAATCTTGTCTGGAACCGGGGAGAAGTGCCACTTCATGGTTCTTGAAGGAGTGGTACTTGGTCATATTATCTCTCGAACGTGGCATCCAGGTGGATAAAGCAAAAATTCAAGTGATTGAGCAATTACCCCCTCCTGTGAATGTAAAAGGGGTGCGAGGTTTCCTTGGTCATGCGGGGTTTTATCGCCGCTTCATCAAGGATTTCTCTAAAATTGCTAAACCACTTACTCAATTGCTCCTCAAGGATGCCCCGTTCACTTCTTCGATAAGCTGTCTTGTATCTTTCAACAGGATCAAGCAAGCTTTGATTACTTGCTCCTATCATTCGATCTCCGGATTGGAACCTTCCTTTCGAGATTATGTGTGATGCTAGCGACTATGCTTTGGGGAGCCGTGCTTGGTCGAGAGGAAGGGCAACATTCTCCATGCGATGTACTACGCTAGTAAGACCCTAGATGAAGCTCAAGTTAACTATGCCACAACTGAGAAAGAGCTTCTAGCTGTGGTCTATGCACTGGACAAGTTCAGAACTTATTTGTTGGGGTCTAAGGTCATTGTTTATACTGACCATGCTGCATTGAAGTATCTCCTAGCCAAACAGGAGGCCAAGCCTAGACTCATTCGGGGGATTTTGCTGCTCCAAGAATCCGATTTAGAGATCAGAGACAAAAAAGGAGCAGAAAATGTAGTGGTTGATCATCTGTCCAGATTGCAGTATGAAGACATGGAAGAAGGTCTACCCATTGATGACTCATTTCCTGATGATAAGCTCCTGGCAGTCACTTCTGTCACCCCGTGGTATGCCGACTTCGCCAACTTTTGTGTGAGTGGCCGGACTCCCCCGTAGCGAGTTACCAGCGAGAGGAAGAAATTCCTCCATGAGGCTAAAAAGTATTTCTGGGACGACCCTCTACTGTACAAGCTTTGCGCTGACACCATCTATAGGCGATGTATTCCCAAATGGGAGGTGCATGACATTTCGAAGCACTCCCACTCCCTGCCATGTGGAGGCCATGATGGGCCCTCCAAAACTGTTGCTAAGGTACTTCAGTCTGGTTTTTACTGGCCTACTTTATTTCATGATGCAAGTACCTTTGTTAAGTCCTGTGATGCATGCCAACGAACGGGAAATATTTCCCGAAGATATGAGATGCCTCAAACCCCCATTTTGGAAGTTGAACTATTTGATGTATGGGGTATTGATTTTATGGGCCCCTTTCCCTCTTCATCCGGCAATAATTTTATACTTGTTCTTTGTTGATTATGTGTCTAAGTGGGTAGAAGCCCTTGCATCCCCAACTAACGACTCCAAAGTCGTTATGAAAATGTTTAAAAATATTATATTTCCAAGGTTTGGGGTACCAAGGGTTGTCATAAGTGATGGTGGATCTCATTTTCACAAAAGCACTTTCGAGGCTCTACTTAAGAAGTATGGTGTCTACCATAGAATTGGCCTAGCTTATCACCCTCAGACAAGTGGGCAGGTAGAAGTGTCTAATCGTGAGATAAAGACTATCTTGGAGAAAGTGGTAGCTAAATCTAGGAAGGATTGGAGTGACAAATTAGATGACACCTTATGGGCTTACTGAAGCGCTTTTAAGACCCCTATTGGCACCACCCCTTACGAAGGTTAGTTTATGGGAAAGCATGTCACTTACCCGTTGAGCTAGAGTACAAGGCTTTTTGGGCTGTTAAGGAGCTGAACTTTGATGCTAAGTTAGCAGGAGAAAAACGCCTTTTGCAGATTAATGAACTTGATGAACTCCGACTGAATGCTTATGATAGTTCGCGTCTCTACAAAGAGCGCACTAAGAGATGGCACGATAAGAAAATTTTGAGTAGAGAGTTCTCAATTGGTGACAAGGTTTTATTGTACAACTCTATATTAAAACTTTTTCCTGGTAAGTTGAAGTCTAGGTGGTCTGGTCCATTTTCTGTCACTAATGTTAACAAGTTTGGTTCTATTGAGGTGATGAATGCAACAGGTGAAAAATTCAAGGTTAATGGCCAACGCTTAAAGCTTTATCATACAGGGAGCTCTTCTTTGGATTTGTGGAGGAATTATACCTCCAACCCCCTTCCCCTTCTGTTTGAGGGATGCGGCATTATGGTCGTGCGGGACCCTCATAAACCAGCGCTAATCGGGAGGCAACCCGATTTTCCCTTTCCTTTTCTTCTTTTTAGTATAGTTTTGTTTTTGTTGGTTTTTCTAGTTTTGTAGTTTTGGTGAGAGAGTGAGAGGGTACTAATCATCACCTTGAGGCTATATGTGTGTAGGGATTTTTTTTCCGCATGATAGCGAGGCTCATTTTTCCATGGAAAATATTGCAAAATCCCGAATTGTATGCATAGTGATCCATAGTCCTAGTTCTTTATTAATTGATTCTTACCTTCATATTTAGTTCTATCATTTGCCTATTAGTTTAGTCACACACCCATTTTCATCTGATTTAGTTAGTATAATATTAGAATTCAGATACAATAGTATAACTTTCTCCCTGTGGATTCGATCCTGACTTCCCTGACTACTCGTTAGTGGACCTTAGGTTATTTTTGAGAAGGTGATACGACTTTAGCCTGTCAGACTGAAGAAAAGCCCCTGTATCTACTGGGATCTTGCGAGAGTTGTCGAACATGATACAGTTTCTCCAACGCCAATTCCACCAAAGCACCAAGGCAAAGCAAGTTGGCCACTTATCGGAAAAATTAGGACCATCTGCCTTCAAATTTCTCACCACCCAGTTTTGAAAATCACCTTGAAAAAAGGAGGGGTAATGAGCCGCACCTCCCACACTTGCCCATATGCTACGGGCTGCTGGACAATCACGAAAGATATGGAGTAGAGTCTCATCCTTATTGAAAGAACAACGCTTGCATCTAGGATCGTCAGAAAGATGACGAAACACTCGATTTGTATTGCATAGGATACGTTCATGAAGCGCAAGCCATAGAAAGACTCTAAAACGCTGTTGAACTGGAACACTCCAAATGAGATCCCATTTGGGGTTCGAGGGAATAGCATCATCCTCTCGTATAATAGAGAGTGTATTTAATCGAAAAGCCCCCTTTGTTGGACCCTTTCCAGTAGCGAAGATCACCAGCATTCGGGTCCTCAATGAGTTTGAGAGCAGCAATATTTTTGAGTATTAGAGGAGGGAGAATGTGAGCAAATAAATCCCATCTCCAACCCACACCACACTCCCACATATCTTCAACTGTAAGACCTTCAACTTCCGTAGGAATAGCAGTCAAAGCAGCATGGCGAAGCGTAGTAACCCAGCAGTGATCCCAAAAAGATGTGCTACGACCATTTCCAATAGCTATGGCCGTACCTTTTTTAACCTAGTGGGCATTTTCAGTGATGCCCTTCCAAACATTGGACATATTAGAGGATTTCTCAAACATGTCAATGTCACATCGCCATTTACAATACTTGTGCCTGAGAACACGAGCCCAAAGAGAATTTGGCTCAGTTAAAACTCGCCAGCCCAATTTAGTAAGGAAAGCTGAATTTGTTTGCTTGGAAGATCTTAACCCAAGCCCACCTTTGTTACGAGGGAGTTGTAAGGTCTCCCAGGAGAGGAGATGGATCTTCTTTTTCTCATCTGAACTGCCCCAGACAAAACGACGAGTGCGCTTATCCAGTTCATCACAAATAACTCTCGGCAATTTAGCAGTTTGCATAGAGTAATTAGCTAAGGTGGTAACAGTTGTTTTAGCAAGAGTAATACGACCAGCAAGAGAGAGATACTTTGATTTCCAACCTGAAAGGCGCCTATCCATCTTTTCACAAAGATGAGCATAAGTATCTCTGGTCACTCTACTCGTTAAGGTAGGCATACCCAAATAGAGACCCAAGTCGTTTGTAACTTCCATTCCCAAAATGTCACAGATATGGGATTTCATTTGAACTGAGACATTTTTTGAGAAATAAACACGAGATTTGGCTAGACTAACTTTCTGTCCCGAGGCTGCACAAAATCTTTTAAGACAATCTTTAATAATCAAAGCTTGACTCGGAGTGGATTCTGCAAATAAGATGATATCATCAGCAAAAAGAGATTTGAAAGTTTAGGGCCACCTCTACTTGCATGAATCGGTTTCCAGGCACCTCCAATGATGGATTCTTCGATTATATGATTAAGACGCTCCATGCATAAAACGAACAGATAAGGTGAGAGAGGGTCTCCCTGTCTGATGCCTCTTGACGGAGAAAAGGCCTCTGTAGCTTCACCATTCCAGAGAACTCTCATAGTAGGAGAAGTAACACACTCCATAATTACCTCCACCATCCGAATAGGGAAGTTCATTTCATTGAGGGTATTGCGAATAAAATTCCATTTGAGTCTGTCATAAGCTTTTTCAAAATCAATTTTAATGGTCATGTAGCCAGTAGCACCTTGTTATCTATTCATAGTATGGATAACCTCCTGAACAATGACAATGTTGTCTGTAATCTGTCGCCCAGGAACAAAACTTGTCTGAGTATTGGAGGTAATTTTTGGAAGAAGAGGTTTGATTCTGTTAACTATCGCCTTTGTGATAATTTTGTAAATTACATTACAGAGGCCAATAGGACGGAATTGAGAAGGAAGTTCAGGTTTATCAACTTTGGGAATTAGGACCAGAAAGGTATCATTTAGATTTGCCGGCAAGCCTTTGCCATCAAGAACAGCCATGACTAGCTTGTAAACATTAGGAGCAACGATGTCTCAATTTTTCTGATAAAAGAGTGCTTGAAAACCATCTGGACCCGGGGCTTTGAGCGCCCCCATATTCTTCACAACATACTCTATGTCGCAATGGGTGTATGGTCTGCTTAACTTGTCACAGTCTTCATTGGACATTTCCGAACTAATACCAGTAGGGATATCATAATCCCCCTCCATGCCATCATCAGAAAATAATGTTGCGAAATAATTCACAACAATACTTTTAACATCCTCCTTATCATGAACCCACTGATCATTAGAGTCTTTAATAGCTCCAATATTATTTTTCCACCTTCGGATAACCGTACTAAGGTGAAAAAAAAGAAGTGTTTCGATCTCCGTCTCGAATCCAAGTCACTCTTGCCTTTTGATACCACAATAATTCTTCTTGCCCAAGAACAATATCCAAATCTCGACGAAGTTTAGACTCCAGTTTAATAAGACTCGAATTTATACTTATGGCGAGAGACTTTTGAATACCATTTTTGCGAGCCATAAGGGTCCTTTTTTCACGAAAAATGTTATGAAAGTGTTCTTTGTTCCAGGTTTGAAGTTCATTCGAGAAGGTAGAAAAAAATGGAATTAATGGAGCAGTTTGATCCCATCTTTCAGTCATGAACTGAGAGAATGTTTCATGAGTAAGCCAAGCCGCTTGAAAGCGGAATGGTCTATTAGGTGAAATTAGAAGAGGGCAGTGATCGGATTGTAATGCAGGTAAGTGACGAACAAGAGCCGAATCAAATCTGAGACTCCAATCTGTGTTACACAAAGCACGGTCTAGGCTAGCACTCCTCCAAGTCTCAACTGAATTACCTCTTGACCAAGTGTGAGAGGCTCCGGAGAATTCAACCTCCACAAGTTGCATATCTTCAACCCAATGATTAAAATTACAGCTCCTACGAGACGTTGCCGAGCAACTCGAACTACATTCCCAGCCAAACCTCGTCTCATTGAAATCCCCGGCTAATAACCAAGGTTTATTATTTCGATTAGCAAAATCTTGTAACTCACGCCAAAGATCTTGTCTTTTTGTGGGATCGGGACTCGCATAAATAGCCGAAAAATATCAGGGTGTTTCACCCACCTTAGTAATTTCCATGGTAATATATTGATGACTTTGCTCAATAGGATCAATAGTGATAAGTTCCGATTTCCAGTAGACCCAGATACCCCCACTGAAACCTTGCGCATCAACGCGAGTATGACCATTATAACCAAGCATATTAGCAATTTTTAAGGCATGATTTCCACCCATATGTGTTTCCACAAGAGCAAGAACTATAGGTTTGTGAGTTCTAACTAATTCTTTAAGGACAGTCATAAACTCAGAACTACTGGCACCTTGAACATTCCAAACCATAAACGTTATGGGGAATGAATTGACGGTCAAATTATGAGTACTATTCATTAAACCCGGGGAGTTGGGATAAACATACTTGTACGCATCAGAAAGTAGACGCAAGGCTTGATTAGTTGCAATGGGCAACTTCAACGTGATCATCAATTCCGGGTTCATCCAAGATTCCATCATCCATGAATGAATTTCCACTTCGAGTTTGTGGATCAGGGGGTCGGTTATTCCCATGTACGGTTTCGTCATGGGGTAGCCTGCACATATTATCTTCTCTGGTGGGATTTGGAGGGAGATTGGAGTCGGAATTTGAAGTGTCATTGGAGGAGGAAGGATGGTTGGCTGCAATGTTGCTTGGTGAAAATTTAGTGTGGATGGCTTCTGTGGTGGCTTGGTGTAGGGGATGTTGATTTTCTTTGCCGTGGGAAATGAAAATCAAGGGCTTGATTTGTGGTGCTTCAATATTGATATTGGTCACATTTTTTAGAATAGAATTTGGTTGAGTGGTAGATTTTTTTTTAAGAGTTTGGAAAGTTTTTGATTTACCAGAAAAATTACCATTTACAATAGGCGTGGGAATATGACTTCCAATATTGAAAGGGTATTGCGGCTGAGAATTAGGGAAGGCTTGAGATGACTTACCTAAATCCACTGCGTCAGAAAGGCTTGGGATATCTTCAAGCGTGATATTAGGGGATAGATTATTAGTTTTCTTATCTAGTTGAACTTCCAAATTTGCATCCTCTAAAATTTCAAATCGAGAACCGCTCAAATTACTCCTTGATTGTTTGGGAAGATATGGCTGGCCACGAGATTTGGCGGGATTAACTCTAACCGGTTCTGCCAGTGGTTTGTCCACCTTGGGAGGTCTTCTGCGCGGCGGTGGTTTTTTGACCATCATCCACGAGCCATAATCATGTTCCACGACCGGAGAGGGAAGGATTAGTACGTCCTTAGGAGGGCCAGAAGTATGGACATGGTGATCCTCTTCCATTAAAATTTGATCTTGATTCTCAATAGGACAATTCGAAGATTGGTGGCCAATCTTACCACAATTGAAGCAAATCATACGCAGACCTTCATATTGAACTTTCCAAATTTTTCCTCTCAACCAGAACTTTGAGAGTAGGGGTTTTGAAAGATCGAGTTCGACACTAAGCCGAGTGAACTGACCCCTCTGTGCTAATGCAGTATTATGGTCAATTCGAGTAACTTTGCCAATTTTGTTCCCAACTTTTTGCAAGAATTCCTTATCAAAATACTCGACAGCTAGGTGAGGGATGCGCACCCAAGCATTTAGGAAACGCATAGGTTTGTCATCAGGGACAAAATTTGGGATCCATTTACGGATAGTTAGATAGTTGTCATCTAACATCCAAGGACCTTGAGTAAGTACGTAATTGTAGTCATCCATACAAGAGAATCGAGCAATAAAGTAATCGTGGCCAATGTATGTGAGAGTGAGGCCTCCCTTCAATTCCCATTTCTTTTTGAGCCTTTTCATCAAAGCCATGTATCCGATTTTGCTATCGAACATTTTAATTATGAGAGCATGTTTCCAAGGCTGCCTTAGTTTCCTTTTCTCTTCTTTTGAAAGAAGAATAACAGGACATCTGGGATCATCAAATATATCCTCTGGCAACTCGTCATCATCAGACAAATCATCATCTAAATCATCCATTAACATAGGACTGGTTATGAATCCTTGCATCTGACCGGAGGCTGCTATATCTCTAAAAGAAACTTGCTTGCTTGTACCAGCGGGTGGTTTGTTGGGGACAATCGGGGGGGATGGGATTAGTTTGGTGGGGGTTTTCTATGGAATCTGTTTCTTGATTGAAAATGAGGTGGGTGATTTTGCGTTTGGATTTTTTTTAGATCGAGTGAGTAGATCGCCCTCTTGAGCGGAGGGAGGATTGAGAGAATTTTCATGCGCCATTAGACGACATAAACATAAACATAAACATAAATGAGTTACAGAAGGAGTCGTTGGAATTCCATAAAAGGAGCCTAAAAAACAAGATTTAAAAAAATCTGGACTATTTTCTCGTGAACAATATACAAATTTTCTCCTGGGTCTCCTGACACACACACACATACTCCTCAAGATTCTGCAGAGTGCAGAGGAAGATTTTTCTTTTCTTTTTCCTATTACTCCACAAATCACACTACTAAAAAAAGTCCCCTCAAATTGTAATGGGCAAACTAGTCCTTTCACTACTACAATCTTCATCAATCAAACCACACTAATTACTCCAAATTCGAGGCTCCCTGTTTCTCTCTCTTTCATTCTTGCTTTTTCCACTGCTTTTCCTTCCCATCAATATTGCCATCATTCTACATGTCAGCTTCTTCCCCAAAATCTCTCAAAACCCCATAAATCATAATAACCCAATTTCTTTTTATAAAAAAACACAACAACCCAGAAATTCAAACCCAAAACTTCTAACAAAAATGGGGAGCACAAACTCAAAAGCAGAAAAAACAGCAGCATTAGGAATGTGCAAACAAAGAAAACGGTTAATAAACCAAACAATAAATTCAAGGTACAATTTAGCAGCTGCACATATTTCCTACATTCAATCTCTAAAAAACATCGGCATTTCACTCCGACGTTTCGCAGAAGCCGAGGTTTTAATAGAATCATCAATCTCAGTATCTCCTACTCACATCACTGAAGTTGACAAAACACCATCTCACTCTCACTCTTCTTCTTACCACCCTTCTCCTTCTTTATCTCATGACGAGGTTTATTCCTCTGAACCCAGATTAAGTTGCATGAAAAAATCCCCCGCAAATACCGGAGTTACCGTTACTTATAATCCTAGTACCAACATTCATACTTTCATTAATAATAATGATGAAGATTCCTTAGTTTTTCCGATGCCTCCGCCGCCGCCTCCGCCGCCGGAATCTGAGGCTTCTTGGGATTATTTTGACCCGGGTGGTGACCCGGATCAAACCCAGAGTTTTCGGTTTGTGGGCCCGGGTGAAGGTGGTGGTAGTGTTAGGTTGTGGGGTGAAGAGGGTAATGTTGGAAATTTACATAAGGTTGAAGATGAAGATGTAAAATTTGGGAAGAAATTAGGAGGAGATAATAAGGGTTTAAGTGAAGAAAGGGAGGATGCTTCGGAGTATATTACACATAGAGCAAAGGATTTTGTGTCAAGTATTAAGGATATTGAGCATCGGTTTTTTAGAGCATCTGAGTCCGGTAAAGAGGTTGCTAGGATGTTTGAAGCTAATAAAATTCGGGTTGGATATGCTGAGGTTAAAGGTATTGTTTTGATAATGTACTAGTGTAATGCAAGTGTTGCTAATTAAGCCGCTGTTCTTTTGGACTTATTTTCAGTTCAGTTTAGTTACTGTCTGCATTTCAATTTCTTTCAGTTCAGTTTGAATTCTCTCGGTCCAAAAGAACGGGGCCTAAGTAGTAGTATATGTTGAGAATGTTGTTTTGTATGGTGTATGATTTGTGTTTTTTTGTAGGAAGCTCATCTTCGTCGGACATTTTAGGTGCTTGTCCTGTACTTTGTTGCCGTGGCGAAAGTGTTCATGCAGCTAATGGTGAGCTTTATCTTTGCTTCATATGCTTGGATGTTCGAATAGAAGTTGTCAAATTTGCTAGAATAAAGGGTGGTTGTGGATTATGTGATATTATTTTTAATAGGAGGGCTTGTGATGGTTGTTTGATGTTTTCGATACAAAGGAGTAATCCCTAAGAGTTATAAGAACTTGAATTAGTCACGAGGTCGAATTGTATTGTGTTTAAGCATGAATGTAAGGAAAAACATCATAGCATCTAGATTGTCGTTTGCTTCCAAGATTTTGGATGTGAAGCACTAGTCCTAATCTGTTAGACTCTTAGAACCTGTTCGATATAAGGGCCAGTTTTCTGTTTGTGGTTTTATGATTTACCTGTTTAATATAAGTGCCAGTTTTCTGTTTGTGGTTTTATGATTTTAATTGAAGGTCATATGAGCCTTGGTGCTCTCAATTAGTCACGAGGTGAATTGTTTTGTGTTTTCTGTTGAACAGAATATCTATTTGAGAACATAGGTCGTACTAATTTTTTCAAGGCTCTGAGAGCACCAAGACCAGCGTATGACATGAGCATATGAGCTTCAATTAGTCATCATGAATAATGACAACATGAATCCGAAAACTACTTTTTTGGTTTCCTAATTTTGTAAACAAAAACAATTTCTTGTATAAGATCAGTAGCTGAAATGAAATGTGAGTTCTGTTAATGCAATTTTGTAAATGATTGGTCCATCTAGTTTATAGTACTTTATCCAGATTTTATTGTTGCTTTATGTAGAACTTCACCCACAAAATGTGCCCAAGGTCATCATATGGAACAGGTCTACATCTTCACAATCATCATCATCTAGGAATCCTCTAGCCACAGCATCAAAGGATGATGCAGATGACAGTGGCAGTGAGTGTGTCGAGGAATTTTGCATGATTTCAGGGAGTCATTCCTCCACTTTAGACCGGCTCTATGCATGGGAAAGAAAGTTATATGACGAAGTGAAGGTATTTCTACACACATTCGTTTACTGTATTCCATGATATCTTTTTGATGTTGTGATGTAAGAATTTTATGATTTTAGAGTGAAAGATGTATATAAAGTCCCCTGTTAGGGAGTAGCCTGGTCTGGCATGCCTGGCTTCACAAAATAAATTGTAACAAAACACTATATGTGGTTGCTTTTAGTACAAGTTTATAAGCTGTATTCAAAGCTTGGCTTCATATTAGTTTTCAGAATGTTCAAGCATTTCTAGAATTGAATATCTTGTACAGGTTTTCCTAGAAGGAAAACAATATGTACCTTTTTTGCTCTTTCTGGTTGAGGACTTTCTACTGTTTGCAATAGCACAACTCTGTAATGTTGCCATTGCTTGGACATCATTGAACTGTTAGTGTGGTTAAGGCAGGTTAATAGAATATAGACGACTCACATGTCGATGCAATGAGGTGGTAGAAATTAGAATGACATTTATGCTTAAGATGTTACCATGGCCTCCCACATTACTATGTCAAGTTCCTCTAAGATGTTGGAATGGCAAAATCTTTAAGCACTCTCGTCTTTACTACATGCCTTCTCTAACTTGGTCTTTGTTAATCATTAGGCCAGTGAAGTCATCAGGAAGGTTTATGACAAGAAATGTGACCAACTCAGGCATCAGTTTGCTAAAGATCTTAGTACCCACGTCATTGATAAAACCAGAGCAGCAGTAAAAGATCTGCACTCACGCATCAGAGTGGCCCTTCAGGCTGTTGATTCAATAGCAAAGCGCATTGAGAAAATGAGAGATGAAGAATTACAGCCGCAGTTCAATGAATTGATCACAGGGTAAGATACTAACTCTTTGCCCTTCTGTTAGATACTAGGAAGTAGAACTGAAACATTGGGCTCAGACATCTTCCAAACTTCTGGCATAATTAAAAAAGTGCTTGCACCTCTTCTTATTTTCAGAATATCAAGTCACGCTGGTCTTGGTGCTCTCAGAGCCTTGAAAAAATTAGTACAACCTATGTTCTCGAATAGATGCTCCATTTGAGTTTTCACGGTCTTGAATGCACATCTTTGACAACCACATATTTTGTTAATTTAAAAGAGTTTCCTAACATGATCTCATAATAACGTCAAAGTTTACAAACTGTGACTATAAAAAGTCAAATGCAGCATCTGGTTGAGAACAGAGGGAGTAGATGCAACAAAAGAAACAAAGCCTTAATTGTTGTTTTGAGTGTAGAAAGTGATATTTCGACTTTTTCCATCAAATTCAATTTTTGGATGAGCTTATGTCTTAATAAGTAGTGGCTTTCATGCAGATTCATCAGGATGTGGAAAGCCATGCTAGAGTGCCACCATGCTCAGTACATAACAATATCATTAGCTTACCATGCAAAGACTTCTGTTGGGACCTTGGGAGGAGAAGCACGTAAGCAAATAATGGCTCAACTCCAGTATGAATTCGAGTGCTTTGGTCTCAGCTTTGCTAACTGGATGAATAGCCTTACATCCTATGTGGAAGCTCTGAATGGATGGCTACAAACTTGTGTGCTGCAGCCTCAGGAACGCACTCGAGGTAGTAGAAGGCCATTCTCCCCTCGTCGTGTCTTGGCCCCTCCGATATTTGTTCTGTTTCGTGATTGGTCAGCAGGGATTAAAGCTTTACCTTCTGAAGAAGTCGGTGATGCCATTAGAAACTTCTTATCGGACCTTCAGCAGCTGATAAAACAGCAGCAGCAGATAGAGGAGAAAAAGGAATCGGCAGTTTCAGAAAACAATGATGAAGTACAGGGGAAGAATGAAGATACTAATGATGGTAAATCTGGAAATTTGGGCTCCATCCATACAAGTTTGACAAAGGTACTTGATAAGCTGACCAAATTTGCGGAGGCTTCTTTGAAGCTTTATGAGGATATTAGACAGAAAAACGAGGACGCTCGAGTTGCATATTTGAATCCGAGACAACCTTTCAGATACTGAAGTGAAAGGTGCATGTAATTACTACTACTGGAAATATATCCAAGGATTTTGCTCCTGATACATCCATCAAGTTTCAGAGTTATTTTACAGTTTCAGCTAGAGTAGAAGTAGCTAACAAAGCAAGATGCTCAGGTTTTTTTTGGAACTGTGCAGTCGATTGGTGTGTATTGTATTGTGCTTCAAAACTTGCAGCATCTAGCCTAATGAAATGCTATCACATTATCTGTATTTCAGATAGACTATTGGTCAGCATCACGTGCATGAAACTTAAAAGGGCCATATGAAGAACTAAATTGGAACATGATGCTTAAGAAAAGTTTATATTATAGTTAGTTGAGATGCTCAAGAACAAGAAGTTGCAACTCCTTGAAGAACTTAATTTTCATAAACTTCATGAACAAAAAATTAACCAAATTTCAATATGCCAGTGACAGATAGCTTAAGCAGATAATCTACATACATTTGAACCGAGCCAAATACAAGCTATAATGTCTTCACCCACAATGAAGAATAATAAATTGAAAAAGAGGATGCAACTAAGAAATGTGTCATTAATCTTTTCTCTGCTTTCTGAAGGTCCCATAAAAGATCAATTCTGCAATCCCTGTATCCAGATTTAGAATCCAACATGTTGTGTATACTGTAAATAAGCTTCCTTCTGCATTGCTATGGGGGCACGAGTAACACCATCTGGAAGGTCAAATGCATCGACTAGCTCTTTTGCTATATTCTTTACTTGAAAACTAAGGTAGTCTACCAGCTTATGGATTGCCTGCAAAACCACCATTAATTTCAAATCTTAAACTGATAAGCACATCACTGTAATTTTTAGTTTCTTACAGTCCACAGGTACACTTAATTGCACTTGAAACAGAATCTCAAGAGGAAGGAGAGTAGCACAATCCTCTGTACCCATTAATGATAAAACAAAACTAATGGTGACGCAATTTTTCACCAAAACTTTCTCTAGTTCTAACAAATAACAGTGACATGTTGCGGTATATGGGTGTTGGACTGTTGGGCATCACTTTTTTCCTTTTGGGTTGAAATTAGAAAGCCGGATTACAAAAAGAATACCTTAGCTTTGTTGGGAGCTACATAATCCACATTGCGGTATGTTCCTATGTCATTCCAGATATGTTCCAATGCATATAAATCACAGACAAGTTTTAAGGCAGCACGACTGTTCTCATCAGGGCAGCTGTGGAAGTAAAGAACACAAACTAGCATCAGTAAAGTAACAGAGGAGACTTGAAGGAACTATAACTCAGAATTAAGAGCTGGAAAGATATCCATAAGAGATCAGACTTCAGAGTAATGCAAAGAATAAAACCTTTTCACAGCTTCAATAAATTTGGCAAGTATGACAGATTCAATGTGAGATTCTGCTAGTGTAAGAAGGTGATTTAAGCATCTATTCCAAGCACCAAAACTACCAAGAGTTTTGGAGTGCTTATTTAGACGCATTGCAGCACTCTGGAGAAGTCTTGAGGTTCGATACTGTAAAAAGAAAACTCAAAGATCATTACCAGCATCTTCTTTCATTAGTAACATGAACAATAAATACAGACCACAAACTCAAAAGAAAATATATACCCTGAAAGCGTCCAGCTGAAACTGTGGATCTCTAAGATGCTCTTCACCTTCCCAACGAGCAGTCACAGGATTTGGCTGAGAAAGATATGCACTCATTGAATCCCTCAAGTAGTTCCATGTCACTGTGAAAGTACCCCCTTTGAACTTCTCTTGGTACCTTTTCAAAAGGTCCCCTGCGACCTGTGTCATTGGCCATTAGACAGCTTTGTTATGAAGCACTCATTATATAACATTCAATGTACTACAATATTTCATTATCAGCAAACCGATGAAAAATATAAGAAAAGTCAGAGAATATAATCTCATCGTGAGCATGCAACAGCAATAACAATACGAACTGTCATTAAGCATAGAGGCAAGAAGTCACAACTCACATGGTCCACAATTCTTAATCAACTATGGCAAATTCTTACTATAAGAAAGGCAAAGATCCACACAGCTAAATTTACAAACCCATAAATTTCACCATACTTGGCTATAGAAGGAATCATGACAGGAGATAAATATGACATGCTTGATGCATCATGTGACCATGTCCACCCTGTCTACTGGCTCATAAACAGCACTAGCAACCCTTTGTTCTTTAAGTAATTCATTAAATCATCTTCATGACAAAAAAAAAAAAGGATGTTAAGAAGTATATGAAGAAATTAGATTCGCAGGACTGCAGGAGCATATATCACTTGGCCGAAGGAAATGGATGCAAATGATCTATGTCGCTATGCGGATAACCACTACAGATAAAAATCTGGGCTCATGCAGCTGACCTCCTTCTATTGGAATTAAAGCTTAGCATTGTTGTTGTTTCATTATAACACATTCTATTGTACAAATAGCTAGGCCTAGGAGTGCTACTGTAAAATTTTTGAAGGAGACAATTATTGTATCAGTAGGAACTTGGTCAAACCTGTTGCAGGAGCACTGTGTTATCTCCTTCAAATGTCTGAAATATGTCATGATCATTCCTTAAGCTACCAAACCTGTTGACAGCAGCATAACCATGACCTCCGCAAGCTTCCCTGCAGATACTTATCGACTTTGCTGTATATGATGTCACATACGCCTTCAGACCTGCTGAAAGAGCATGAACGTCACCCACGAGCTCCTCATCGTGAGACTTCTTCATCTGGGAATACTTGTCTACCAGATTCAATGTTGCAAAGTGGAAGGCGTAGGTTGATGCCAGCATTGGCATCAGCTTATGCTGCTGAGATTGATAGTCGAGAATACTGATTTCTGGTTGCTTTGGAGGCCCAAACTGTTGTCTTAAAAGAGAGTATCTAATGGCTATAGTAGATGCAATCTTAAGCACACCAACTGAAGAATAAGCAAGACCGACTCTTCCTCCTACAAGTTCTCCTAAGGTGGCTGCAAACCGTTTATTGATGGTGGGTAGACTGCTTGTATACTTGCCATCACGTGAAACATCTCCAAAACGGTTCAGAAGATTATCTCGAGGGATTCTGACGGAGCGGAATCTCAGAGCTCCGTTATCCACCCCGTTTAAGCCAACCTTGTGACCACAATCATGTATCTCAATTCCGGGGAGAACCTCATGGGTGTTCAAATCTCTAATGGGGACAATAAAGGCATGGACACCCATATCGGTAATACCTTTTGCATCATGAGTTGGCAACATCAACTTTGCAAAGACTGTTGCAAATTTGCCATGAACAGCTGCATTTCCAATCCACCATTTAATGGCACCGTCATTAGGTGTGTCTATTACGAATTCGTCTTTGAAGGGATCAAATGTTGCAACTGTCTGGAGGCCCTGGACATTTGAGCCTAAGGCAGTAACTTAAGTATCAGCATAGGGAGATATCATGACATATCAATTAGAAATTCTGTGAAAAGAAAGCAATTTCTGTAGATTTATAGGAGGGCATAGAAGGAAAAATCGACAAGAATTTGACCACTATTTGTTACTAATATGAACGTCAAAACATTATCATGTATGATCTTGCTAGATTCGTCAAAACATTCCTGTAGATAGTAGTGGTCTGATATGTGCATTGTAGACCGTGAAAAGCAAATGTAACCATAGAAAAAAAGTTCTATTAAAAAACGTTGGCAAATTATCTATGAAGTTTATACGAGAGTAAAGAAGGAAAAGTGGAGAAAAGTTCTGTACTAGAATTATAAATAAACCACAGTATGTTGAATTGAAATACCAACTTTAGAATGACAGTGATTTTGTCAGCTTGAATCAAAGGGATAATATCACTATCTTCCAGAAGATATGCATGGTTACAACTGGGGCAAGAATGAATTCGATGTCACAATAGGGAAGATTACTAAATCCACCAGGAAACATGATTTCGTAACAATCAAAGAATGAACATAAGGGGTGGACCGGTTCTTTGGCTCTTAGATTGTTTCCATATCACACTAAAGATATGTACTCTCAAGTACACCTCATAGGTTTCCCTTAAACAGGAAACTCATACAATTTGCTACTCCATCATATACCCCTGTTAGTTGGTCAAAATTCATAAAGAGATTGTTTGTCTTTTGGTTTATGACATTTTCATGTGATCAAACAATCAAAAATCATATTTGGTAAGAATTTTTTTTTGCTCAAAAGTTGTTTATTTTGGCACATTAAGCCGCGAACACCAAACAACCAAGGTAGTATTATGTTCCAACTTATTTCGACTTCTTTCACAAACCAACACAGTAACATGTTTCAGTAAGTTATAAAAATAAGTTCAGATAAGTCAAAATCAGTACAGACTCGAACAACATATGAACCAAGTGAATTTATCAGCACATAAAACTGCAAAAAATTACAACATGAAGAAAATAAGCACTATCATCAAAGTTAAAAAAAAAATTACCATGATGAAGTTCGGTCATAGCAAAACAACCCATATACTCAAGATTATCAATCCCATCAAAGTATTTATCTCTATGCTTTTTAGTACCCAAATTCAGCACTGAACCTCCCCATAAACTGCACCACATTCACATTCACCAAATCAAACCAATTTCATCAAACAATAAAAATAATAACAATAGTAACAAGATTATAAACCAAAGTATTAATTAAAAAGAAGTTTAAAAAAAAAAAAAAAACCTGTATTGAACACCCATCTTAATCCCAAGAGACATATCAATCCCACCAACAGCTTCAAGAATTGCAAAATACTTAGCAGGTTCTTCAACAACATATTTAAACGGTCGAATATCAGCTTCTCTAACTAAACCCATAAGTTGATTTAAACATAATTCTCTATGATTATCTTTTGAAATTTCAATTGGGGTTTGAAGTTCAGGCCTTTTATTAAAAAAATCATAAACTTTCTCTTGAATATCTCTGTATTTTCCTCTCATATAATCTGATAAAGCTTCTGTTTTTACTTCCATGGCTGCCTTTTTAATTCTCTCTCCTCCCCTGCATTTCTCCACCTCCATTACTGCCACCATTTCATCGTTGCAGATTATTGGATTCAGATGCAATCTCAGCCGTTCGATTCTCCTGTTTATCACCGCTGATTGGTCTTCCTCCGCCGTTTGATTCATCATCTTGGATTGATTTTTTTGTGGGATAAAATTTGATTAATTTTGTGGGATGTCTTTCTTTTTTTCTTTTTCTTTTTCTTATGTGGGTTGAGGATGAATAGTGGGATTAATGGAAATTTAATTAATGATGAGTTTGTTGGTTTAAGATTGCGTGGTTTTATGGTAGTAATATGCAGACGTGGAGGAATGTGATAGGATGTGCATTTGGCGGGTGGAATATGTTACTGCTTAATAATTGTTTTTAGGTGCTCTGTCGAAGGTCAAATTAGGATGCTTGCTATATGGGATTTCTTTTATTTTGTGGGTTTTTAAATTTTAGGTAAAAGTGGGATGGGGGATTTGATCGTTTGAGTATGGGATATGTTGTCTACTACTCATATTCATTATCCAATCTTCATGAGTCATGAATGGCTTCATCATTCTGCAAGTTGTCCAGACAAAACAACAATAATTGGATATACTTCATCCGTTTTTTAATAATTACAACACATAGGGGTTACATATTTTTTAAAGAGATGAAAAAGGGACTTATGTGATAAGGAGAGATATAGAGAGAAAACATAGTCAAATTTGGTAATGTTGCAATTAATATAAAACTTCCAAATAAAGGAAATGCTGCAATAATAAAAGAACTAAGGAAGTATACGTTAACTCATATGGCCATATATACTCCTTAACTAGTGACTTGCGGATAATTAAGAACCCATGAATACAATGTAAGACCAAGCAAGCAAGTTAAGGCCCAAAAAGGGCTGAAACTAGAGTTGGGTCATAGGGTGGGTAGGCGGGCACAAATTTTAGCCCCCGCACGACACGTCTCAAGAAAGGCACGGTGGTGGGTCATGTCTCGTGCGTGGACATCATTTTTGAAATTCAACACGAGCATGATAGATCGGCACACATAAAATAAATTTAAATTCTTATGAAGGCCGATCGTATACCTAGCACATTGGATAAACAAATCATGCGAAATTTTTTAGAATATTGGCACGACACGACTATAATTTGGCCCATGTCAGGCCCAATGAGGTATGGGCCCACTTGTCCAGAGCAACACGACCTCTAGCGCGCATCAACTTATCACAAATAGTGAAGCAGAGAAACAATCAATTTCTCACAAGTTTATTTGCACATCAAGGTGATATTAAGAATAAATTTGGACAAAGTAGCACGTATCAACTTTTTCTCGAACTCCTTACGATATATCCTTTTCCAATAATTTCCAAAAAAACTGCCATTTTTGTAAAACCAAGAAACATGACATGTATTATATATATATCACAGTTATACATTAAGAAGTACTGAATGAAGCATATCAAAGCTTTGCAACTAGAACACACAATTACATAACTAACCTTACTATTAGGAATATTACGAATAATAAAGATATATTTGTACTCCTCTATATATTGTTCTTCTGGTTCATTATTAAAAGACACATCAATATAATATAAGCTCTTATTATTTTCTTCCCCTCAGAAACTTAACACTCACACACACAACACACATATGACATAGATTGAGGACAGTAAACTCACTCTTAATAACACGTTGTAATGTTATGATTTACTTTGTCAAAAGTGTCATCAAGGAGTGGGTGGTTGGGTGTGAGGATCCCTGGGGAAGGTGAGTTGTGGTGCACAAGGGACAGAAGGCAATACAACAGGTGTAGACGATGATGTCAAAGTAGTAGGGCGAAATTGTGGAGGGCACAAATTTGGTGTAAATGGTAATTGAAATTGGGCCTGAGGGATGGGTGGTTGAATTGGAACACTACCACCATCAAATGCAAATGGTGGAAACGTCAATGGATATTCAGGAGGATTCACTTGAGACCACCAAGGCCAAGGCCCTGATCCATAAAACATCCTAGGCTGCATCATCCTTTGTTGTGTATATGGAACCTCCAACTGGCTTTGCCAGCTTGAAATTGACAACACCTGTAATTTATTAATGCAAATGTTAGAAAGATCTAAATGAAAATAACATGCACAAAGTCTTGAGAAGTAGAACACATTATATATAATCAGGACTTGTTTGGTTCACTATAGGAAATAAAATATTTCATAAATTTTGAATACTTCATTAGATCCATGGGGAATTTAAAAATGTTTGGTTGGTTATTCATAAGGAAAGTAGAACTTCCCATGAGTTTATGCTTACCTAGGGCCTAGAGGAGAGTAGGTAAGCTACTTCCCTCATTTTGTAGGAAGTAAAAGTTTTCAGGAAGTAGAATGATAGAATACAATCTTCTATAGGAGCTTACCTACTCTATATATATTCTTTTGCTATACTTCGACAAGATAGTTCGCCTCTCTCACGATATTGAGCACAAGTAAGAAGTGGATGATTTGCTCAACTTAGAAAATTTGCAGATTTGCTCTAGTCATTCTAAGTTAGAGAGCAAGGTTCATCATGTTCATGAACCAATATCTCTTGGGATGCAATGTGCTTGTTGAACAGTGACCCTTTCAAAAACGCTAGTTGTCAGCAAATCCAAAGAGGTTATCGGAAAGTGTTGGTTTAAGTGGCAATGCAAGTGCCTTTTCATTTGCAAATGAGATGTGTATAAAGGGAGTTCAGCTTTGTGTTGATGGAGATGATCGAGGTCTCTACTTGTGCTAAAGTAAATGGCAAAGATGTAAATTCGATTAGGGTTATTAGTCGGGGTTCAATTTTGTCGTCCGATTCTAATATGATCAATGTTGTGCCAGGTTACCTTTTCAAATTAAAGGCCAACGAAGAAAAATCAATGTCAATTGCTTAATCATCTTGGGTTCCATCGTAATATGAAAAGTTAATCAATCTCAATTACTTCAAAATCTTGGGTTCCGCCAGAAAATGGAGAAGAAAAATAGGGTTCACCGTTCAAGTAGCAAAGAGATGGTGTAGTGAGGGGTATCCCAATGGCTAATATGGTGTCATTACTTCGAAAACGTCTTAAGGAATCCATGAATTCTTTTGTTGTTTTAATTTGTGTGATCTTGTTGTCTTCGTTTGTTGTATTTCCATCGGTTTCTAGGTTCTTTGATTTGGTAGCTGTGTGATATTTCTAGCTCATTCTAGTGGCAATATTGACCACGAGTTCTTGTTGTGTTTGGAGCGTTTGGTTTTGGCGTTTATGACTTTATGGTGTTCGCCTTACTATTCAAGGTGTTGTAGTCTTGGTATTTTGATGTATGCCTTTTAACTCTTTTATGAGTTTCAATGAAATGAATATTTACATATATATATATATATATATATATATATATATATATATATATATATATATTATTGTCAACTATTTTTCATATCATTAAACAATCCTATTTGCTATGCTTTCACATGAAAATATGTAAATATATATGGTTAATAATATAAATATTTTCCATGTACTTTACTATATTATGTTTCCTTAAAATATGAACACAATTGACATTATAGAAAATAAACTTCCTCATCAATAGCTGCTTGATTCAGCAAATACAAGGGGGTTGCGCTGTATTGCTCAATCTAGTTCATTGTAGTTTTTTCGAAGACGAATTTGATTTAACCTTGTTTGATTGTATCTTATTTTAATATCTATTGTATATGCCGTTTGACCTTCAACTAATGAAATTTCTCTTTAAAAAATAAAGAAATAAATAAACATCAAGCGTTGAAACCCTGGGTTAAGGCCTACTAAGAGGAAATGAGCCGAGGCCTGAGTTGCAAATAATCAAGGAAAAAATGGTCATAGTGGAAAGAAGGTGTTTATAATATTACTTCAATATGGTATTTCAAGGATCTGATGTATTCAATGGCATGGCCGAGTATGGACGCATGATCCCCCTGCAAAATTATTACACAAAATCCTTTTTGAATCTCATGAATGATAAATCATAATCATATTAAGAAAGCAAATATAGTAGATAAACTTTAAGAGCACTGCGGGGCTAGTAGGGCTCAGAGACACGTTGTGGTTATCACGAGTGTTCGAGGAAAATTGTTGACGAATTGCTTTTCCGCAAGGTAAAACCTGCACTAGCTGGGTTTTTAGTATTTTTCGTCTTATTTTTTTAGTCTTGTTATGTTATGATTCTTTAGTGATTATTTATTTCCTAACCAATTGCTAATTATAGAAATAAATAATTAGTTTTCCCCTGCAAAATAGTGCATTGGCATGTGTGCCTAAGGGAAACGGGTCAACTAAAAAAAACAGAGGTAGTATTGTTTTCTTGCTACTATGCTTTCGCTTCAGTCCTTGCAGAAGTACTAGTAAAATTGAGTAGGAATCATAATTGCTAAGAATAAATTTTATATTTCCTCCATTTTTTAAAGGATGCAACATTTTGACTTACACGTTTGTCAACGCATAGATTTGACCATTAATATCTTCAAAATCTGTTAGTTTAAGTTATAGAAAGTTGATATTTTGTAAATATACATTAAGACATAACATCTAACACCATTTTACTTACTTCATTTTGTTGTATATATTAGTCCAACATATATAGTCAAAACTGATGCAGGAATAGTGCAAAAATCAAAATATTGCAACCTTAAAAAAAAAGAGGGAGTATTTGATATCAAATAGTAACAAATTATTATTGTAAGGAAAAATAATGTGAAGTATTTGATAGCAAGCAGTAAATTACAATTGTTAGCAAAGTATTGCACATTATACTAAGGGCATGTTCGGCGCAAGCTTTTTAGGTAGCTCGTGTAAGAATAATGCCTTGAATCGGGGTTGTCTACAAAAGGGCGAATCGTGGTAGGTGTCTTGACTCGCGGCTGGATGCCGAGAGCTGACTGCGAGTCGCGTCCGGCGCCGCGACTCGCGCCAAGTGCGGGTTATGCTGTAAACGCAGAAACACATGTTTCCGAATCTGTTTATAAATAGTTTTTATAACCTAGTTTATTTATTAAGCGCGGATTAGTTCATAACACATCTGTAATTCTGTTTTCCTCCACATCAATAAATCAGTTCTTTCTCTGCCCGTGGACGTAGCCAACACTCCGTTGGTGAACCACGTTAAATCTATGTGCGAATTTTTCTTTGCTTTGCATTCGATTATTTGTTCTTTCTCACATCTGTCATAACAAATTGGTATCAAGAGCTTTGGTTTTTCGATCTAAGTGAGAAAGATGTCTGGGATGAATGTGAAAATCGATAAATTCACTGGGAGAAACAGTTTCAGTCTATGGCAGATCAAGATGCGGGTTTTGCTAAAGCAACAAGGGGTTTTGGGCACCGTTGGAAAAGAAGTCAACGGATTCAGTTACCGCTGCGACGGTCATTCTGGAGGAAAAGGCGCATTCAACGATTATGTTGTGTGTGGCTGACGACATAATTACTGAAGTCGCGGAGCAGGAAACCGTCGCTAGTCTGTGGTTGAAGTTGGAGAGTTTGTATATGACAAAATCTCTAACCAACAAGTTGCTTTTGAAGCAACGTCTATTCAGCCGGCATATGCAGGAAGGTACGTCTCTTAGGGACCATCTCGAAAAGTTGAATACTATCTTACTAGATCTTCGTAATATTGATGTTAAAGTAGATGATGAGAATGCTGCTTTAATTCTGTTAGTATTTTTGCCTTTATCGTATGAGAATTTTGTGGATTCTTTTATTGTTGGGAAAGATAGTATGTCATTAGAAGAAGTAAGATCTGCTCTTCATACTAGAGAGATTCGTCATAAGGCGTCTGGTACAGATACAGTCGATTAGGCTGATGGATTAGTAGCTAGTGGTAACGGACAGGGGAATTCAGGGAGAAAATTCAGGAAACTGTCTTCTAGAGGTCCTAAACCTGATGATGTCTGTAATTACAGTAAGGAAACGGGGCATTGGAAAAGGGAATGTCCTAAAAAGAAGAATCAGGAAAATAAGTCTGGGTCTGATAAATCTGGGTATGGTTCTGCTGCTGTTGCAGCAGAAAATTCGAGTTATGATGATGATATTGCTTTAGTTGCTAACGAACAAACACATTGCAGTGATGTGTGGGTTTTAGATTCTGGAGCGTCTTGTTATATGTGTCCGCGCAAGGAGTGGTTTATGAACTATAAACAAGTTGATGGAAGTGTTACTATGGCCAACAGTGAGGTCTGCAAGACAGTTGGTATAGGGTCCATCAGAATTAGGACATGTGATGGCAAAGTTTGTACTTTGAACGATGTTGGGCACGTTCCACAGGTCATGAAAAATCTGATTTCACTTAGTTTGTTAAACAGAAAAGGGTTCAGTTTCAAAGGTGAAGGTGGAGTGTTGTATGTCTATAGCGGTTCAAAAATGATTCTGAAAGGGGTTAAATGAGAGACATTGTATGTGTTGCAGGGGTCTACGTTATCTGAGTCTGGGGTTGCCACATTGGCTGTTTGTGGTAGTGTTGAGAAACAGGTGAAGCACAAAGACACTCTAGTTTGGAGTGGTGGTTCACGTCAGGGAAAAGTCCATCAACACTCACAAGCTGAATCTGAAATTCCGTGTTCTTCGTCGTCAAAATCGGGTCGGCCAAATTTGGCTCTTGGTCGGCATGAAATCTTTGGGAACTCTCCCCAAAGGGACGGTTGTGAAGACACGGTGGGTTTTGCACTATATGTCGGAGAGGTGGATATATATGAGCCGTCCAAGGAAGGTGTTGCTCGTGCTAGGAAAGAGTATAAGCAAGCCATCTGTTCGAATCTGGTTCCACAGGGTAAGTTCCAAGGTTGCTTGGACTTAAAAACTGTTTGTGGTTGTTAGTTGCCCTTTAGGGCAAGTCCTGGGGCCTCTAGGGGCTAATCTCGGTGTCCTTTATGGACAAATGCGGTTCCGGTTGTCTTTCGGGGCAAATCTGGTTGCAGGGAGAATATGGGCGTTGTGATCAATGCATCTGGTCATCTGGTTATCTGGCTCGTTGTGAGAGGATTCAAGTCAAGGTGCACATTTGTAAGAATAATGCCTTGAATCGTGTTATATCGGGTTGTCTACAAAAGGGCGAATCGCGGTATGTCTCAACTCGCGGCAGGATGCCGAGAGCTGACTGCGAGTCGCCCCCAGCGCCGCGACACGCGTCAGGCGCGAGTTATGCGGTAAACGCGGAAACGCGTGTTTCTGAATCTGTTTATAAATAGCTTTTAACCTAGTTTATTTATTAAGCGCGGATTAGTTCATAATACATCTGTAATTCTGTTTTCCTCCACATCAATAAATCTGTTTTCTCTCTGCCCGTGGACGTAGCCTACACTCCGTTGGTGAACCACGTTAAATTTGTATGCGAATTTTTCTTTGTTTTGCATTCGATTATTTGTTCTTTCTCATAAGTGTCATAACAGCTCGCGCTTTTCATATTTTGACTCAGTTTAAATACTAATTTAGAAAAATAGGAGTATTTCGTTAGGTAGTGGTATGATTAGCTTTTAGGGATAGAACTAGTGCTTTTGGGATAGTATTTAGTGGTGTATAAATTTTATATTAAAGTTTTGTTTTAGTGTTTGACTAATTTTTGTAAACAGCTCCTTTGATAGCTTCATATAGCCGAACATTAATATTGATACTGCTACTTCGACAGCTAACAACTAACACTATACACCAACCACTAACAACTAACATCTACCAAAGATAGCTAATAGCTAATAGTTACTCTCACAACTAAAATCTACCACTACAAAGAATAGTAATAGGAACTTATCATTTCCCCTAAAAAAAAAAACTTATCATTATTGTTTGGAATTTATCATACATATCAAGTTCACAAGTTAAGAAATAATATTGTTAGAAAGGTGTTGTCTTCTTACTTATTTTTGTCTAAAAAAATAAATATTGTATCTAATATTATTATTGTTAAGAAAGTGTACTATGCACAATATTTTTTCTCACCCAGTTTCGAGTGTTACCAATAAACAAAAAATGGTTAATAGTAGGCCATCGTAAATCACAAGAGTCTTGTTATGAAAAAAGAAAAGGTAAAAGTGAGACCAATAAAAGAACTGTTTTTTCACTAATTACCCCCGAGTTTTCAAAAAATTCACGAGTTACCTTCGCACTCTTCAAAATTTAACCACCCCCTCTAACCCTAATCCTAACCCCTATTCTAATACCCTCATTTAACCACCCCCACAACCCCCCACCGACAGCCCCACTCCAACACAGCCCCACCCCACCACCCCCGCAGCCCATATCCCCCCTTCGATTTTCGTAACCCCCACCCCTTCGAATTTCCGTGCTGACCTGAGGTTCGGAGGTGCGGTGGCGTGTCCGCGGTGGTTGTGGAAGAAGCAGGGACATAAATCAGTAGCAGGGGAAGAGAGAGAGAGAGCAAGAGAGGAGAGAGATAGAATGTAACGAGGGAGGAGGAGGGAAGCAGGGGTAGCTGCTGGTGGTGGCGGCCGGCATTTATGGGCTCCGGTGAAGGCACCCGACAAGGAGGAGGAGGTAGAAGTGATGGTAGAGGGGGGAGGGCAAAAACCCAAGGGGGGGATGTCATGCGGGCTTCGGGGGTGGTGGAGCGGGGGCGAGTGGGTGGGGGTGGGGAAGGGTTAAATAGTTAAAGATTTACTATAATACTTAACCATTAGTCTTATTATAATTACATAACTAGTATTTTGGCCCGGATGATGCCCCGGGTCAATTATAATTGTCAAATACATTTTATTATTCATAAATTTAATAATTGATTTTATTAGCTCTTCGTAATTTTCTAGTCTAGTGCGAAATTGGAAAATGGACGTTATGGTATGATAAGTTGTTGAAAAAATATTATAAGGAATTTGGGATAAAATTAACAATATCAATGGAAATTGGGGGTAAGAGAATGTTATTACCTTAATAAAAAGTGTTAGAGATAAAAAAGATTGTTTGTGTCTTTATATTTACATATAATTACAAGACTTTATTATGTTTTACTTTGAAATATTAGATATTAAAATTGTAGTGGATTGGTGGTTAACATATCACTTGACATTTCAAAGGTAATGTGTTCAATTCCTAGTAGCTACACATTGTTTATATTTTTAAAATGAGATCATAAACATGTGTAATAAAAGTTTGAGAAGAGTGCCACGTGTCACATACATTAGAGAGCAGCCATGTGGCACCATTCCTTTGATAGAAACGCCTTTTATTATATTCATATAGATATGTATTCTTTAATTCTCAAGCCAACAACTTAACAGTAATTAATAAAAGTACTCGCAATATATACTATAATCGATTTAATAATATTAATAATGTGCTCCCTCCGTTTCTTTTAAATTATTCACTTCATTTTGGGGGAGAACCAAGGAGGAAGTACAAAAGTATGAAAGAGAAACTGTAAAGGTGGAGTAAGAAACAGAAAAGTGAGAGAGAGAAACTAAAAAGTGGGTTAAAATATTAAAAAGTGGATGACATGGGTGGAAAAAGAGGAGAAAGTAGATGCGACATGTTACCAAAATTAGAAAAAGCAACAGTGTGTAGATAAAAAAGAAACAGACCAAAAAGGAAAGTGAGTAGATTAAAAAAAAAACGGAGGGAGTAGCAAATACGTATATAAGAAGTTGCGTTTTCCTTGATCGGGTCTTCCAATTAAAGCATCTAGAAATGAGACACCAATACTACAATATCTCATGTATTCAAAATTGCAAGTTATTGACGAGACATACTTAAGCCTGTTCTATTCGGCATAAAACAACTGAACTGAATTGAACTGAACTGATTGCAACGGAACTGAATTGAACTGCTGAATTGAACTGAACTGAATTAAATTATAACTAATAGTAATGATTATTAGAAACTGAACTGAACTGAACTGAATTGAACTGAACTGATTGCGACTGAACTGAATTGAACTGAACTAAACTGAACTGAATTGAACTGAACTGAACTGAACTGAAAATAAGCTGGGAGAACAAGCCCTTATAATAATTTATGTAAATCTACAAAAGATAAATAATCGATATATAATATGAAAAATTTTCTTTAGTGTTACGATAAGTTATTATAAGTTTGTCTTATAGTATGAGATTTTGTATTGAGCAAGATGAAAAAAATTGCACTAAATATTGCAAAAGTCATTGATTAATTGTGTCTAACAAAAAAAAAATTGTAATGTAATATTACATGCCAAAGTGCCCTAGGATAGATGAGCAACAACTTGCGTTTGGTTGGCAAGGTGGTATAGGTTTAAAATCAGAAATCAAACCAAGGTGGTATAGGGTTAGAACTTGATTCCTAATACCAGGTGTTTAATTTGAATCTTGTTGAAATTAGAAATTAAGTCAAAATTATTATGTTTTATGTATTTAATTTAGCTAATCACCTGTGATACCGTAATGTTGTTCTATTGTTACTTTCTTCTTTATATATTTTTCAGGAATCAAGTATGACAATAATTATGGCTACCCATACGAGTGGCAAGTATAACAATTTAACTAGTTATTAGGCCCCAGGATATGCCCCGGTAAGGAAAATTTTCATGTATTAATATTATACTTTAAGATAATAACACTAAATATCACTTGGTCTAGTATTTAAGAATTTAATATATAAACTTGAAGTCACGAGATCAAACCCTATACTATGCAATATCTATTTTTTTATTGAATGTGGATTACATGGGGTAAAATGCCCTTAGGGAAAGCGCCACGTGGCACCGTTCCTTGTTTAGTAACGCCTTTTAATATATTAGTATATATTTAGAAGAAAAAAAAGATAGAAATAAAAAATTGAATTGCAAAAAGAAACACCAACTCGAAGGAAACACCGAAGACAATAGAATTGCAAAAGATCAACACAACAATGGTCAATGAGTACAATGAACTAAAAATTGATAGCAAAAAATTCTTGAAAAAATAGAAAAGAAAACAAGTTATCGCTAAATGATGTTGGATAAAACAATGGAGAAAATAGAGTTGCAAACATCAACATAACAATGGTCAAGGAATACAACAATTAAAAACATATAGAAATTTATTTTTACAAAAATAGAAAAGAAAAGTAGAAAACAATTGTGTGCTTTTTTTTCCTTCCAACAATATGTTTCTCTTCTTTTTTTTTTTTATTTAAAAAATTGATACTTAGGGTTTGCTATAAGCCAAACCCACCTCCCCCAAGCCCTAAGGGTTTCTAAACCCCATACTTAATGGGTTTAAGGTATTGGTTTTAAAATGAGAATTTCACTAAGCAAACACTTGGTATGAGTTTACCCCATTTCAAATTCATACCTCATACCTATATTTTGCAAACCAAATGCTTACTGTTGTTCTAGCCTCCTTTCATGCCTTAGGTGAAACGGCTAGCGTACTCCCAACTATCATTCCATGATTCGATTATGCTCCTTGAGGTAAGTATATTATGCATTGTTCAAGCTTCTAGAATTTAGATGCATAAATTTTTGGAAGTAAAGATGGAAAAACGGGCAAAATTAGGGGCGCCCGGTTGGACCGGGCGGATGCCACCCGATCAGGCGGGTGTCTAGTAGTTTGCTGTTTCTGGCCAATCGGCCGGAGTTCGCCCGATCGGGCGTCCTGTGGAACTTCAGTTTTTTCGTCTCGGGCCCGATCGGGCGGATGCCTAAAGTCTCGATTTTTTTCGGATTTTAATTTCTTCCTTGGATTCTTTGTGTAACCCCCTTTTAATTACGTGGTTAAGGATGGTTTTCATCCTTATGATGGTAATTCATGTTCTCCATTATTCCTCTTGATTATGGGAGTTTCATTTCTTCATCTTCATGAGTTTTAAAGTGGATTTATTTTATCATTGGATTCCTTGGAGTCTTTTGATTGCTTTTGGGAGGTTACTTCTTTAAATATAATTCATTTTTCTGATTTTCTATATGATCCTTTCTTATCTTTCTCTTCTTCTTTTCTTCATTTTTTTGGGCATAAGTTCTAGTAACTCCATCTCATACCCAAGAGTGCCATTGTGTGGTGAGAGTTGTGTAAACCTTAGGGAACGAATCGGTGAGTACAATTGTGCACCCCGGTTGCACCGAATCTCGTTTTCAAGGCAGTGATTTGTTTACCACGGCACAACAAGTTCAAATTTCTTGTTCATATCTTGTTCTTCATTCTAGCCTTGAAAACCTTTTATTACAACAATTTGAAAACGAGATATTATGTCGATTGTTTTGGCTAATCCAATGTTGAACAAGACTCTTCTCGACATCTCTAAGTTGGAGCCTCTTGATGGTAAGAACTATAAGACATGGTCACAAAAATTGTTGATCTTTTTTGAGCAACTTGAAATTGATTATGTCCTCTATGAAGATGTGATTGAAGCAATTGAAGCAAGTAAGGCGGTAGCCCCGGATGCCTCCCTTTCGGCGGAGGATATCAAGAAAGCGGCCGATGCATTGACCAAGAAGGAGAAAGACAACAAGCTTGTTCGAGCTCATATCCTTCATCATGTAAGTGGAATCTTATTTGATCTCCTTATCACCAATCGATCAAGCAAGTCCATTTGGGACACTTTGCAAAAGAAGTATGGTGCCGATGATGCCGGTAAGAAGAAATATGTGGTTGGTAAGTGGATTAATTTCAAGATGACGGATGACAAATCCATCATGGATCAAGTTCATGACTATGAGAACATTGTCACCGACATCCTTGGTGAAGGGATGAAAATGTGTGAGACTCTTCAAGCCAATGTGCTTTTGGAGAAATTCCTACCTTCATGGAATGACTACCGAAACTCTTTGAAGCACAAGAAGAAGGACATGAACCTTCAAGAGCTTATTGGTCACAAGAGGACCGAGGAGGCCAACCGCCTCAAAGATAAGTTTGATTCTCTCTCTTTGAATTCTTGTAAAGCTAACTTGGTTGAATCTAGCGATCCTATGGCTAGAAACAGGTTCAAAGGTAAGAAGAATATTAATGGAAACAAAGGAAACTTCACTTCTAACAACAAGATTCAAAAGACCAAAGGAGCATGCTATGTGTGTGGAATGATAGGACACAAGGCCTATCAATGTGTTCACCGCAAGAACAACTCCAATGGTGCCTCCCAAGCCAATCTTGTTGAAAAAGATGATGTGATAGCCGCGGTGGTAGTCGAAGCCAACTTGGTGGAGAATAAGGTAGAGTGGATCTTGGACATGGGAGCATCAAGGCATATTTGTGCTAACAAAGCTCTCATGACGGACTTTGAAGATGCTACCGACGGAGGCCATGTTTACATGGGAAATAGTAGCACCGCTGGTGTTCTTGGCAAAGGGAAGGTCCACCTTAAACTCACTTCCGAAAAACTTTGTTTTTGAGTAATGTCTTGTATGTTCCCTCCCTTAGGAGGAATCTTGTTTCGGGTGCCCTTCTCAACAAAGCCGGTCTAAAGCTTGTCTTTGAGGCGGACAAGATGGTTATTACTAAGAATGGAGACTTTGTTGGGAAATGTTACCTTAGTGGAGGCTTGTTTGTGATGAATGTTTTGAATAATAATGGAAGTACTTCTTTTGCTTATATTGTTGAGTCTATGGATGTTTGGCACAATCGTTTAGGACATTTAAATGTTTCTTACATGAAAAAACTAAAGGACATGGACTTAATTTCTTTTGATCAAATTGACAAAGCCTCTAAATGTCCTATTTGTGTTGAGGCCAAACATACTAAGAAACCATTCAAGCAACTTATATCAAGAAGTACTAAATTGC
Organism: Beta lomatogona; assembly: GCA_947646795.1. Classification (NCBI taxonomy): domain Eukaryota; kingdom Viridiplantae; phylum Streptophyta; class Magnoliopsida; order Caryophyllales; family Amaranthaceae; genus Beta; species Beta lomatogona. The sequence continues at coordinate 8,845,830 of CANSNZ010000063.1, read as the reverse complement.
TAGAGTTGATTCACTCGGATTTAGCGGACTTTAAAAATTGCACTACTAATAAAGGAGGGAAAAATTATTACATAACTTTTGTTGATGATTTTTCAAGGTTCACTAAAGTTTATCTTTTGAAAACTAAGGATGAGGCGGAAAGTGCATTTTTAAAGTATAAAGCCGAGGTTGAAAATCAGCTTGATCTTAAGATTAAAAGGGTTAAGACCGATAGAGGTGGTAAATATGGAAAATGGTCTTTAAAAGAATTTTGTGAAACCAATGGCATCATCCATGAGTTAAGTTCCCCTTACACTCCACAACAAAATGGTATTGCCGAAAGAAAAAAATAGATCCTTCAAAGAAACTATGAATGCAATGCTCTTAAGTTCCGGATTATCCGACAACATCGAGGAGAGGCGGTTCTATCCGCATGTTATGTACTCAATAGAGTGCCCCATAAGAAATTGGATAAAACACCTTATGAACTTTGGAAAGGTTATAAACCGAACATGAGTTTTTTGAAAGTGTGGGGGTGCTTAGCTAAAGTTGCTTTTCCAGATTTTAAGAAAATCACTATTGGGTCTAAAACTTTTGATTGTGTGTTTAGTGGTTATGCTCATAATAGTGCCGCATATAGGTTCATGCTTTTGAGTGATTATTCTATTTGTGAATCTAGAGATGCAGTTTTTTTTGAGCACACTTTCCCATTGAAATCATCATCATCATCTTCTATACATATGAATGAGTCAAGTATTGATGTATCCTTAGATGTTTCTATGCCTAGTTCTAGTAATCTTCCGTCTACTCCTTTGGTAGTAGGAGTACAACCTAGGAAAAGTAAGAGGGTTAGAGTAGAGACTACCTTTGGACGAGATTTCTTGACCACTTTTCTTGTTGAGTACTTTGATGTGAATTGTTTGAGTGAAAATGTTGTTTCTCTATTTCTCTTAGAAGAAGACCCAAAGACTTATAATGAAGCTATGAAATCCATAGATGTTAGTTTTTGGAAAGAGGCCATTAAAAGTGAATTAGATTCAATCATGTCTAATCATACTTGGGACTTATGTGATTTACCTAAAGGATCTAAACCCATAAGTTGTAAATGGATCTTTACTAAGAAAAAGAAACCCGATGGCTCTATTGATAAGTTTAAAGCTAGACTTGTTATTAGAGGTTTCACTCAAAAAGAGGGTATAGAATACTTTGATACCTACTCACCCGTGGCTAAGGTTGCCACCATTAGGACTTTGGTTGCTTTAGCGGCGATTCATGACTTAGTGGTTCATCAAATGGATGTTAAAACGACTTTTCTTAATGGTGATCTTGATGAAGAGATTTACATGACTCAACCGGAAGGTTTTGTGGTTAAGGGTCAAGAACACAAGGTGTGTAGGCTTAGAAAGTCTTTGTATGGTTTGAAACAAGCTCCTAAGCAATGGTATGAAAAGTTTGATTGTACTCTTAGGAGTGATGGTTTTGTGACTAATTCTTTGGACTCTTGTGTATATTGTAAAGTTTTGGATTCCTCTTGTGTTATTATTTGTCTTTACGTTGATGACATGCTTATTATTGGTACTAACCTAGAGGTTGTAAATTACACTAAAGAATTTCTCTCTACTAAGTTTGAAGTGAAGGATTTAGGTGAAGCCGATGTGATCCTTGGTATCCGGTTGACCAAACTCAAGGATGGCTTCTCAATGAATCAATCTCACTTTGTGGAGAAAATCTTGAAGAGGTTCAATTGCTATGATGTGGAGCCGTGTAAGACTCCATATGATGCAAGTGTAAGGCTCATGAAGAACAAGGGTTCTAGTGTGTCACAAGAGCAATATGCTAAGGTAATATGGAGTGTAATGTTTTTGATAATTGCACACATCCCTAAATTGCTTATGCGGCAAGTAGATTAAGTCGTTATACTCATAATCCTAGTAGTGAACATTGGAATGCACTTTATCGGTTACTAAGGTATCTTAAGGGCACCATGGAAATTGGTTTGCATTTTAATCGATTTCCTAATGTCTTGGAAGGTTTTTGTGATGCTAATTGGGTATCCGATAATGATGAGGTAGTCTCTACTAGTGGTTATGTGTTTATGTTGGGTGGAGGTGCTATATCATGGAAGTCCTCAAAACAACCATGTTTAGCTCGCTCCACCATGGAATCTGAATTCATTGCTCTTGAATTGGCAGGTCAAGAAGCGGATTGGCTAAGGAGCCTTCTTGCCGACATCCCATTGTGGGGGGAGAGATCTTCTCCGGTTTCTTTGCATTGTGATTCTCAAGCTGCAATTGGTGTAGCTAACAATAGCAATTATAATGGTAAGAAGAGGCACATACGCCTTAGACATAGTTCGGTGAGACAATTATTCAAGAATGGAGTCATTGCTTTGAACTATGTGAGGTCCGAAAGAAATTTGGCGGATCCTTTGACTAAGGGGTTGACAAGGAACCAAGTCCTTGATTCGTCGAGGGGGATGGGGCTTAAGCCCATGAAGAGTATATAATTAGCATTACTTATATCTCATCCCTATGGCATTTGGTGTTGTAATGCTTGTAGTAGGATGAATTCGTTGAGAATTCTTAATGGATCTATACTTATGTGGTAGGTGCTCTAGCTAAGCATTTGAGAAATCCACCATTGTAATTTTGTGGAGGTTGAGTTTGTTTAAACTCTTAATGAATCCTAAGAGATGTTTTGTGCTAGTGAGAAGCACAAGGGATTCACCTATATGGTTGTGAAGACTCGCCATCTTCTATGGAAACTTGAGTTTGTTTCCTAGAGCTTCCATGAAAACTAAGGTAAACGCATGGCTTAAAACGCGTTCACTTTGCGGAGTTTACTAGATTTTTGGAGTGATGTATGTGTTGTGGGGGCGTGGCTTAAATCTTAGAGTTTCAAGGTTAGTCCACTCTTTGATCAAAAGTTTAAGGGTTTCAAGGTTTGTCCACCCTTGGGCTTGTAAGTCATTGTACCACTTCACTAAACATTTGGTTTCAATTTACTTAAATGTAACACCGGATGTTATGTATTGATCTCCTCTTATGCCCAGAAATTCACTTTCTCTCATTTGGTTTCTTTTCTCATCTTTAGTGGGGGATTGTTGGAAGTAAAGATGGAAAAATGGTCAAAATTAGGGGCGCCCGGTTGGACCAAAGGGTGTCTCGTAGTTCGTTGTTTCGCCGCCCGATCGGGCGGAGTTCATCCGGTCGGGGCGTCCCGTGGAACTTCATTTTTTTCATCTCGGGCCCGATCGGGCGGGGCTCACCCGACCCGATCGGGCGGATGCCTAAAGTCTCGGTTTTTCCGGATTTTAATTTCTTCCTTGGATTCTTTGTGTAACCCCCTTTTAATTACGTGGTTAAGGATGGTTTTCATCCTTATGATGGTAATTTATGTTCTCCATTATTCCTCTTGATTATGGGAGTTTCATTTCTTCATCTTCATGAGTTTTAAAGTGGATTTATTTTATCATTGGATTCCTTGGAGTCTTTTGATTGCTTTTGGGAGGTTACTTCTTTAAATATAATTCATTTTTCTCGATTTTCTATATGATCCTTTCTTATCTTTCTCTTCTTCTTTTCTTCATTTTTTTGGGCATAGGTTCTAGTAACTCCATCTCACACCCAAGAGTGACATTGTGTGGTGAGAGTTGTGTAAACCTTAGGGAACGGATCGGTGAGTACAATTGTGCACCCCGGTTGCACCGAATCTCGTTTTCAAGGCAAGTGGTTTGTTTACCACGGCACAACAAGTTCAAATTTCTTGTTCATATCTTGTTCTTCATTCTAGCCTGGAAAACCTTTTATTACAACATAAATGACATTGAAAAATATATTATTTTGTTCTTAATTTGTTTATCATTGATGCCTAATGGCTAGAGACTTTTAGCAACTAAAATATTGATAGTCACGGGAAAAAACAAGGTGATATGCTCTTATAGTGCTACCACCAGTTTTGCACCTAATTAATTAGTGAGAATTAGAACTATGGAAATTTCACTTCTTCTTGGGTATCTCCAATTCTCCATGCTTCTCAGTTCTTATTTGTTTTATAAAATGTCCATTAGAAATTCATTTCAAAGGATTAGATAGTAAAATATATAGGGTCAGGATCCGGTGAGAATGGATCCTTATGTGAGAACAGATTTATGTTTAGAACATACGCAACACTTTTTAGAACATATGCGATACTTTTTTAGGACATACTTAAAATTTTGTTTTTAGAACATATTCAACACTTTTTAGAACAATAACTTATACTTCATCCGTTTCAAATTACTCGCTACACTTTCCATATAGGGAAGTTTCATATTACTTGCTACACTTCTTTTTTTTTCTCCCTCATATGGTAGTTTTAAGCTGTAAATTTACCAAACTACCCTTACTAAAAATATTAAACAACGGTTAATCATACCTAACTAAAACTAATTAAACATTAAACAAAAACCCACCACTAATCCCCAATCCTTTCCCCCCACCATCAACAACTTCAACCCATTTCTCTCTCCTCCATTATCCCAACCCATTTCTCTCCCTTTGACCACCACCATGATCAACCCACCATCATCAACAACTTCAACTCCTTCTCTCCTCTATTATCCCAACCCATTTCTCTCTCCTCTCACCACCACCACCAATCTAAACAACCCACCACCACACCACCCATCGCTTTCTCAACCTCTTCACCTCACTCTTTCTCATCTTCTCACCACTACCTTCTTCGCGCCGCCACCTCAACCACCACCACCGCTGCGAAGAACAACGCTCATCCTCTTCACCTCTTCCTCTCTCCCCGTCGATCTTTACCACCACCATCCATTTCTCTCTCCCGTCGATCTTTACCACCACCATCCATTTCTCTCTCCTCTCGATCTTTACCACATCCACCCATTTCTCTCCCTCCTCGATCTTTACCACCACCCACTTTGACAACCACTACACTTTGAAACTCGACCAAACACACCTAAAATTCAACCACCACACCACCTTAATTAACTAATCACGACCGAAATTCCAGATCTGGGTTCGAACCAAATGTCTTCGCTCTCCTTTATTTTCGCTATCCTTTCCAGATCTGGGTTCGAATTTGGGTTTTGGTGGCGGTGGTGGTTTGTTTACTTCGGTGTTGGTGGTTTGTTTAGTTCGGTGGTGGTGGTTTGTTTTGTTAGATTAAGGTGGTGTCGGCAGTTTTTATGGTGGTTAGGTTTGTGGTCGTGGTGGCAGGTTGTATGGTGGTGGTGAGGGCGGTTTCTGTATGGTGGTGGTAGAAGTTTTGGTGGTTGATGGTTTACGCAGTTGGTGGTGGTGGTGGTTGGTTTAGGTTCTAAATTACACTTAATCACATACCCCTCATATAACTAATATTACACTAACAAAAATTGCCTAGGGAACCGTAAAAAAAGAAGTGTAGCGAGTAATTTGAAACGGAGGAAGTAGAACATATGCTATGATTTTTAGAACATAAACACATCTTTTTACGTAAGAACCTAATCAATACATATATATACCGATAGATACATCTTTTAAAATTTTCAAGCTTATGTCCTAAATTATTTCAAGTATGTTCTAAAATATTTTAAGTGTGTTTCAAATTATATTATTTTAAGTATGTTCTAAATTATTTTTAACATGTTCAAAGGAGGAAAGTAAGTAATTATCAAATAATTCCGAGAAATTTCAATGTGTTTTTGGTAATTTTCAGTTGATTTTTGTTTTTTTTTTTAATTCCAAAAATGCAGAGATAAAAAATACAATACTATTCATATTTATTTTTTCATAAATTTATAAATTAGGAACACCAAAACTCTAGTGCGACTATTTAGAACACGACAAGAACTATATTGAACACAACAAGAAATATTTAGAGCATAACAAGAACTATTTAGAACACAGTAAGAACTATTTGGAACATAATAAGAACTAATCAGAACATAACAAGGACTATTTAGAACACTAGAAGAACTATTTAGAACACTAAAAGAACCATTTAGAACATATGTTTTACTATATTTAGAGCCATGCAGTACATCCTTTTTTTATTATCAATAAAATAATCATAAAATTAACATGGGAGAAAAATTTGTTATGAAACATATTCTCTAAAAAATTAAGTATATACTTCCTCAAAAAAAAAAAAACTTAAATATATATCCTAAAAAATTATTTAATAAGTATGTTGCTCTAAAAAGTGGTGCATATGTTCTAAAAATTTAAGTTTATTTCCTTATAAAAATTAAGTATGTTTCCTAAAAAAAAATAAGTATGTTGTTCTAAAAAGTGTTGCATATGTTCTAAAAAGTTAGGTATATTCCCTAAAACAAGGTTAAGTATGTAGTTCTAAAACGTGTTTGCATATGTTCTAAAAAGTGTTACATATGTTCTAGACATAAATCTATTCAAACATAAATTAGAAAAATGTTCTCACATAAAAGATGTTTTCTCAAAGGAGCCTTCCCCTATATATATATGCTAATTAATATATCGGGTTTGTTTTAGTTTCGGATTTAGGCCCATCTGTTTAGGGCCCGTTCGTTATCGTTTTTTGTTTTCAGTTTTCAGTTTTTTTGAAAACTAAAAACCAAAAACAGGAAACCAAAAAAAGTGGTTTTCACTTTTTAGCTGTTAGTTTTCAAAATCATCATGTTCCCAATAAATTAGACTAATTTTTTATTCATTATAGGACATATATCATATGACTTTGAAAATCAAAAAACCAAAAAACATAAAACTACAGTAATACCAAACGGGCCCTTTAGGTTAACTGGTAGGTTATTATATAAGACCTATTATTAACCTCTCGCATGATCATTCCGGAATCTGTCACTCTCTCCAAAACCTAATAAAACCGTTTCTCCTCTCGCATGTGGACATAACTAACACTTTGTTAGTGAACCATGTTAATTCTTGTGTTGATTGTTCATTATCTTTGCTATTGTTAATTGCATTCGTCATAACAGTATTTGGATTATTTCGCCATGAATGCTCCAAAGTCTAACCTTACCTTTTCGCAGTTGGGAAGTAACGCTTGCATCTCTCTCATCTTCGCATTGATACGCTTCCTCCTCCTATTCTCACAACTTCGCTTCTGTGAACGTTTCTGCATATGTACATACAATTGGAGAAAACATCTATGAGGAGATGGCCATTAATTTTATTAAGGGATGACCTAAATATTCTTATGGTTTGCATGAACTATTGAAAATAAAATATTTCATGCTCCCATTCTCACTTCAATAAAATTCTCATTTTTTACTTGCAAAAAAAATCATTTTTCTAAACATGAAAATTAAGTTTAATCTGCATTCACTAGGATAGATTTGATTCTACCATATGTCTACATCAAACTTGTATCAATTGTAGCATATATTCCAAAAAGAATTGTAGCAATTAAACTTGTAATGCTTAAACGACATATACAATTTGCATCCTATAGTCAAGTATAATTTTATGTCCTTCTACATTCTCCACCCATGTGCTCATGTGCAAATTAAAGCACATGTGTGAAAAGTTGTACCATACTCTAGTTACACTTGAGTGCATATATAGTGAACGTCCTCATAATAATAATTAGTTGAATTCCATATAAAATTCACTAGATGAAGATTGCAGACTTCTTACCCTCGAAGAATGAGCGTGTAAGTCTCCACAGTACTAGAGATGACATTGAGCTTGGTAGGTTATTAGATTTGGAATGGCATAATCGAGTTTAGCTTCCGCAGTCAACCTAACCCCAAGTTGTTTGGATAAATAAATTAAGATTATCAACTCAGCCCAACCTACTACTAAAGGGATCGAGTTTAAATTGACCTCATTGATTAATTTATGTTTTCCCTCTTTTCTTATAAATGCTTGAACTTAAAGTAGATAGCTAAATATAATATTTCAAGAATTGAAATAATAAAAGTTAACAGCGGACATGACTACATCTACCTAGTGGCTAAATACATCTATCTAGCTAGTTGGTATATTGCCGATAGAGAATATACACATAATGTTCTTCCTCAATTAAGTATATATAACATAAACGACCTAGGAAGAAAATGTCCAATTAATTCTATGTATATTCTCTATAATTAACAACACGGTTCACCGTTTTTAAATTTTTTGACTGGAAGGTCAATATTCTAATACAAACTACTCAAATAAGTCGATCGAATAAGCAACTTACAGTTGCAGATCAATGTAATTGATTTTATTTTTGTTTATTTACTTTGGTCCCTCTTCACAGCTACTACTAGTATTTTTAATCTTATTTTCTCTTTGGAATAAATTTTTTTTCCCAAGATTTCTTTCATATAGAATACTTTCTTTTTTATATTAAGGTAAACATACGAGTTACAACAACCCTTATGATCTTATTTAGGGAGGGAATAAGGAGCATTTATGCTTTTAGATGATCATGAGTACATTTTTTTATTCTACTATATGCTTTTTTAAGTTTAATTTCCTCCATCCCACCTTCAAAGAAAATAAGAAAAATTTCCTCCACCCACAGTTAACTGTAAAGTTACAACTACAAGTATACCAAAAAGTGTATTGTTTTTTTGACATAAGTAAGGAGTGTATTGTGATCAAATTATTTTTTTTCCATACTTCCACATTTTGACAACAAAAAAAATTTAATTCCAGAATAGAGGAAGTACTACAAGTCTACATACATCGTCTTTCATTGCAATAGATACTAAAAATGATTTCATAAATTACGAGAAAAAGATTGCATTATTCTCACTCTTAAAGATTCATGCAGATGTTGTTGAGGAATGAGAATTCGCTCAGGCTCCACAGGCTGCTTTCCTTTTGTGTGCGCTTTGGCCTCATCTACATTCTTGACTTCTGGTCCCTGAATAGAAAAGTTTTGTTTAATGAGAAAACACAGATTTGTATAGTACTTAGTATGATCTTGATATGTATAGACTATAGTCATAGATACAATGAAAATTGTATTCCCTATATATGATGGCTGTTGGCCACCTCTTTCTCATGTGCTACTTATAGATTATGATGTTCTTTCTTTAAGGAGTAAACGTTAAATTTAAAGTTTATAATGAAAATTGTATCAAACGCTAGTTATAATAATCTTATAAAGTTTAGAAGTGACTCCTAATTTTATATTCTTAATAATTATTACTCTCTTTCTTTCTATTTTTTCTGTTCTTCTTGTATATATGAGATTGTTTTCCCATTATTATATAATATAGTATATCACCTTTTATATATATATATATATATATATATATATATATATATATATATATATATATATATATATATATATATCGGGGTGGGATCCGCTGAAAACAGCTCTTAATCTGAAAACTGAAAATAAGGGTAACTTTTAACACTTTTTGGGTAACTTTATATATTTGAAGGGTAACTATTAACACTTTTAGGATAACTTCAACTTTTGTTAGTTTTGGGGTAACTTTTGCCAGTTTTGGGGTAACTTTATTATATTAAGGATAATTCTATATATTTCAAAGGCAACTTTATTTATTATAAGAGTAACTATTAACACTTTTAGGGTAACTTTTACTACTTTTAGGGTAACTTTATTATGTTAAGACCTTAAGAGTAACTCTATATTTAAAGAGTAGCTTTGAATTTTTTTAGGGTAACTTTTAGTATTATAAGAGCAACTTTAATTAGTTTTAAAGTAACTAATTACAGCTCTTGATACTTTTTTTTTTCCAATATTACTACCTTCTTCCTCAATGTACATCTTCTCCATTTTTTCCCAAACTTTGTGTGTTTCAACAACAACAATGGCAATGAAACTCAAGTCAAGTATACCCATCAATTTATCAACAACCTGTTATCTTTCGTTCCCAATGCAAATTATCCATGTCGACTTTGAAAATCAATTTACATCAACAACAAGCGGCGTCCTTATGAGTGCGAGCAAAACACCTCTCATAAACTAAATACACAAATCGAATCAAACACATTCGCACCAATCGCAACAACGAGAGGATCCGAAATTCCGAATTGAAAGGAAGAACAGAAAGTCGGGTACTCAAAAGGTTTGTGACGAGCGAAGATTATGATTGGATCTTTGGTTGAAGATGTCGGTGTTGATGATGGTGGCGCTCGGTGTTTTCCGCCACCGATGAAGGAGGAGAGAGAAAATTTTGGAAGGGTTAAATGTAGGTTGGATCTTTAGAGGAGAGAGAGAGAGGGGGTGGAGTTTTATGAGGAGAGAGAGAAGGTCGAGTGAGTTAGAGAATGAATTGATGATATAGGCCGCACGTTCCAAATCAACGGTCCAAATGTCTTGTTTTCGAGTTTTCATATTAAGAGTTGTTTTCACAAGATTTTGTTCCTATATATATATATATATATATATATATATATATATATATATATATATATATATACATATTACAAATACTTCATATATGAAAAATATAAAGGGTCAGAATTTAATGGAGGTTATGATCAAACTAAATGAAAGAATGAATAATATATTGTAAGACTTCTTGACAATCAATATATAAAAATATTTTTCTAAATTCTTTATGAATTAATATTTACAAAATGTTGATTGTTTAAAAATTAATGGTTGAAATTATGAAAAGAGCCAATTTATATTTTCAAATTTTAAATTTTCTTCATTTGAGCAAGGTATAAGATATATGTGCAAATATATGAGTATTAATTCTCGAGGGCACATAATTCTAGATATTACCCGAAGATTTTAAGAACTAGTAAGTAAAAATTGATCAATATGTAGGAATGACAGTTATAACTTTAACTCTATCTCATAATAAAACAAGACATTTCTTATATTTTATGATATAAAGTAATTCCTGATTTAAAAATGCAATATTTAAGACTTATGCTAAAGAAAATATTTTACTCAATGGCGCGCGCGACTGTTTACATGTAAGAGTACTTCTTTTTGAGAGGATACATATATGTAAGAGTACTTCTTTTGTATGTAGTATATGACTTTAAATTACTCCCCGTATTATAGAGTATAATGATTAGTATTAATTAATTAAAAATTAAATGATAAACATGCATTTTGTGAGTAGGTATTAACAGGATAAAAGGAGCTCACTTTGGCATAATAATGATCACAATTAATGACCAAGTGATTTCTATATATATACTTTCTCCTTTTTCTTTCTTTAAGTTGCAATAATATTTATCCTATGGACTCCAAACTTACAAATTTTCATTGTATAAATAAAACACTATCATATGTAACAAGCTCTTGTTAGATTGGTTTCAATATTTTTTTTACAAATTATCAATTTCTTTTATAAACTTCTTCTTACAACCTAAAAGAAAAAGTATATAATAGTAACCCTTCATTTTAATTTTGATATAAATACGTACGCACACTACTAGTCGTGTAACTTATGCATGGTGTAAAGTAGAGACCAACCTGATCATGAGTTTGAGAACCTTGAATAACAAGTATAGGACTGGGCCCATGCAGGACTTTACTTGTTGGAGCATCCGTATAATGGTATTCGGGCCGGGTACTAACTGATGCATGAGGTAATAGGGGAACTTCCGACAGAAATTGAAATATATCATGCAATGATAATGATGATGATGATGATGATGATTGATGACCCCTAATATTTTCAAGGGACGAGCATGTAGAAGAACAACTTGTAGAAGTAGAACTAGTATTGAATAGGTGCCCCCTTTGTTCGCCCATCTTTTCCAAGAGGCAAGAGCTACAATCTTTTCCAAGAGGCAAGAGCTACAATTCAAAGGCCTGTTTTATTTAAACAGTATTATTCTTTATATACTTGTAATTTATAGAAGTAAATGTGCATATAATTTTTTATTATTAATTCTAGTGTGAAGTTTATCCCCTTTTCTATCAGAAAAATAAAAATAAAAGAAATATCACTGCCGATTTGCCACTTACACGTATCTCCATCAGACAATTTTCGGGGTGAAGGAGAAGAATTTGCCACTTGTATTCCATATCATGTTCAACACATGACTTTTTTTTGTAGGGTAATCCACCATGACTAAGCACAACATCACCTTCTAATTTTCTACTATCTTCATTCGTCACTTACTAGTTACTATTTTGGGGTGTCAACTTGTTTTTGGAGGAATTCCTAATCCCAACCTGGTTGAAAGTTTGTATATATATATATATGTTTCAATATAACATTTTTAAAATAAAGGTAAAATTGGCCTCAACACCCTGAACTATAGCTTGGGTGCACCCAACACCACCAATTATGACTAGTAGCCTAAACACCACCAACTACGGGTGGGGTACAGTCTGTACCACCAACTACGGGGTGCGGTGCAGTCTGTACCGTAAAAACCCACCGTCTTCGACAACATTTTAGGCTTCCAAATTTCATTTATGGTACGGAATGCACCCCACCCCATAGTTGGTGGTGTTTAGGCTACTAGTCGTAGTTGGTGGTGTTGGGTGCACCCGAACTATAGTTGAGGGTGTTGAGGCCAATTTTGCCTAAAATAAATGAAGTTAATTTTATGTTATTAAAAACATAATGTATACTTCGCCCGCTCAACAAAGAATGCGACAATTTTTTCACGGTCTTCAACGTACAACTTTAACCATAAATATCAGTGGTGGATCTTGGGCGATAAAAGTGAGGGGGCCGGGCAAGTGTTTGATCCTTGCATCTCTTGTGAAAAATAGTGATCACTAATCACTATATGACACAACTTTTAACATCAAAACCTTAGGCAAAATATTAATTATATCATCTTCCCTTCGGGGGCCAAGCCCTCCCACGCCCAAGGGAAGATCCGCTCCTGATAAATTTCTATAGTTAAGTATTGATAAAAAAATCAAAAATTTATTTTTGAAACTACACATTGATATAATACAACAAGATCTCACATGACCATGTTATTATTAATATAGTGGTGAAAATTTGTGGTCCAAATTTGTAAAGTTTGACTCTAGGAATACATGTGTTTGCATTCACATGCTACAAAAAATCCCAATCAAGTCGCTTATGAGGCAACTCCAAAGCTATCGACTCGATAGCTATCTAGACTTTAGGAGTCTCCTCTTAAGACGGCTCAGTAGCTTTCTATAAGTCACCTATTAGTTATTAGGCAACTTCGTAGGTTAAGCTATTGAATCGCTTGTGCTAGAAGAGGTGACTCCATAGCTTAAGTTATTGATTCGCTTCTGTTGGAATGGGCGACTCATAAACTTTCCCACCTTTTTTTCTCTCCATTTTTATTGACTTGTATGCTCTCTGTTTGATTGAAGTTAATGCCATTAGGCCAAAGTTACTTTTACATATAAGATTATAATTATTCTAAATAAATAATAAGTCGGACTTTTAAAGTCGATTGTGTATAAAGTGCGACTCGTAAACATATCGAGTCATCTCGTACATACTAGGCGACTTGTTAGGTGTTTTGTTGACTTTGACTCCCACCTTGTAAGTCGCTAATATGTATGGGGTGACTTGATAGGTTTACAAGTAGCACCTTATACACAGGCGACTCTAAAAGTCCGACTTAATAAAGGGCTTTTATAGTAGTGATTCATTTTAAAGCTGAGAAAGTATTCTTTAATAAAATCAGATGGTTGTATAATATATCTAAATGACAAATATTGTTTAAAAATAACAGATGTTGTATAAGAATTTACATATGTTGTCTAAAGGTGAATGTGGGTTGTTCTTGTGTTGAGAACCTGTAGAGTTTCAAAATAACTCTAGATGGTAGAGTTCGTTAAATATCAGTCGTTGATTAAGAAATCAAAGACTTTCATTTTCTTTCCCAAAGATCTCCCTATTTTTCCCACGAATATCCTGCCCATATCTTTTCCTTTCCCACTAATCATGAGCCTTTGATTTTATAATATATGGTTAGGATTCAACTCTACTTTGTAGAGTTTTCATAAAACTCTAGAGGATCCGGACCCGTTGTTCTTTATTTAAAACAAATTCCTCCCAGATTGGAACTAGGCAACGCTCCGGTCAAGATGGAGAAATTTTAAATCTCATATTGTTAACTCACAATGATACCCCTAACTTGATTACAACATGGGTTTATATAGAAAACCACAACCTAAGTATAATAGGTATAGGTCACTACGATACTAATTACCTAACTACTCATACTCTAATTTTCTAAACATTAGAACCCTGAACATATCATGATTCATAACTCTAGCATAACTCTAATAGTTCCACATTATTTTGATAACTTAAAATTGTGGCTAGTGGGTATTACCATTTACCAGGATACCACCTAGTAATAAAACCCCCTTTTTATCTTTTTTACTTCTTAGCTTATTTTAATTTGCTATCGTACTTCATTGCAAAATATATATATAAATAATATTATACGGGATTTTTAGATTTATTACCACATGCATTTCAAAGTATAGAACTTTGACATTATACGGGAGTAATTGATCGTTTATCAAAAGAACTACGACATAGCATCTGTTAGTGCACGGCAGTATTTGCAGTCCCAGGTGATGATCAGGTGAAAACTTGCAGACAAGATACAGTCATACTCATACAGATTACGGACACTAGAATCATCGGCGACCTAGCTGAGTACAAAAGCAATATATTACTATTCGGCTGCACTAGTCGGCATTCGGCAAATGGTACGTATGATGTAACCTTACGTACTGGACAAGATATATATGAAATTATGAATTCTATGTCTTTAATTGAAATATATATATATATATATATATATATATATATATATATATATATATATATATATATATATATATATATATATATATATATATATATATGCGTATAGACATTAAACAAAATATGTCATTCTCGAAAACAATGTTTAATTTTTCCAAAGGAAAGGAGAGAGTGCATATGTGATTTTTATATCAGTATTTATATTATTAGTCCGGGAGCCCACTATTTATTTGTCCCTAACCCAACCCTTCCATGCATAATTACCAAATTATGGAGTAGTATATATGCATGGTAGAATAGTAGAATAGTAGCATTGTGCTTGTGGAAGTAAACATATAGGATGACTCTCAAGGGATAGCCAACTCACAAGTCATGATGATCTTAAAACTCTATTTTTATATGGTGAAATTGCCAAGATATAGTACCATTACTAACTACTATTGAAATTAGAATTTGATCCCCAAATATAATGCTACATAAACAAATATTCCTACTTTACATTGGATCCAAATATATTTCCTTAGCTACTGTCCATGTAGGACACGGTCGCAAAAAAATATTTTATATTTGGCGCATGCACAGTGGCGGACCCAGGAATTTGAATCTGAGGGTACGGACGAACAACAAACGCAGCCGGTGTGGAAAAAAGTTTACAAAAATTGTTCAACACATAAGTATAGATAACTAAAATCAAGATGATCACTTCAATTTAGAGCAAGAGTAGTTCTCGCCATAACAGATGATAGAAAAAAGTCGGCAATTCAGGTACCAAAAAGGTTACACAACAGAGATAACATAGTAATATATCCAAGATACTAGACCAGTCAAAAAAATTCCTATTATAAAGTTTAGACTTAGTCATCTAATATGCTACCTCTCGTAGGTTCGTTACTATGTTATCTATGTTTATCGTATAGAAAACGAAATTAATCAAAAACAAACAACTTCAATATATTCTAATAATTAGATCTAACAATATAGAACACTATACATTATCACAACCATGAACACAACAAATAACTAGCAATTTTAGCGATAAAATACAGCAAAATCTTAGAAAAAAACAGAACAATTACATAATTGAACTAAGCAGAAAACCTCTAAAATTCATGAAAGAACAAAACTTTAACATAAAACCAATCAAATAAAAAAAATAAACTAAAATCAGATCTAATTGAAGAGCAAAAAAAAAGGGCAGCAAAAACGATGCAATAAGCAAACCCTAACTATTTAATCAACAATGTCCAAATTAAACAATTTACATCTAAATATTCAATTAATCTAATAATCTAACATATATAAACTTATAAAAGTTGGAAAATATGAAATTAAAACACAAAAGTTCGAATCTAAGACTTACCGATTACGGAATCCGCCGCGAATGCAGGCGTCGCCGTCCGGGTCGCCGGTCGCGAAGTCGACTTCGGTTCGAATTAGAGGCGACGAGCAGTGGTCGGCGGTCGGCGCTCGTCAATGGTGCTCGGTGGTTCACCGGGTGTGCGGGTCGGTGGGTGCGGTTGTCTCGGTTTCGGTTGAGTGAGAGAGAGAGAGGAGAGAGAGGAGAGAGGAGAGAGGAGAGAGAGAAGCGTGAAATCCCGCGTGAGAGAAAATGAATCGCGTGCCTCCCAGCGTGATTCCAGCCTTTCTTTTTTTTTTTTTTTTTTTTTAAGGCGATTTTTTTTTTTTTTAATTTGGGGGTACAGTTGTACCCCCATGCCCCTTAATTAGGTCCGCCACTGCGCATGCATAACCGCTACTTAAATTAGCGATTTTGTAACATAAGCCACTAGTGGTTGTATTGTGAGGCAAAGTTTATCTTTGATGGATGTTTAATTGGGTGATATGGCAAGAGAGTATGAATTTGAGGGGGAGCGAAATGGCTTTTCACACACATCCTTGCAAGTTGCATGTATATTTACACTACACGTTGTTGGAGAAAGTATTTCCCCACTTTAGATATTGGACAATTTGTCTCATACCGTAGTATTTTTGTAATTTTACTAGAAACTTGATACAATACAATATAACATTCACTCGATATGATAAGATGCAGTCAAGATATAATATAGTAGTCACTCAATATGATAAAATAGTATCAAGATATGATGTACTAGCCATTGAATATATCAACTAGATTTCAAGTAACAAACCCTAAATTAAAATATATAAATTTTTTATATAATTTATAATTTTTTAATATTAATTTTTTATCATAAAAGTTACATAAATGTCATGATATCGGACAATTCTGATATGGGAATATCAGTGCTCCACAATGTTGGTGCTTTCAATCGACTTAATCTTGCTTTCACTAGATCTTTCTTCTTTATCCAGATTCCTCACTAGTTTTCCTAGGACTGTAGGACATTCTAGGTCGGTGATGTAAGTACTAGGAAGTTCTTAGCTAGGGTACTCTAGGTACATTAGATATTTTTGTATTCTAGATTTTTGTGATTAATTTGTGTGATTTTAAGATTTTTATATATTAATTTTTTAACAGGGTTTGGACCTGGGGGCCGAGGTCTATTTGTGTGTCAGGATGGGGTGCATTATTGAGGTGGTGGGTCAAATATAGAGCAATACCCTCATTGAGAAAATCACAAGTGTGGGGAGGGCCGTTACGCGAATTGGCAAAAAGAAATACACTTTCATCAAACACAAACTTTCCAAAAGAAGATATTGTTAGTTATTCAAGCACAATAGTCCAACACGGTTAGTTGTTATGGTTTTATTTTAATGCCGCAAGTGTACGGTGTCGTAGCACATACGGGTCGAACTCAGGGAGGTATAAGATTAACCACTACTTGATTTTAGATTATGAAATAGTTACACAATCCAGAAATGAGGAAGAGTCTATGAACTTAAGACTAAACAAACGACAGAATATGACAAACTATATGAATATGATAATTAAAACACTAAGATTAAGTATCACCACTACTATGAATTGATCAAACCGTAACTCACTTCCCAATTATTCAATTATAGCTTAGGTAAGAATGACATTCCCTTATGATTTAGTAATAAAGCACAGCTGCGAACCGAAACTGAATCCCAAATCATCCAACAATACCTAAAGCTCACTTACATGATAGAAAAAGGCCTAACTAACATGTATGATTCCTATTTTCATGGCTTACATACACAATTAGAAGCAATAAGAGCCAATGTCAATTAAATCCTAATTCCAATTCTCACCTATTTTCATGGGAGAATTTAAATCAATGACAAGATTATCCGAACTAAGACCCAACTTTCGTTGATGAACTTAATTAATGAAATGATAATTTAGCAAACAAACATATGATCCTAATTTCTATTCCAACTTTCGTTGATAATAAAAAGTAGGGTTAAAGTAAGATGCAAAATTGACTACAAACAAAATCTTGTCAAACCCTAAGCATATAATTCAATAACATGGGAATTGGAGCAACAATCTACATGATCAATCCATAATAGGGCTCAACTTAATCCTAGATAGAAGTACTACTCACTAATCATGGCGATAAGAACGATAAGCATAATTGAGTACATAATTAAATAGATTAAGAGAGAGAAGAGTAAAACTTATTAAGATTGCTTTAATTGTAGAAGAATCCCAAAGTACTTGATCAAATTCGTCTTTAAACTCCGAGTTTTTGCATACAAAATGAAAGCTAGGGCTAAAACTCTCATAAAAATCGTGCATAAAAACTGCCTTATGAAAATAACATAACTCCTAAACATAAAAGCGAGAAAAATAACATAACGGATGCTGCCCGCGTAACCGCGATCCGCGGTGTCTACCGCGAGTCGCGCCAAATACCGCGAGTCGCGGTAAGCTCTCGGCATTCCACCGCGAGCTGCTGCCAACGCCGCGACTCGTGGTGGAACCGATGTCTCTTTTCTTCCTTGGACTCTTCAAGTGCGGCTTCCAACATAATTGGACCTTATAGGAAGCCCAATTACTTCCATCTTGGACCTAGCATGGTGCCATTAAACCTCTAAATGAGCCACAAATGCATACTCCTCTCATAATTTCAACATTTCTCATCAATTCCTATCACTTGGGTATAAATCTACTCAAATTCATCCAAGTCACAACATAATATCCCTCAAAATGTGCCAAAATAAGAGTAAAAATGTGGACTTAACAAACTCCCCCATGCTTAGACCTTGCTCGTCCTCGAGTAAGCAAGAGGCAATGAACAACTAGATAACCTCACAAGGCCTAAAACATGCACCAACAACGAATAACGATCCATGTCCAACATCAACTAACATCTACTCTAGCGCCCCTCTCATACTCCATAGTAGCAACTAACCTACACCTAACTCCGCTACTCTTAAGCATACTTCCCCCATGCTCAACCAAAAATAGAGTCATGTGTGACCATGTTCTGAAAAAATCTCAAAGAACACTCACACATCTACTACGCACACCCACCATCAAGCCACAAATCACAAAAATATATCGAGTCAATCACAAAGGGTCAAGTTGACACCCCTATGCTTGAACTCATCAATCCTCCCTACAATCGAATCTCCAACATCCTCAAGTGAGACTTACATTTCACACACCAATCATCAAGCCTAGTCCTACCCAAACTACTCCTATACTCCTCCATCCTTATGTCAACCACGCCGGCAAATGAGATGAGTAACTTTTCTCTTTTTTCTTTTATCTCTCATTTTGCCTAGGAGCCCTTTCGGGTTTTCATCCTAGCCACTCAAATTTGTTCTTTTTGCTCACTTTCTCACCCGCTCAAATTAGCCACTTTTTTGCCTAGGTTGCCCTTTCGGGTTTTCAACCTAGCCGGGCCCCCAATTTTACCGAAGCCGCCCTTTCGGGTTTTAGCGGGTCATTTGTTTTTTTTTTTTTTTTTTTTTTTTTTTTTTTTTTTTTTTTTTTTTTTTTTTTTTTTTTTTTAGAAGAAGAAAAGAGTATATGAACAAGCATATATACAAGTGATGAGATATCCCCTCCCCCATGCTTACACAAAGCATTGTCCTCAATGTAGAAAAAGGACAAAAATGAAAGAAGGAAAGGGGAAAGCACTCACCAACTAGGAGCCAGAAGGCCCGCCAGGGTCACGACGTGATCTCCTGGAGGCACGCTCCTCCATACGCTGTTGTCGGCGCCGTTAAAGCTCGACCTCGGGGTCTGTATATGTATCGGGGTAGGTATGGAGATGAAAAGTGTTAAGTGAAGTCATCATGCAATAGATAGCGTCAAGCTGGTCCTCAGTCCCATCTAGGCGAGATGAGAACTCATCCTGCCTCAAAGAAAACGCAGTCATCCGCTCCTCATATGATGCAAAAGGAGGAGGGACATGTGTGTGAGAGGACCCAACTTGGCCATCATGGCCACCAATACCTCCATCTCGAGGATTAGGCTCCTCCTCATCCTCATCCTCATCAAACTCATCTTCTTCACCATCTCCATCATCCTCATCATCCATAACATCCACCAAGTGACCTCCCCGACCCCGGGTTTGCGAACATCGCAACCGTTGATACTCCACACGCACTACCGCTGCAAAAGCGGCGTCAGGGGCAAGGAAAAAGTGCTCTGCTGTGGCATTGGGAGGAATAGCCACCCGAGCAGGTTGAGGTAGGGTCATGAAAGTGACATGCCTTCCTCCATAAAGCCACACAAAACGGCCCTTCACCCCTACAAATGAGATCATCTTTGCACTAACCATCTTTGACGGATCATACATGTAAGAATCATCGGTCAATACTCGAACATTATCATTCGGTTGCACACCAAGGTGCTCAGCAATCAAGGTGATCATGCCACCCACACTGATCTTGCCTTTCTGCAGCTTAGAAAGCTCAAGACATCGAGCTACCCAAATTGCAGCTAGATCAGGCGTACCCCGGCCTGCTGGTGTCATAGACCATAAAACCTTCAACTCTAGGCTAGGGATGTTAGTGGGTTCCCCTTGCCCAAATACGGCCATAGAAAGCAACCGGTGCACATAACGAAGAGGGGGGTGGCGCAAAAAGGAACTCTTGTCATTAGGAGTCTTACGCAACTGAGTGAGTGCGTGCCAAAAGGTATCCTCATTGTACTCATTGGTGCGGTGGAAGTTCACGGCGTTCAAGTTCCGCCAACCAAAAATAGCTTTCAATTGTGGCATGGTAAGGTGGAATTCAATGCCAGGACGCTCACCCTCGGTTTTTTTTAGAGTAGAAAGGAATTCTAGGGTAAAACGCTCATAGGTTGGTGCCCATTTGTTCACAAAACCCTCAAGCCCAATTTTTTGAAGTAGTTGGGTGACTGGCTCAGCTAACCCCAACGTCTCTAGTGCGGAGTAATCAACGAACTTAGTAACCTTGATGTGACGGTTAGGCAGCGTGAGACGCGCCCAACGCCCACGGTGCTCAGCTGTAAGGTTACGAAGTCCCAAGGTGTCTACCCTAGAGGTTGATTGAGAGGTGCTAGCTTCTCCTGTTTTGGTTCGTTTGGGTCGGGGTGGCATGGTTCACAAGTATAAGGGCTCCCAGTTCAACAAAAAACAAACACAAGTACTCCAATCCACACTCCAACAACAACCAATCCACAACAAGGCACAAAAATACCAACCACAATCCAATTATCCAACCAACAAAGCACCAACAATCACCGAAAACAATCAACCACAATCATATAGATCCAACCAACATAATTTCAACAATCCTAGATATGAAGCTAGAACAAGGAATTCAAGCTATATCAAAGGAAGGTAGGAATGTGAAATTTATACCTCTAGGAGATCAAGGGATGCACTCCAATGCCAAATTTACCAAGCTAGTGCCCAATGTGGTTGATTGCACTCTCCAATTGCACCAAATAAGCCTCAATGCAAAAACCCCCAATTTCTAGGGTTTATGAAAGTGGATGGATTTTGTGTAATGTGGGTTGAAATAGGGTTTAGGAGAAGGTTGGGGTGGATTTTTTTGTAGTAGAAGGTTGAAAAGAGGAGGAGGGTGGTGAAGATATGTGGTGGTGGTGGTGGTTGATATGGTGGAGGGAGGGGAGTGAGAGAGAGAGAGACACGAAAATTTTGTTGAGGGAGAAAGGCAAAGTCGAGAGAAAAGAGTGAGGGAAGAGAGAGAGAGAGACGCGGGTTTAAAACCCGCTTCAACTTACCTCGTGAACCGCGAGTCGCGGTAATGACCGCGAGTCGCGGTTAATGCCGCAATGCGCGGTGAAGGCCGCGAGTCGCGGTAAGCTCTCGGCATTCTGCCGCGAGCTGAGGCAATGCGCCGCGACTCGTGCCTGTGAGGGTGCTGCAACCACCTATAGGCACACCAAAAACAAACACAAAGCCACTAATGTAAACAAAATCACACAAAAAGAAAAAGGGACAAAAAATGAAATAGAAATAAGTGTAGAACTCGGGTTGCCTCCCGAAAAGCGCTCGTTTAAAGTCAATGAGCTCGACTCCTTAAAATCATGGGGCAGTGGGTGGAAGAGATAGGCAATAGACGTGATTGCCTTCAATAGGGTCACCGATGACATAGTGCTTGAGGCGACTTCCATTCACCTTGAACAAGCCACTTGCTTCACTAGTGACTTCCACCGAACCATAGGGAAAAACCTTGGTGACCCGGAATGGTCCAGACCACCTAGAACGCAGCTTGTCTGGAAAAAGCTTCAATCGGGAGTTGAATAAGAGGACGGAGTCTCCAATGTGGAACTCTCTCCTCATGAGCCGCTTGTCATGCCACTTCTTAGTGCGCTCCTTGTAAATGCGCGAGCTCTCATAAGCGTCTAAGCGGAGCTCATAAAGCTCATTCAATTGCAAAGCTCGGCGTTCACCCGCTCGGTCAAAGTCATAATTTAGGCACTTGATAGCCCAAAATGCTCTGTGCTCTAGCTCGACGAGCAGGTGACATGCTTTTCCATATACTAAATGATAAGGCGTGGTACCAATAGGAGTCTTGAAGGCCGTCCTATACGCCCATAGCGCATCACCTAACTTAAGAGACCAATCTTTGCGCGATCTAGCCACGGTCTTCTCAAGTATAGATTTGATCTCCCTATTTGAAATTTCAACTTGTCCACTTGTTTGTGGATGGTAGGAAAGATCGACACGATCTTGCACACCGTATTTCTTAAGAAGAGCTTCGAACTTACGTTCAATAAAGTGACTTCCTCCATCACTAATCACAACGCGGGGGACACCAAAACGGGGGAAAATTACCTTCTTGAAGAACTTGGAAACCACACGGGCATCGTTCGTTGGAGAAGCCAAGGCCTCTACCCACTTAGATACATAGTCAACGGCTACCAAGATAAACTTATTCGAATAAGAAGATGGGAATGGTCCCATGAAGTCAATACCCCATACATCGAATATCTCAACCTCGAGAATGAAATTGAGAGGCATTTCATTTCGGCGCGAAATATTCCCCGTGCGCTGACATCTATCACATGCCTTGACAAAACGGTGGGCATCCTTGAACAGAGAAGGCCAATAGAACCCGCATTGCAACACCTTTGCAGCGGTTTTAGAAGTACTGGCATGGCCTCCACAAGGCATATCATGGCAATGAGACAGGATAGAGGTCACCTCCTCTTCCGGTACACAACGGCGGAGGACCCCATCCGCACAAGATTTAAAGAGACAAGGGTCATCCCAGAAATAATATTTGACATCATGAAAGAACTTCTTGCGTTGATATGATGAATAATCGGGAGGGGGTACTCCACTAGCAAGAAAATTAACAATGTCAGCAAACCAAGGAGATTGACCAATTATAGTAGAGAAAATACCAAACAACTGATCATCAGGGAAGGAGTCATCGATTGGAAGATCATCTGCTCGGGCGTCCAATGTGAGACGGGAAAGATGGTCAGCCACAACATTATCAGTCCCTTTCTTATCCTTGATCTCCATGTCAAACTCTTGGAGAAGCAATATCCAACGAATCAAACGGGGTTTGGCATCCTTCTTGCTCAATAGAAACTTGAGAGCCGCATGATCCGTATGCACGATCACCTTCGATCCCACCAAATAAGACCGGAACTTCTCCACTGCAAACACAACGGCTAGCAACTCCTTTTCAGTGGTGGTGTAGTTCACCTGAGCACCATCTAAGGTTTTGCTAGCATAGTAAATGGCATGCATCTTGCCATCACGCTTTTGTCCCAACACAGCACCCACGGCATGATCACTGGCATCGCACATCAACTCGAATGGAAGAGTCCAATCTGGAGGTTGAATAATAGGTGCTGAAATCAATGCACTCTTCAACCTGTGAAAAGCTTCAAGACAAGCATCAGTAAACACAAATGGAGTATCTTTGGCTAGGAGCTCGGTCAAAGGCCTAGAGATTTTAGAGAAATCCTTGATAAAGCGGCGGTAGAACCCCGCATGACCAAGGAAACTCCTCACCCCTTTTACATTGATCGGGGATGGAAGCTTCTCTATGACTTCGACTTTTGCTCTATCCACTTCAATACCCTTATCAGATACAACATGACCTAAAACTACTCCCTGTTGTACCATGAAATGGCACTTCTCCCAATTTAACACTAAATGGACTTCTTGACACCTACGCAACACTTTTTCAAGGTTTATCAAACATGCATCAAAAGAAGGACCATAAACAGAGAAGTCATCCATGAAAACCTCCATAGAGTGTTCTATAAGCTCAGAAAAAATAGCTATCATGCATCGTTGAAAGGTTGCTGGAGCGTTACATAGTCCAAATGGCATCCTTCGATAAGCAAAGGTGCCATAGGGACATGTAAAGGTCGTCTTCTCTTGGTCACTTGGATGGACGGGGATTTGAAAAAAGCCAGAAAATCCATCCAAGTAACAAAAGAACGAATGTTTAGCAAGACGCTCCAACATTTGATCAATGAAGGGAAGAGGGTAGTGATCCTTACGTGTGGCCTTGTTCAACTTACGGTAGTCGATGCACATTCTCCATCCAGTGACAGTGCGAGTAGAGATGAGTTCCCCTTTTTCATTCTTCACAACCGTCATTCCGCCCTTTTTGGGAACAACTTGAACCGGACTTACCCACTTACTATCGGAGATAGGGTAGATAATGCCGGCCGCAAGAAGTTTCAAAACTTCTTTCTTCACAACTTCTTTCATATTAGGATTAAGGCGGCGTTGTGACTCAATAGATGAAGCATTTTCTTGTTCTAACAAAATTCTATGAGTACAGAAAGATGGACTTATCCCCTTAAGATCATCAATAGTATACCCAATAACACTTATGTACTTGTGAACAAGACATAGCAACCGTTCAAGTTGAGAATTATTAAGTGCACTATTGACAATAATGGGATAGGTTGAGTTTTCACCCACAAAAGCATATTTTAACTGAGAAGGGAGGGGTTTTAGCTCTACCTCAGGAGGCTTAGAACACTCCTTAGTTGTGGCTTCAACCTGTAGGACATCGATTGAGGGACTGTCGGGCGCAAAAACCGGTGCATCATCTAACATCTTCTCATATGCCATAGTATCTTCATCACAAGCCCCATTGTTGTTTAAGCATCATTGAAGAGCATCATCATCCGTACTCTCCATAGGTAAATCTTCTTCCCATCTCTCAACAACATCAACCCGGTAACAAGTGTCTCCCAAAGAAGGAGCATTCAACGCCTTGTGCAGCTCAAATTCCACCTTGTCTTCACCCACATTGAGAGACAATTTGCCACTTTTCACATCAATCAAAGCTCCCGCAGTGGCAAGGCATGGTCTACCCAAGATAATTCGCGTATGTACATCTTCTGGCATCTCCATGACAAAGAAGTCACATGGAATAGTCAATTTGCCCACTTGGAGGGGTACATCCTCCAAAACACCCAAAGGGTATCTGATAGACCTATCCGCTAGTTGTAGAGAGACGCGGGTAGGGCTAAGGTCACCGAAGTTAAGCTTCTTGAGGATAGTGTTAGGCATGAGGCTTACACTAGCTCCAAGATCACAAAGTGCCCTTTGAATAGTCACTTCCCCAATAGAGCATGGAATGGAGAAACTTCCAGGATCACTCAATTTTGGAGGAAGCTTGTTAAGAAGAATAGCACTACACTCTTGAGAGAGTTCCACCGTAGAAGCTTCACAAATTTTATGCTTACCGGACAAGAGTTGCTTCAAGAACTTAGCATATGTAGGAATCTCAGAAATAGCCTCAAGGAACGGGATGTTAAGGTGCATACCTTTCAATAACTCAAGAAATTTCCCGTATTTCTTCTCAATTCGAGCCTTTGCCAACCGATGAGGGAAAGGAGCCGGCTCAACATAGACTCGGGAAGGCTTTGGTGATGCTTTCTCAACCTCTTCAATGGGGTCCTCCTTATCAACTACATCATCAACACTCTCGGAAGTGTCTCCCACAACCTTTGATGGTGTCACAATTAGCTTGCTAGGCTCCTCTAAAGTTTTTCCACACCTCAAAGTAATTGCACTTACATTTTGGTGACCCTTTGGATTCGGTTCCGGCTACCCCGGAAATTGGGGTGGTCCCTTTTGAAGTTGATTCACCTGTTGAGTCACATGGGACATTTGTTGAGCTAGTTGCGCAATTTGAGTGTCAACTATCTTGTTATGAGCATCCATCCTATCAAACTTCTTGTTAGTTTCCTCGGAGGTAGCAAGGAGTCTCTCGAGCAAGGAATCAGTATATGATTTTTGAGGAGGTTGCTGAGAAGGTTGACCTTGTTGTTTGTGCTGGAACCCAAGAGGATTGGAATTGCGTGGTGCTTGAGGTTGGTTGTTGCTCCAAGAAAAATTCTCATGATTCCTCCAACCCGGATTGTATGTGTTTGAATAGGGGTCGTTTCGAGGTCGAGCATTACCATACACAACATTGGCTTGCTCTTGCTCTATAAAATCCATGTCCCCATAAGTAGAACTTGCATTATTCCCTTGGAAAGCATTCATCTCGGCACTAGGACCAACTGATATATTCCTGATCTGTTGAGATAGAGCGTCAACCTTACTAGAGAGTGAGGTTAGTGCATCAACATCATACTTGCCACCTTTCTTAGAAGTAGACCGATCACTAGACCAATGGTAACTGTTAGCAGCCATCTCCTCAAGCAAAGCCTTGGCTTGATCGGCCGTCTTACCCATGAGAGCACCACCGGCCGCAGCATCAATAGAGATTCGGACTTCATGAGTCAACCCATTATAGAATGTCTGAATAAGGCGCCATGTTGGGATCTCATGATGAGGACACTGCCTTTGTAGATCCTTGTATCGTTCCCAAGCTTCATAAAGTGATTCACCATCCAACTGAGTGAAGGATGTGATTGCATTGCATAGCTTGGCCGTTTTCCCAGGAGGAAAGTACTTCTGACAAAAAGCTGTGGCTAGTGAAGTCCAAGTTGTGAACTTGTTTGCTTCATGACTCTTCAACCATTCTTTTGCTCTGTCCCGCAAGGAATAAGGGAACAAGCGGAGGCGAAGAGCTTCATCAGAGGCCCCATTAATCTTCACTGTATCACATTTTTCGAGAAAAGCATTGATATGTTCATTAGGGTTCTCCATAGGACTGCCAGTGAACTGATCTTGTTGTATGAAATGGATCAATTGGATCTTGATCTCAAAGTTGTTTGCATCAACAGTAGGCCTGGCAATGCTAGATGTAGATGTGACATCCGGCATATTATATTCGCGAAGAGGACGAGCCATTGGTTCTCTCCGAATATTTTCCTGCTCCCTTCTTCTTCTCTCAGCGTTGAGTCTCCTAGCTGTGGCTTTTATCTCGGGATCAAAGACCACGTGATCTACAGATCGCGATCGCCTGCGCATTCGGAAACAACAACTAGTGAAGAAATGAACAAGAACAAAGGTAACAGGTGTAATCTATTAAATCTATAATCAAAATAATTCTAATCTGTTACCTCCCCGGCAACGGCGCCAAAAACTTGTTATGGTTTTATTTTAATGCCGCAAGTGTACGGTGTCGTAGCACATACGGGTCGAACTCAGGGAGGTATAAGATCTACCACTACTTGATTTTAGATTATGAAATAGTTACACAATCCAGAAATGACGAAGAGTTTATGAACTAAAGGCTAAACAAACGACAGAATATGACAAACTATATGAATATGATAATTAAAACACTAAGATTAAGTATCACCACTACTATGAATTGATCAAACCGTAACTCACTTCCCAATTATTCAATTATAGCTTAGGTAAGAATGACATTCCCTTATGATTTAGTAATAAAGCACAGCTGCGAACCGAAACTGAATCCCAAATCATCCAACAATACCTAAAGCTCACTTACATGATAGAAAAAGGCCTAACTAACATGTATGATTCCTATTTTCATGGCTTACATACACAATTAGAAGCATTAAGAGCCAATGTCAATTAAATCCTAATTCCAATTCTCACCTATTTTCATGGGAGAATTTAAATCAATGACAAGATTATCCGAACTAAGACCCAACTTTCGTTGATGAACTTAATTAATGAAATGATAATTTAGCAAACTTTCGTTGATAATAAAAAGTAGGGTTAAAGTAAGATGCAAAATTGACTACAAACAAAATCTTGTCAAACCCTAAGCATATAATTCAATAACATGGGAATTGGAGCAACAATCTACATGATCAATCCATAATAGGGCTCAACTTAATCCTAGATAGAAGTACTACTCACTAATCATGGCGATAAGAACGATAAGCATAATTGAGTACATAATTAAATAGATTAAGAGAGAGAAGAGTAAAACTTATTAAGATTGCTTGAATTGTAGAAGAAGCCCAAAGTACTTGATCAAATTCGTCTTCAAACTCCAAGTTTTTGCATACAAAATGAAAGCTAGGGCTAAAACTCTCATAAAAATCGTGCATAAAAACTGCCTTATGAAAATAACATAACTCCTAAACATAAAAGCGAGAAAAATAACATAACGGACGCTGCCCGCGTAACCACGATCCGCGGTGTCTACCGCAAGTCGCGCCAAATACCGCGAGTCGCGGTAAGCTCTCGGCATTCCACCGCGAGCTGCTGCCAACGCCGCGACTCGTGGTGGAACCGATGTCTCTTTTTTTCCTTGGATTCTTCAAGTGCGGCTTCCAACATAATTGGACCTTATAGGAAGCCCAATTACTTCCATCTTGGACCTAGCATGGTGCCATTAAACCTCTAAATGAGCCACAAATGCATACTCCTCTCATAATTTCAACATTTCTCATCAATTCCTATCACTTGGGTATAAATCTACTCAAATTCATCCAAGTCACAACATAATATCCCTCAAAATGTGCCAAAATAAGAGTAAAATGTGGACTTAACATTAGTAGACCCCAGAGACACGTTGTGGGATTCGGGAGTATTTGAGGAAAAATATAGACGAATTGGAAAAACTTTATGTTTGCCCGCAGGGTAGAAACTCGTGAACGCGGGATTTTCCGATTTCTTTTCTCTTTTCGTCTTAATTTTTCTAAGTCTTGTTGTGTTAGGATTCTTTATAGATTATTTATTTTCTAATAGATTGATTATTGTATTAGGAAGATAACTAATTCAACTAAGGATAGGATTTCATCCATTATATAAAGAGGGCTTGAGATCATTATTTTGCATGCTCATCAAACACGGGAAGTTACAAAAACTCTTAGGTTTCTAGAGTTCTTGAGAGAAATTGTAATTCACGGGATTTGTGAGTTTTGGGGTTGGCTCATATTCGTTAAAAGATTAGTAAAACGGTTTGTGGTTTTTCCTCTAATTGTTAAAGGAGAGGTTTACACGTTAAATTTTTGTTTGTCATTGCTTTAATTTTTGCTCTTTAGATTTGTTAATATTTTTTACTTGCTATTACGCTTCCGCATAAGTCCTAACAAGTGGTATCAAGAGCCTAAGTGAAATCTAATATATATGGACAAGATCTTTGGAGGAAAGTTTGAGATGCAATAGTTCAATGGCAAGAACAATTTTGCGTTATGGCAAAGCATGGTCAAAGATATTATGATTCAACAAGGCTTGTATGAAGCCCTCGTAGACAAGAAACTCGAAGATATATAATGGGAAGATATGAAAAGGTGTGCGGCATCGACTATCCAGTTAGCCCTTGCACCGGAGATTAAGTATGATGTTCTTGATGAAACAAAATGATAGGCGTGTCGCGCACCTAACAAAAATAAATAACCTAACTAACCTTCTAATTAACTATGTAGTAAGGGAAGTCAAGGTCGATCCCACAGAGAGAAAGTTGTTCTATGATTAACCTTTAAATAAATGGTAAAACTAAAGGAGATTAATATCAAGAATGGTAGAATCAACTATACTAAGCAATAAATAAATAAAAAGTCTCTAGAGTTAAGTATCCCCACTAGCATAATTAACGTAAAGATAAATTCCTACCCCAAGCTTGAATTGATGATGGAAATATGAAGTCTTGAATAATACTTGAAGAACAAAGAGAAACTCTCCCAAGAACACTAAATATTACGTACAATATGAGGAGGAGAGAGAGCATCCCAACAATGAGTGATTCCTAATATATATAAGACTAGGTAACCTAATATAACTAGGAAAGTAAGTTACAAGATAAGGAAAGCCAATTAAGTCATCATATAGGCGAATATAACAAATCCGCGAACGCGTAACAGGCCCCAGCAAAATAATGCGATCTTGTAAATCCCATATCTCCTAGGATATAACTCGCCTCGGGCCGTGTAGTATATCGTTGGAAAGCTCTTCAAGTCTACTTTCTAATGCCACTGGAATTAGTCAATTATCATAATCCAGTCAAAAGTTATGGACAAAAGAGTAGCATGACTCAATTTCCACAATTCTTATATTAAATTCCAACTTCATTTTCGCTCCAATTTGCACTCAAAGGTATTCCACAATAATCCTTGTTGATGTAGCTTCCTTCCAATTCCTCACAATACTCAAGCTCGTCCAACATACTCCAATTATGTTCTCAATACCTGAAATTCATCAAAGAACCCCGAAAACGCAAAAAGGAGTAATATTTCACAACTTAAGTAATTATATGCAATTATGAACTACAATATAATGCACCTAAATGCTCCTAAAATGCAACCTAAATGCATCTAAAAACTATCGAAATATGACACATCACAAAACCCAAAGATTTATGGGTTAAATTGGAGAAGATGTTTCAAATTGAGTCCTTGGTGAGTAAGTTGATTTTTAAGAAGGATTTATTCGGTTTGGAGATAGAGGAAAGCAGCAATTGAGAGATCACATCTACATGTGTCAATGGATTAATCACCTAATTGGCAAAGTTGGATGAGACCTTCAAGGATGAAGACAAGTCAATTTTACTCCTAGTATCCCTTCTAATAAAATTTAACAATGCTATTACTTCTTTGTTGGTAGAGAAGACAATATTAACCATAGACAAGACCGTTATTTGCTTTCTAGAGTCCTAAAAATTAATGAAGGAAGGAGTGAGCCTTCAGTGGGTCAGCGCGTGGTAAAAAGAGCAAGAAGGTGAGTAATTCTGATGAAAATTAAAGGGGCACTTCCAATCGTGATGCCCAAAGGCAAAGGAGGATTTGAAGAAGCTCAAGGAGTCAAAGAAAACGACGGCCATGGAGGAATATCCACCTGACGCTTTGTTGGTTGCAAGTGTTGTAAAACCGACAAGCGAATGGCTTTTAGATTTGCGATGATGTTCATTTCATATTTGCCACAAGGAACAAGACTTTGTGTCGTGAGGAGATGTGAAAGAGAAGCGGTCAATCTACCTAATGGGGATATAAAGTGAAGGTTGATGGGATAGGTGATATCGTGCTCGAGTCTCGTGGTCATTATAGGTGTCTTACGGAGTTAAGATACATCCCACGCCTAAATAGCAACATGGTTTCTTTGGAAAACATGTTGATGATGGATGCATTATTAATTAGATGCATCAAGGAGCTATCTTGGTTGTAAAGTGCGGCGAGACAATCATAAAAGTAACACAGAACAAAAGAAACAACTTCGTAGTTGAAGCACGTGTCAAGCACGAAGTGGTCTTGGTTCGAAGGGAGGCATCGTTATCCCAACAACAAACGTGAAGCTCTTGATCGTTGATCGAAGAGGTTGGTTATGTTTGGGCTGAAGGGAGGATCGTTAGATATGCAAGCCCAATAGTTCAACATGATTAGTAAGTCCTTCAGACACGTTGCGGGTTTCGGGAGTGTTCAAAAAAAATTATAGATGAATTAGAAAGTTTATGTTTGTCCGTAGGGTAAAACCCGCTCCCGTAGGGTGGAAACCCACCCCCGCAGGATAATAGGATTTATCCTCTATATAAAGAGGGGATTGAGATCATTATTTTGTATGCTCATCAAGTACGGGGAGAGATTAGAAAGATTCTTAGGTTTCTAGTTAGAGTTCTTGAGAGAGATTGTGATTGACGGAATTTGTGAGTTTTTGGGTTTTGCTAAGTTAGTTGAAGGATTAGTAAAATGGTCGGTGGTCATTCCTCTACTTGTTAAGGGAGAGGTTTCCACGTTAAATTTGTGTTTGTCATTGCTTTAATTTTTTCTCTTTAGATTTGTTTGTATGTTTACTTGCTAGTACGCTTCTTCATAAGTCCTAACAGATATGTAGCAATTAAGGAGAAAAGAGGAAAGGGAGACACAAACTTTCCAAAAGAAGATATATAGCAATTAATTAAGGAGAAAATGGGATATGGGGACAAAAAACTTTTCAAAACAAGATATGTAGCAACTAATATGAAATTTTCATAAAAAGAAAACTAAAACTAATAAACAAAAAGAGGGCGTAAAAGTTAATAACTTGGATCGACACATTTTAATAGGCTAGCCATTTGGAGGTGCTCGAGTAAGGGGAATCTTCGTCTCGAAATAATAAAGTGTCCCCATAAATTGAGGTTTGTTCCCCCAGTCCCAAGGTTATAAGGTACAAACCCTAAGTCATCAACAATACTAGCCAAAACTACTTTTCGTATATAGCATAAAGTATTGTAACTCCCCGAAAACTTATAACCTTCATTAAATACATTTACTCATAATACTGAACTTAAAGTTGTGGGTTATGGGCCTACTAATACAATGATAACCCTAAATAGTCCTCGAGAATATATAATATAATAAAACTTACCATTAATAGCCATAATAATATCCATACTGTAATCCTTCTTGCCCCCAAAATACAGGTACATACAACAACATCAGGATACGAGATCCATCCTGGACATCATCTCTTGCTATAATACCAACCTGAGCTTACAATCCTTAAGTAATAGTGACATATTAACGAATTTCTTAACGTTCACTAACAACAACCTCTTTAATAACAATTCTTGCAACTGACCATACCTAAAACAGAAAAGCAAAACGTTATGAGCCGAGACTCAGTAACAAACTACTCCATCAACGTAAAGTCATTTCAATTCATTTTATTTGCAAACAAGGGGAAAGAATAATTCAAATATTTATGAAAACAACATTCGTTCAGCTTCATCTTTATAATTCTTTCATTCTTTTATCCATTTTTACTCCGGTTGCTTGCAAAATCAATCGGCTCTAGGACGTCTCCCGCCATGTGTATGCACCATTGTGTAAGGGCCAGTGCCCCGGGCATTACCCTACACCAGCGATGGGCCAGTGCCCCAGTAAATAGTAACGGGTCAGTGCCCCGGTTTCAGTAACGGACTAGTGGCCAAGTAAACAACTCGGTACGTGCACGACCGCCAATCAGCTCAGCAAACCAGCTCTTTCACTTTTATTTTATCATGTTTTGCAACTTTTAATATTCATATGTGATAATCAATACATCATTCAGTTCAACTCTACCTCAATAATTAAGGTAGCAAAATCATATCAACATATCGTATCATATTTTCATAAACGATGGGCGATGGCCGTTTATAAACAAAGATATCAATAAATCATGTTAATAATCATCCTGCAATTCAAAAACAGTCATAAGTGTAAACATTTATCATCTCACTGAGTACTCATATTTTCATAAACATATGTGAAGGGAATTGTGGGTTCCAGCAATTGTTGTTACCTCAATCGCGGTATAACAATCCTATTTACTTACTCTTGAGAATCGTTCTCCTTGAGCTCCAAGAAACGATTTATTTTATAATCTTGACACAATCATATAGGTAGTAATTTAGTACCTGAATAATTAGAAAAATATCCTAAGCCCTTTTCAAAGTATTTTCTTAGTTAGAAAATCCTTTAAGAAAGTATTAAGTTGCAATAAAGTTTGACTTAATTAGCGTCTGTGTGGCGAGTAGTTTATATTTAATGTTTTAATATTATAATATTTTATACACAGGGAACCTTTTTATACTTATCCTTTGAAAACTGTAGCGAGTTGATACTTAGAAATCGAATTAAAAGCATTGTCCATAATTTTGTCATATTACCATATTATAAGCGTAGAATCAACAATTAAACATATTTAAATGGGCTTACTTTCTTAGATTATGAATATTTATGACTTTAGAACTAATTAGGAATGTAAGCTAAACATGTTTTAACTTAAATAATCTAAAACTTGATAACCTATATTTTATAAGTGATTTTAATGGTTGTTACTTTTTTTTTTGAGGGGATCCTTGTTGTTACTTAGAAATATGCCATGAACACCCGATTTAAAATTATTAACCATAATCATGTTAAATTGCTAAAATAAGAGTCATGAATATTTATAACAAGGCTATGTTCAGTTCACCTTATTTTTGCTTATTTCGGATCGGATCGATCGAGATAAGATAAATTCGGATCAAATAAGTTCGAGATAATGCTTATATTTAAAAACTTATTATTATTGTTGTTATTATTGTTATTGGTATCATGATTATTATTATGATTATTATGATTATTATTATTATTATTATTATTATTATTATTATTATTGTTATTATTATTCTTATTATCATTATTATTATTATTATTATTATTGTTATTATTATTATTGTTATTATCATTGTTATTGTTATTATTATTATTATTATTATTATTATTATTATTATTATTATTATTATTATTATTATTACTTTATACGATTACTATTACTATTAATATTGCTATACTATTTACTAGTACATTTGTTCAAAAGGGTTATTATTATTATTGTCGTTGTTGTACTTATTAATTATTAATATTGATAATTATTATTAATGTCGTTGCTATTATTATAAATGTCATTGATATCACTATTTCAAGCTATTTGTGTTCAAGAAGAAGAATGCTATTTTGACATTTGTACGTGTTCTTTTTTATATTTGTTCTAATTAACAATTTTGATATGCGATGTTCTTTTTGATGTTGTACATGTAAAGAACATGATAATAATATATGATGTTTAATTATTTTTAACAATTTTGGCAGAATAACATAAAGTATATGTTACTAGTTTATATAAAACATGAGTAGCAAGGGGTAACCTAATGGTGTTGGCATCACATTCAAATTTCCCCCTACACGGGATTTCAACTTATTTTTAAAAACAAAGTTTATATAGAACAGGACAACGATATAAGAAGAATATTTTACAATTTTGTTCAAGATCATATGATTATATATATTTATATGTTTATTTAAAATTAAAAAAGAACAATTGATTGATATAACAAAAAAAAGTTGTTAGTTAAATCCAAACATGTCATTAATATAAAAATAACATTTATCTTTTAATTTTTTTTGAGGGGACATCTATCTTTTATTTTTAGAATGTGTTCTTTAAATATATTTGTATGCTCTTTCAATATATGTTCTTTTTTTATTATCATTATATGTTCTTTCATTACTACCTAAATTCTTATTATAAACGGACTTTAGACATGAAGAATATGTTCTTTTTACCGTAAATAATATACTTTTTTAACTTAAATATGTGTTCTTTTATTTTTAATTGTATGTTCATATAGTATGTGTTCTTTTTCAAAAAAAAAATTATTATGCTATTATTATTATTATTATTATTATTATTATTATTATTATTATTATTATTATTATTATTATTATTATTATTACTACTATTATTATTATTATTATTATTATTATTATTATTATTATTATTATTATTATTATTATTATAATTATTATTAAAAGTTGTGCATAGTATTAAAATAATAGTAATAGTAATACTAGTAATGAAATACAAAGTAATAATAATATTAGTAATAATATGTTTTATAAAAGATAAGTTCGATCAAATCGGATAAGTTCATATCAAATCGATAAGTTCGGATTAGTAACAATAAGGTGAACAAAACATAGCCTAAGTCTTCACTAGTGTCATAGTGTGAATATGTTTGGAAATTTCTAAACTTACCCAAAACAACAAAAAGAACCCAGCACTAGGTCTTCTTGCACGAAAGGAGGGAAAAGGGAATAGGGGATGCTGTGCGGCGACTGGAGGGCTGGCAGGGGCGGCGGTTCGCGGCGGAGGCAGGGCGACTGGAAGGAGAGAAGGTGGTGGTTGGTGGCTCGCGGGAGAGGAGAGAGAGTGAGGCGAGAAAGATAAGTTATCGTTCTTAAGTAAATGTAAGATTGTTGTTTATAGTTAGTATTAAATACACATTTAACTATTAACCATTTTGATTATCTATACTAATATATTAAAAGGCGTGCGTAAACCAGGAACGGTGCCACGTGGCGCTCTCCCTAGGGAGTTTTAGTTCATGTAATCCATGTACAATAAAAAAAATTATAAATTACATAGTATAGGTTTTGATCCCGTGACCTCAAGTTCATGTACTAAAGTTTTAACCACTAGACCAAGTTGTATTTAGTGTTATCATATCAAAGTACAATATTAATAAATGAAAGTTTTTCTTACCCGGGGTATAGCCCGGGCCTAATAACTAGTGTATTAGTTAAAATCATGAAAACTAAATGTACTTGAAATACACGTTGAACAAATTCATTAATATCCTACTAAATGACCTATTAGTACTTCCATCGTCCTTTTAGTCACTATAATTTGACTTATAATCTGTACTTGTTGGACCTTCCTGTTGGGTATACATCTCAAGTCCCACATCGGAGAGATAAGGAGTTACCTAGTGTAGACACATAATCGTTTCTCTCCATTCAGTACCCTATGATGACTAATACCCCGCTCTAATTGGTCCGGATCGAAGAAAAAATAAAGAACGAGTCTAAAATAAAATGTTTTAAACCCAAAACCATTTTATAACTCTTTTTATTAACCCATTTCCGAAAATCCTTTTTATAAATAGTTTTTATGAAGTCCATCTTCGAAAATCTTTTAAGATAACTTTTTAGAAGCCCATCTTCGAAAACCTTTTAAAAAAAATAGTTTTATGAATGCTCAATTTTTAAAACCCCTTCTCTAGCCCAATTTAATTAATAGAGTTAATTAATTATATTAATTAGTTTTAATAATAAAAATATCTTTTATAAAAAGAATAATAATCTTTCTCCAAAATATTTTTAAATATTTTTTATCTAACTCTTCTCTAAAATCTCTTAGATACCTATCCTTTAAAAACCTATTGCAACTTAACTACCTAAACCTAAACCTATATATATCACCCCTTACTCCATCTCATATTCCACGCCTCACTCATAACTCACAATAAAACTCACTAATCTCACGGCATAACTTTCACAAATCTCACAATACTCCTCCTTAATCTCTCAACCTTCGGTCAACTTACAGCAACAATAATACAACACGGCAGCACCCTAACAAATCTATCTCACCCCCTGATCATCATCAGTAGCCACGCATCATCATCGTAATAATTCTATCTCACCTTTACTCACAAAAATTACACGCCCTGCGCCTAATACATATAACGCAACGTTTTACAAAACACAATTCTTTTTTAAGGTTCATTCAATTTTCGATCCAAGATCCGTACAACGATCTCGGATGGTGGTATAATTTCTGAAGGTCAACTAAATTAATAAGTATTGTATATATTATACTAACTTTCTGCAATATTTTCTTTTCTTATATTTATTACTTTTCATGAACATATTATTTTAAATGTCTGATTGCAATATTTTATCACCTTGTATTTATTGGTAAACAAGACCTAAAGAACTGTTCTAACTAATTCAGATAACATGGACAACCTGTTAGGTACCTTGTAATATTACTGCTTCATAACTTGTTGCTAAAAATTAGTCTTTTATGTGTTTCCTGAACCAACTTAAACTAATATTTTAGGTTGTTGTATAAAACTATTATATGATTATTCTTTTGCATAAAACTATGATATGAATTGATATTTAGTAGAGCCCAACAATGGGCAACATGGTTCCTGACTGTGTTGTACCATCATCCCCGAACTCAATTTATGATTCATTTTGATCATCTATGGAGTGAAGACAGGGAAATCTACATTGGATAAGTCCCTAAGATGTCCCCACAGTTTTCAATAAATTAGGTGTATAAGTTTTCTTTTAAAGACTTGTTGGCGACTTCAAAACGAATTTCAATAAAACCTTAACAATGGGGTAGTCAAATACGCGATCACACCGTGGTAGATGAAAATAAAATCACGCCTACACCTAGCTTATAAGAGTTCACCAACTACATTAGTATGAGGCCTTTTGGGAAGGAGCCTACAACAAATCCGTGTGGGCTTGGCCCAACATGGACAATATCACACTAATGGTGGAGATGTAGGTGGACTCGTGGGACCTACAAATGGTATCAGAGTCGATGGTTCGACTAGGAGAATGTGCATACAATGGTGGACCCCATGGTCGATCGGCTTGCTAGAACACCCAGGGTGCAGAGCAGTGTAGCTCTAGGGCGTGGGTTCAAGGCTTTGGTAGTATCTCGTATGGTACTCAAAGATAGGTGACTCGGTTGCATGTGATGGTCAGGCAGAGTGTCCCGAGGGTTGGCAAATGGTACAAGATGATTAGATGGATTATCGCTAGAAGGGAGGCTTGTGGTACTTGGTCTGAGGGGAGGATTGTTGGGTATGCATCACAAGTCTCACATCAGAGAGATAAGAAGGAGTTACTTTAGTTTATAGGAAAAATTGACAAGGGCGATTCCAAATATAGTCTCCTTTCCATAAAAGGTCTCAACTTTCGATTATTCCACAGCAGTCCCAACTTTGGGGGGTGTTTTACAAAAATGGTCCAAGTGGACCCGTTACCTGTTTAAATGGTAAATTTTTTAAATTTCTTTTACTGGTTTCAGGGGCAGGAGAGGAGTTTTCTTGGACAGGGGAAGGGGTGGCAGGGTAAGGGAAGGTGTTTCTGGGGAAAGGGAGGGGTTTTCTAGTGCGGCGTGGCGGGCGGTAAGAGGGCTGCGTGGTGGTGGTGCAGCGACGGACCAGGGAGGAGGGGAAGAGAGAGTTGCATGGGGAGAGGAGGAAGGAGGAACGCGAAAGAGGGAGTGGCAGGGGTGGCAAAGGTGGTGGTTTCGGAGGCTTACCTGTTGTAGCAGGTTAGGTGAACCGCTAGGACCATTTTTGTAAAACACCCCAAAGTTGATACTGGTGTGAATATTCGAAAGTTGGGACCTTTTATGGAAAGGGAACTATAGTTCGGACCGCCCTTGTTAATTTTTCCTAGTTTATAAGAGTTCACCAACTACATTGGTATGAGGCCTTTTGGAAAGGAGCCCAAAAACAAATCTATGCGGGGTTGGCCCAAAACGGACAATATCATACTAATGGTGGAGTTGTAGGTGGACTCGTTGGCCCTACATTTTCACCGATAATTTTAGACTAATACATACATACAAAATTTAGTATATAAGATGTTTGATATCTCTATATATATATATATTTTGTCATAATATGAACTTTTTTGCAAAAGTATACTAATAGAAAATTAGAGATATTAATATTCAATATTGTGCATTGGCAAGCGTAAACGATTACAGCTATTAAAAACAGCAGGAGTGTATAGGGCATGAAATGAAATGACGAAAACAGAAACACCGGACTCTCGTGGGAAGTACGGGGTGTGACTCTAGCTACACATTTCATTCTGCATCTTCGTGGTCTTGCAAAACTTATCCGCAGGCGATATACTTACGAATTCGCTTCCAATCCTTCCGTACTCACTGTATGTCGCACTTGAACTCTAGGTGTATCGTATGTCATTTGGGGGCTTGGTTGAACTCCACCAATTAGGCAATTACATTAATATTCATTGCACCTACATACATCATATCAGGCCTCATCATAATGGGTATATATGTTGGAGTCGCGTATGGAGCCTGCTGGGGTTGGGTTTGTCCATTCCATTTTGACATCATCTGTTGTACATAATTAAGATTATTAACTTAAAGGATAAAAGGATTAAACATACGTATTTGTCGACGCTAATAGTGGATACTTATGCATGTCTTGACATCATGTCTAGATTGTACTTTTATCTATAAATTTCCGTGGCGGCTCACTACATCCTTTAGAGAGGTAAAACACTAAAGATGCATGGGCAATAAAAATTTATGCAGAAACATGCACATAGATATTAGTAGGGTCTATTTTTATCAACTTAGTTTTGCTAAACTCCATTCAATTTTGCTGAATTTAACTTGTTTAAACTTAAACTTACTTTTGCTTAACTAGTATATTTTGATATTTAAAAAAATGTCCAATTCAAATATTGTGTGTGAATGTATTTAACTTCCTCCCATCTTGTAGTATAGAAAAAGTTAAGATGAACATGGCTGCAAAAA
Organism: Beta lomatogona; assembly: GCA_947646795.1. Taxonomy (NCBI): domain Eukaryota; kingdom Viridiplantae; phylum Streptophyta; class Magnoliopsida; order Caryophyllales; family Amaranthaceae; genus Beta; species Beta lomatogona. The sequence continues at coordinate 8,805,618 of CANSNZ010000063.1, read as the reverse complement.
AAAATATATATATATATATGAGTTTACCACTTGTTTTGATTTTTTGCAGAACTTATGAAGGCTAATTACTATATTCCGAGATGTAACTTGACTCTTATTTATATATTTATTTATATCTATACTAATAGTAATATATTAAAAGACATTCATAAACAAGGTATTATGCCACGTGGCGCTATCCCTTAGAGTGTTTACTTTATGTGCTCCACATACAATAAAAAATTAGAAAATATATGATATAAAATTTGATCTCATGACTTCAATCACTATATTAAAGTTTGAACCACTAAACCAATTAATATTTTGTGTTATAATTATAAAGTAAAATATTAATAAATGAAGATTATAATTACCCGAGCCGTAACCCGGATCTAAAACTAGTCTATACTAATATATTAAAAGGCGTATTACCTAAACAAGGAACGATGCCACGTGACGCTTTCCTTTAGAGTGTTTAACTCCATGTAATCCAAATAAAAATTGAAAATGCATTGTATAAGATTTGACCCCTTGATCACAAGCATATATACTAAAGTCTTGACCACTAAATCAAGTGATACTTGATGTTATCATTTTAAAGTAAAATATTCAAAAATGAAAGATATAATTACCCGGGGCGTGGCACGGGCCTAAAAACTAGTCTATACTAATATATTAAAAAACATTCCTAAGCAAGTCTACGCGCCACGTGACACTCTCCCTTTAGTTGTTGCATGCCATGTCATCATTATGCACATTAGAAAAATTAGAAACAAGCTACATATAAGATTCGACTACGTGACCTCAAGTTAATATGCTAAAGTTCTAAAAATGTTAATAACCCGGGGCATCGCTCGAGATCAAAAACTTGCAGATGAAGTTTGTTCCAAAAAACACATGGTAACATTCTCTTGTTCCCGAAATTGGTATCAGTTTTTGTTATGGGCTATTTGAAGACATTGTTTAACTGTTATAGTTTCTGGGTGTTATGTGATTCTAAATGCTATGAGTTATAGATTGTTTAATTTATTGCATTCATGAATTTGTATGTTTGATATAGCTAAGCTCTTGAGTTTTGTGTTTAATCAAATTGTAAGATAACCTTATTAACTGTAGGCTTAATTATATGTCTAAGTTTCTAGTCTATACTAATATATTAAAAAGCGTTCCTAAGAATGTATATGTGTTACGTGTCATCATCCCTCATCCACGTCTTTCTTGTTTTTTTTTTTGTTTTTTTTTTGTTTATGGTAAGTAAGAAAGAATATATTGAAGCTCAACAATACAACCTAAGTCCTTTGAGGACACAAAGCTATACAACTTGCACACCAACAGGCTGCTAGGCAGCAAAACTTACAAATTCAACCACCAAGTGGTATCAACATCCCTCATTCTACGAGGTAATCTAGTCTCATTTCTTTTTTATACAATATACTTTATCTCATTTACAATCTTATCTACTGTATGAACTTGGGAATTCCACAAGGCATTATTCCTTTCTTGCCATATCTTGTACACAGTGGCAAATATACTGGCCTTTATAACCTGTTTGCGAAATTTACTTCCTTGGTGTCTTCTCTTGACCCAGCCCAAGAGTTGAGTCATAGTAATGGAAGTGGTGTTGATGCTCAACCACTTCTTAATTTCCATTAAACACAATCTGCTAAATCTACATTCAAAGAATAGATGATCTTGTTCTTCCCTGTCATTACCACACAACAAACATCTGTCATCAGCACAAATGTTCATGGCACATAATCTTGTTCTTGTCTGCAGCTTCATGTGCAAAACTAACCAACCCACAAAGCTATGCTTAGGGATATTATGATGATCCTAAACATCCCTACACCAGCCCAGTTTATGTCCTGGGTTATGTAACATTTTATACATGTTAGCTGCTAAATTGATTATTACCCAACCAAGTTCCTCCACACATATTGGTGATATGTTGTTTGACTTTGCATATATACTTTACAGCCCAACTAGCTGATTTTGGCGTTGCAAACCTACTCCATTCTTGCTCCTTAATATACCTTGCATGTATCCACTTGACCCAGAGGTTGTCTTCCTTCATAGCAATGGTCCATGCTATTTTCTCAACCATGGCTATGTTCCAATGAATGAGAGATATAAAGCCTAAGCACCAGTACTTTTAGGTGTGCACACCTGAGTCCAACATACATATCCAGGTCTTGAAGAGTTACATGAACCAGTCCATAAAAAGGACCTACAGATAGCATTAATCTATTTGAGATTTTTCTTTGGAAGTAAGAAAATTTGTGACCAGTACACACTGATACTGAGGAGAACTGAGTTCACCAATTGTCTACGACCAGCAAAAGATATATTTCGAGTACTCCAACATCTGATTATGCTTAGCATCTTCTCAATGAGCTGCTCACAATCTGCAGCTGATAATTTTTTTGGTGCTAATGGGCGCACCCAAATATCTGAATGGCAGCTTGCCTTTCTTAAAACCAGAACAATCAGCAATTCTTTGCAGCTCCTGATCTTCCATTCCACATCCAAACACAGCTGACTTGGGAGGACTAGCTTCAATACCAGTGGATGCTGAGAATAATTTCAATCCTTGTAGAATCATCAACACAAAATTATATTCACCCTTACAAAATAGAATCAGATCATCCACAAAACAGAGGTGATTCAATCTCAAAGTCTTGCATCTTGGGTGAAATTTAAACTGATCGTGCTTCCCAATATAAGACATGATTCTTGTGAAATATTTCATACACAAGACAAACAAAAGAGGAGACATGGGATCTCCCTGTCTCAGCCCTCTTTTAGATCTAAAAAAGCCAGTAGTAGACCCATTAATCATAAATGTAAAAATAGGACTAGACACACATGTCATTACATGATAAATGAATCTAGGAGGAAATTTCAGAGCTGTCATCATATCTTCTAGAAACTCCCAACAAACAGTATCATAGGCCTTTTGCAGGTCTATTTTCATCATACAACATTTTTGCTTCTGGCTACTTTTGTACATCTTCACTATATCTTGACATAGTAAGATGTTGTGTAATATACTCCTGCCAGAAACAAATGCTCCTTGAGTCTCATAAACTAGTTGGGGAAGAACTAATCTCAGCTTTTCACATAACAATTTAGTGATGCATTTGTAAATTACAGAGCAACAAGAAATAGGCCTATAGTCACTCACATGAGAAGGGCTCTTTACTTTAGGGATTAAAGTAAAAGAGGTGACATTAATGACTTTATGCAACTTACCAGTATTGAAGAAGTCTAACACATCAGCTGTAATTTCATCCCCCACAGCCTCCCATGCTTGCTTGAAAAAATAGTTGTTGTATCCATCTATCCCTGGTGCTTTATCATTTGGGATAGACATCAAAACTCTCTTAACATCAACTGCAGTAAACATACATTCCAGAGTAGCTTGTTGATCTAAACTGAGTTGGGACGCTTCCTCAATAATCATACTCTTCACATGACATCTATTCTCTAAGGTTTTCCCCAGCAACTCCTGATAAAAGGCCACAAATGCCTCCTGAACTTGTGCTTCCTCATTCACCCATTGTCCCTGTCCATTTTGGATAGCATGGTCTTTATTAGCACTTCTTCGAGCTTTAATAGACTGGTGAAATAAGTGAGTATTATTATCCCCTTTGTCGATCCACTGGGCTTTAGCTTTTTGTCTTAAAAAGCTCAAATAAATGGTCTGAGCTTGCTGGTACTCCTCTGTTGCAACTCTTTGAGCTCTACTGTGTTCAGAGTTCCCTGGTTGACTATGAACAAGGTTCTGCACCTGAATCAACTTATGATAAGCTTGGGTTGCTCTCACTTGCACATCTAAAAAACCCATCTTATTGATTTGCTTCAATTTAGTTTTCAACCACCTAAGCTTTTGAACAACTCTGTACATATAACACCCTATGATATGCCTAGACTAAACCTCCTGAACAGCAGCCATGAAATGTGGGGATTGCACCCACATATTGAAAAATCTAAAAGGCTTCCTCCCTCCTTCATTGTCAGGATAGACACATAATACGCTTGGACTATGATCATACTCTCCCTCTGGCAAAAAAGAGACCTCAGCATTCTCAAAACAGGACATTCATTTCTCATTAGCAATGACCCTATCTATTTTAGAAAAAACTCTATCAGGCCCCTCTTGCTTATTTGTCCATGTGTAAAATCTTCCGGAATATTTTATATCCCCCAATCTACACATATCCACACAATTCCTGAAATGTTGAATTTCACTCACTCTCACCTGAGTCCCAATCCTCTCATCAAGATTTAACACAGAGTTAAAATCCCCCATTACAACCCATGGCTCATCAGTTTTGATATGAACTAAATCCTCCCATAGTGCCTGCCTTTCCCTTCTATCATTAAATCCATACAGAAATGAACACAAAAAACAAGAACACAAACCAGCAGGCTCAAACTTACAATGAATTAATTGTGCAGTAAGATGTAAAATAGAGACTAAAAAAGCCTCAGGCCTCCAAGCAACAATTATTCTACCTTTGTCAATAACACAACTATTAGTTGTGAAGCACCAGCCAGCACACAAATTTTGGTAAAGTAAACCCATTTTGGGAATCTTTACCTTAGTTTCCAGGAGACTGAATAGTTTTATTTTATGAGAAGAAATAAATTTCCTTACCTCATTTTGCTTGTTCACTCTATTCACTCCCCTGACATTCCATACAAGGATATTATCCATGTGTGTCAGGGGGACTTCAACCCTTGCACTGCATCATGGTTGTGTGTCTCTACACCATAGAATAACTCTGTTGTAGTAGCTGTGGTGAGAACATCAAATTTGTTCTGCACAGGAGTAGGAGCCACCATTTTCTGAGCTGGCTTCACTCTACTAGGACCAGCAATGTTACTGTTCTGCACCGGAGTAGGAGCAGCATTGTTAGCACCAGTTTGCTCCTTAGGTTCAACTCTGCTGTCAGCTTGTTTAACAACCCACATTTGCTTCTGTTTTGGTTTCTTCATACATTCATCTTGTTGATGCCCATACCCCTTGCAACTTTTACAAAAAATGGGTTTCCACCCATAAACCACCTTCCGGTCCATGATCACATTCCTCTCATTTCGAAATTGCACCACATCAGGAAAAGATTGGTCAATTTCAACTTCTATTAAGACTTTTGCATATTGTAATCTATCCTGTTCAAAGTTGCATTATCCACCTTAATGAATTTCCCAACACTACTAACAATCTTGGATAGACTCCTTTCACCCCAATACTTCAATTCTAAGCCATGTAATTCTATCCATATAGGCAGGTTTTTCACACATTTTTCATTGTAATCCATATCCTCCTTCCATGCTTGCACAATCAAGGGTTTTCCATCAAAGAAATGGAATCCCCCATTCAGAATATTATCCCTGCTTTCAACATTCAAGCATCTCACAATATTGAAGCAATCTTATCGACCCCCATTTTCCCTCAAATTCGTCGAATAAAACCCTCAATTACAGTTAATGGTGGATTTTCCCCCAAAATGTAACAAACAATTGATGATTCCCAAAATTTCATTTCATCTTGAATATCTTCCAATTCAATTTCAGGAATATTCACATTCACCAAGATTTCAGGAATTACAACATCATTCAATTCCACATTTCCACCATTTTTCTCAATTTCTACTGCCCAAGAAACTCGATTGGGTGTTTTAGACCCACTATTGATTACATTCAACCATTGAGAAAAAAGTTGTGTATCTGCTGATTGTTTCTTTAATCCATTCAATGAAGAACGAGGAGAGATAATCTCACCTTCTTCCTCACTTGAAACTGATCTCGGAATATCCAGCATCCCAATGCCCATGACTTCACCCATGGATTTGATCTTCTTTGCGTGCGATGATGAAGGTCCTCTTGCAACTCCTTTGCTCTTAGCAACTTTGGAATTCTTGGAACCTCGAGGTCTGCCCATGGCGACCAGTGCGAACTGGAGAACCCACGAGGAGAGATAATTCTTTTTTAATCGAGTATTTTTGTCCCAAAATTTTTATTTTCTATGTTTAGTGAAAAAAAAAGAAGCATTGTTAACGTGAAGATTCGAACCCACAACCTCAAATATGAAAGAAAGAGATCCAACCATCACTCCACCATACTATTATTGCTTATTTAATCAAAATTAATGATGATATATGCATGGAAAACTTTGAAATCCATATAATGAATGAGATGAACTTTTTTTAAATGAGTATGAGTTGAGCATTTAACTACTACTTAAATTGTAAGATGTAGAAACCACGGCCGTCCTGGGTCCTAAATACTAGTTTATTATTAAATATGTGGGGGAGCACTACAACACGCCTCGTGTCACTCCCCTCTCAAGTGATGACATGCATGACACTGTGTCATCTATGACATGACAACATGTCATCCATGATATGACATACTTTATAAAAACAAATTTGGTTATGATAGGATTTGAACCCACAACGTTATAAAGAAAATATGGAGGTCTAACCAACGAGCCAGCATATCAATGATATTTATTTAATCCTCATTATAAACTTATTAATGAATTTATCACATGCTTTTACATTATAATATAAAAAATAATAAGAGATAATCTAAAAAGACAATATTATAATTTCTATTTGCAATACACACATAAATCTTGATGTGTCCCTCTCTCTTTCTCAAAATGCATACAGTACATGGTGTTATGTCATCATATTGTGTTATGACTTTTCTTTAAAACTCTTCTACTATTCATATAATTAAGAATATATATGTTTTATCATCATTTTCTAATACTACCTCCATATTTTTTTAGTTGCACCATTTGGTTTTATGGCACTATTAATCAACCAACTTTGTTAAACTATCTAACATTATTATATAAGAAAAAACATAGTCAAGTGGGGTCTTGTTAGATTCGTCTCAATGCGAGGATTCCAAATATCAAATTTTTATAATTTTTACTTACACCCTATAAGAGACATTAATGTTCATCCCCTAAAAAAAAGAGACATAAATGTTCAAAGAATCGTCTCGGCAAATGTGAAAAAGCAAATGGTGCAACTAAAAAAATACAGAGGTAGTATGACATTGCTTCGAAGACTATTCTATTACTCGCAAAATTAAGAATATTTTATAAGACATTTTGAACTTCACAATGTTTAAGTCATTATCAAATCATCACGCTACAACTTTTATTTTTGATGAAAAAAATGTCAATTGTCAACCCCAAACAATATGAAGTTTATCATTGCCTTATCAAGTAACCCAACACATTATCCAAGCCGAACAACTAGTTAAACTTAAAAAGTTGAGGACGGGGAAGAATAGATCCTTAAAGTTGGACGTTTTGCAAAAATACATGAAACTTGCTCTATTTGTTAAAGATAATTAATGAAAAGTTCGCAAAGGCTACACATACACTGGGTGTATGTGGGTCACACATACACTAGGTGTATGTGTTACTACTAAAATTTACACATTGTGTATGTGTTACTACTAAAGTATATAACATTACTAAAAAAATTACAAACTTACAATGTTTCGACTGAAAATTTTTGTTTTTAATGATTTGTTCTTTATCTTTGTTTAAAAAATATGTTTTATGAAATTTTCTTTGTTTAGATTTGTATGAATCCTTTGTTTAAAACTAAAAAAAAAGAAATGTAATTTTTTTTCAGATTAATCATATATTAGCTTCATCTTATTCATCTTCACCATTTTTCTACTATTGATTTTCTACAAAATTTTCCTATCGTTTTCAATTATTTAATTTGTTTGTAGAAAAATAATGTTATATTTTCATCCCTACCATGTAATAAAATTCAATTCGAGATATAGTATTTCAATCGTTTATGTATTATGTAAATTCAAATATCATTGAATAACAAAACATGTTCAAATAATTGTAAGTTTATAATTTGTTTAGTAACAATATACATTTTAGTAGTAACACATACAAAAGGTATGCATTTTAGTAGTAACACATACATCCAGTGTATGTGTGGCTCACATACACCGAGTGCATGTGTATCATCTCTCTGAAAAGTTGGTAAGTTCAACTTTTTGGGTAATAGAGAGAGATAGAAGTAATAAATACTTACGAAAAAACTCTGATGGTAGAATTGTTAATTAATCAAACCACAAAAGGATTTTACATAAAATAGGTGAAAACTTTAATTAACAATTATTTAAAAAGATTAGTATAATAAATGGACCGATCCCATATAAAAAAAAGGACCAATCCCTTTCAAAGTGGGGGAAGAGCGGATTCTTTTGCTTGAGGTTCCCTCTAGGGTTTCTCCTTGAGAGGGTTTTTTCTCTCTAGGGTTTCTCCTTGGGAGGGTTTTTTTCCTAGCCTCCATCGCTAGGTTTTTCTTCTTTTTTGAAGGTTTTTCTTTCATTCTTTCTTTTTTCTCTTTGTTTTTTAATCACTTTTTTTCTTGGTCTCAATTGTGAATCTTTGTAGGGGATTCCACTGGTGTTCGTACCGGTGGTAAGCCCCAAAAACCCCTTTAATTGCTTCCAATAAGTATATCCCATCCTTAAGATGGTATTTATTTTAGGGTGTTCAATTTCTTTTTTTGTTCGTCTAATGAAGAAGGAAAATCTAACAATCACTATTCCCTGTAAGAATCTAGAAAACCACGAAAGTATTTTCACCCAAACGACTATGCATCAGCGGAAGTTAAGCCGAATCAGGGCGAACTCACATATTGTATTGCTTCAGATGAAGTTTTTTATTAAGGCTATTTTTAATCAAATCTGCGATGTATCTAGTTTTAAGGTGTTATATACCTATGTTGGAATTTTCGATTTTTCAGGAATTGATTGTAAGTACCGTTTGGCTATCCCTTATGAATGAAATTATTTTTCTTCCAAAAAAAAAAAGGAAAAATTGTCAAAAATAATCCCAAGTTTTGGCCATCTTCCCAAATTAATCCCAACTTTGGATTATTTTTAAATAATCTCAAGTTTGTTAGTAGTCTTCCCTTATTGGTCCCTAGTGAAAAAAGTCGGTTTAAAACTCGTTTTAAAGGTCAATACGCCGCGTGAAACATTTCCGTTTGCCTTTCATTTTAATAGTGGAGTGGTGATGAAGGCGATTAGAGGTGATTTTTTTAAATAAAATGGTGTCTTATCAACTTTTTAAAATTGGTTCAAACGATTATAGGTCTTTTGGACCAATATGGGAAGATGACTCCCAAACTTCAGATTATTCAAAAATAATTTAAACTTGGGATTAATATGGGAAGACACCTGAAACTTGGGATTATTTTTTACAATTTTTCCAAAAAAAAAAAGTGGGGGAAGAGCGGAAATAAAAGAGAAAAATTTACGAATTATGAGATAAAATGAAATAGAGCATAACCTTTTTAAGGGAAAAATAGATAAGAACTTCAGATAAGGGAGTTCATCACCATACGAGTATACGACTAGTTATTACCGCATACAAGCCGAGTCGGTAGAGAAACTCTCCAATGAAAGTGCCAACACCGAAGGAACTTGGAGCTTTGTAAAATGATTAGGTTATCTTTTTCTTTTTAGTTAGGATTTTTTGAAATTTTGCACCTTTTAAAATCTCAATTTTCAAAATAACCACCTTATAAGTTTATTTCTGGGAAATTTCCACTGGTAACCCTGTACTATGGAACATTTGCAATGGTGAACCGTTTTTTTTTCAGTTTCAAAAATAACCCTATACTTAGTAATATTATACAAAAGTGACCTTAATGATGGTAAAACCGTTAGTTTTATTGGTTTACCTAACCCAGGTTAACCCCAACCCCCAACCACCACCCGGCCCCCATCGACATCCCACCCAACCACCACAGTTTTTACCAATAAAACTAACGGTTGAATTAACGGTTTTACCATCATTAAGGTCACTTTTGTATAATATTACTAAGTATAGGGTTATTTTTGAAACTGAAAAAAAAAACGGTTTACCATTGCAAATTTCCATAGTACAGGGTTACCAGTGGAAACTTCCCTTCATTTTTTTTTAAATAAACACCTTATATGACCTAAATCTCTTTAAATACATATCAAATGACAGATTTTGTCCAATAAATATTTCGTAAACATGAGTTTAAACCTTATATACATTCTAGTGAATAAAGGTGGAGGTAATGGAATCGTTCTTAAACCCTTTTTGAGGACGATTTCCTTGATGAAATCTGTCATTTGGTATGTATTTAAAGAGATTTAGATCGCGTTAATGGGTAAAGTGAGGATTAGACCCCTTAGGTTTGCTTAAAAGTGAGATTAGGCCCCTCAAATTTCACTTGTGGTGATTAACCCCCACAACTTTACCCAAATGTGAAATTACACACTTATTATATATATAACCATTTTTTTTCTTTACAAATGTATCTTTTTAGGAAAAATACCTAGGAAAATCATTTGAAAATCATTATGAAAATATAAAATATCTTAAATACATAAATTATACATATTAAGTACAAACATACAAAAACAAAAAAACAATTTTTTCATTGAACGTGCATCTCTTCTTCCTCACAACCTTGCTAGATTAGACCCTATCACTATGCAATTATTCTCATCTTCCTCATAGCCTTGCCAGGAAGAATAAGTTGTATAAAATATGTATAATCTAATATCTTAGTATTAAAAAAAGGAATAATTGCTTCTAAAAATGCATCCTTTTAGCCTTTTGCAAATAATAATGCAACCTTTTGATTATTCCTGAATAATACAACCTTTATACCTAATTTGCTTTGAGTAGGATGAAATGAAATTTTACTTGAAAAATTGGTTCTTTATTTTCTTTTTATAGGTTCTAAGCAAACTTTATATGCAACCTTTTGACCAATTGTTAACCGACAAGTGTTTAGATTTACCTCTGTTATAGGTTTTATCCGGCTTTATCCTACTCAAAGAAAATAGGGTATAAAGGTTGCATTATTCAAGAATAATCAAAAGATTGCATTATCATTTGCAAATGGCCAAAAGGTTGCATTATTAGAAGCAATTGTTCCTTAAAAAAATTATTTACTAATGAGAAAATGGTTAAATATTATAATAAGTGTGTAATCTCACATTTGGGTAAAGTTGTGGGGGTTAATCACCACAAGTGAAACATAAGGGGCTTAATCTCACTTTTGAGCAAACTTAGGGGGCTTAATCACCACTTTCGCGGATTTGAATCATATAAGGTGGTTATTTTAAAAAAATGAACTTATATGATGGTTATTTTGACAAACTTGATTTTATAAGGTGGTAAAAATCAAAATATCCTTTTAGTTATGATTTACCTCAATTTGAAGCTTTACAGCTTGTTTGGTTCATTATTAGTAAAGGAAAGAAAGAGAAGAGAAAGGAAAGGAATAGAAAGGAAAAGAAGGGAGAAGAGAGGGAAAAAACCTTAACTTCCATGTTTGGTTTAAAATTTCTCTTTCCTTCCAAATTCCTCCACTTTTGGGAGGAAAGGAAATTGAAAATTTATTAAGGAGTCTTTCCTTTCAATTCCTTCCATTTCCTTTCATTTAAATTTATTTTCTTGAACCAAACATTGGAAACTAACAACTTTCCTTCTCCTTCCGTTCTTTTCCTTCCAAATCCCTTCTACCAAACAAGCTGTTAAGGAATCGATGTACTTGGCTGTGTCATGAAGGATAGATGCAGTGTCTCTCTGCAAGATGTAGTATACAACAAGACGGATTAGGAACGGACTTACCAGATTTTAGATTATGTCATTACTCATTCGACAACCGTTTGAAATTGTAGAGGTGTATACTATTCAATCTGATATTCAGGTCCGGTCCCGATCCACATAAATTCCAGATTCCGGTCCACCAGTCTAACCGATGCACACCCCAACACCGTCTACTACTTGTAACATCAACTATAGCCATTTGCAAAAGTTTAAATGTCGAGAGAGAAAGACTCTCAAATGTCTAGATTACGAACCCCAGTTCATCTTCTGCTCTTCCAAACCTTTAACTTCCGTTGCAATTTTTTATTTTCAATTTCGAGCTCTCATCCTTCTCCCTCCATAACTCGTCTCCCACCTAATAATCACCGACCAATTCATCAAAATTCTTAACTAACTCACTCAGATCTAGCGCCGCCTCGTCCGTCCCTTAATTTGTCTCTCACCTCCAAGGCAACTCTGTCGCTCAATCGCCACCGATGGGCCTATCTGATGGCCACCTCCTGTCGCTAGACACTCTTCATCTACGGTTCTTCAATGGTATATTAGAATTCGACTCCCCGCCCAGCCAAGTACCCAGCGTCAACGTCATAGCCGCCACCTCAAACCCAATTGCCTACGATGCTACTAGGTTTCAGTCCACGTAAATATCCTATCCCTTTTATTAATTTTATTAATCTTGATTAATTATAAATTCGCACCACTTTCTCTGAATTGCAATGAAGCCCTTATTAACTTCCAGTTGCTATCTATTATTCTATTTTGATAAAATCCCTTTGTGGGCCTTCTGTTTTTTGTATGTATGTGAGCTTATACTATCGATTTTCATGGAATTTGCTTGAGTATTATTATAGATTCTTATGGAGTCTTTGTCAAACTTTTTACTTTGCGCTTTTGCTCTTATGGCATTTTACCTTTAGCCTCAGTCCCATTGCAACCCTTAAAAGTCCTATGGATCATTGTGCATTGTATTATTGAGTAAATAATGAGTCAAAAAGTCAAAAATAAAGAGTATATGTTTCATCCGAGTCGACTTGTTTTAGGTTGAGTGTTATCATTTATCCTTTAAACATATGAGAGAGTATGAGTGCACATAACTATAATGAGGTATGTCAGGTTTTGTTAAGTCTGACTTGGGGGAGATGGTTTGTGGTATAATTGGAGAGTCGATTGTAATATATGACGCGGCTTTGTTCGAGATTGTTTCGATACTTGGTTTGTGTAGTGATTATATCTCTTGTGTTTTCAGTTGAGTGTTTAGCCCTATTGTAGTCCTTTATTATAGGTTGTCTTTCTTTTCCAATGCTTATGTCTTATTGCTTGAGGACAATCACTGGTTTAGCTTGGGGAGTTTGATAAGCATATCTACATATAGTTTTTAGCTGCATTTAGGTTGCATTTTAAAGCATTTAGATTCATTATTAGGTTCATTATTGCATTATATTCTTAAGCTAGTTTACTCTACTCCTATTCAGTATTTTTTCTTGTTTTTGTTGAATTTCAGGTATTGAGAACGTATTTGGAGTATCATTAGCTAAACTTAAGGATTAAGAGCATTTGGAAGAAGGTGCATTGCATTAGGATCGTCATGGATATCTCATAGTACGAGTTTGAGCGAAAACAAAGCGGAAAATCATTAGAAGAAATGTGGAAAAGGAGTCATGTCTACTCTTATGATCATACCGATTGATGTGTTTCTTAGAATTGAATAATTCTAGCATATTTGGAAACTAGACTTGAAAAGCTTTCCAACGATAGGTGGCATGCCCCAATTAGACTTCTAGTGAAGGAGTTATGCCTTTCGAAAATTGTGACTGTTTTTGGTGGAATCTGTCACGCGTACGTACGGATCACTATTCCGCCCATTTAATGATATTTTGACTTTCCTTATCTTTGTAATTTACTTTCCTAGTCATATTAGGTTACTTAATTTTATTTAGATTAGGAACCTTAACTCTCTCCACTGGCTCTCATTACGTTATTTTCATTATTCTTAGTTTAGTTTTAGTTTTAGTTTTCCCTTCTTCTTTTTCTCTCTAGCCTAATACTAAACCCTAATTTTTTATGTTCTTCATTAATTTATGAGTTCAATTAGTTTCTTTCCTTGATTTCTATAATTATGTTTACCTTTGTAGACTTAGATTTTATTATTATGTATTTCATGTTTGAGTAGTTTATTTTCTAGGGTTTGGAATCCATGTTTATATGTTATGAATCTTGATTGATGTTATTAATGGTTTGATTAATTAGTTATTCATATCTCTAATTGATTAGTATTTTTATTTTTAATCTTGCAATCTGATCAATTGTCTGATTAAATATTATTGCCAATATCGAGTCATAGATCGAGAGATAGTACTCTTTAGAGGTTTACCTACAATTAGCAAATCTGATTATGTTAACGATCGTACTGCATATGTTGATTTCAGAGCGTTAAGACCCGACCGTAGGATTAACCTGTGCTTTAGTTATCTGATTAATTGAACTATTGATGATATTATGATAGATAATATATATATATATATATATATATATATATATATATATATATATATATATATATATATATATATATATGATCACATGAGAATGCTCCTTACATGAGAAATGAGAATGAATATCAACCACACGATTAGATCAGAGTTACAACACTTGTTCATTAGAGTTATACCCCCGAAAAAATTTCGAGCCCAAAAAAAAAATTTTTTTTTCGAAATATTTTTCCTAATTTTTGTTTTTGTTGGAGTTACATCACTTTTTCATTAGAGTTATATCACTTGTTCATTAGAGTTACAGCGTGTAAAATCCATTCTCATTTCTCATGTAAGTATGCATTCTCATATGAAATCACTTATATATATATATATATATATATATATATATATATATATATATATATATATGAACACGGTGAACCATTACCCTAGACCATTTTAGTTTGATTTTCGTATTTTTTTTAGCTTAGAATTAATTCTCACATCTCTGATCTTGTTTAGTTTTCCCATATCTTAGAAGCTATATTAAAAACCATCTCTCTGTGATTCGACCCTACTTACCCTACTACATTGTTAGAAGGTTTTGCAGGAATTATTTTTGACAAGGCGTACGATAGCCTATCACCATGCAATATTTTTACGCGATTGGCCTTCGACCTTGCCCATCACTTAGTGATGCCTACCAAGGCTTATGTCTTATGTCGATGATTGAATAGTAATTTAAATATAAGTAATCTATGAAAATTATTAGTTGGCCGGATATTCAAGGTGCTAAAAAACAGAATACTCTTAGTGAGCTTATTTTTCTCACTCGAAAATACAAACTTGATGTTTTAGTCATAATTGAAACCATTAGCTAAAAAATAAATCGGTAAAAGATTCTTACTATTCAGGGTTTTGATGATATGTTCATTATAGAACCGACTGGACATAGTGATGGAATTTAGGTACTATGGAAAAATGACGCTTATTCTATTACACAGTAAACATCATCGTCCTGTTTAGCCCACTTCATAGTTCAAGAAAAATGCTCGTATTTTTTATTTTGGCTTTTCTAGTATTTATATATGCTCCTGCCCAAAATATTGACAAAATGCCATTTTGGACCAAGGTCTCCAATCTTCACCTACCTTGGTGCCTTATTGGAGATTTTAATGAACTCTTGCACATTAGTGACAGAAAGGGGGGAGGGAGTTATGCCACCCCTTTGCGTTGTCAAATTCTTTCGGACTTCATGTTCTCTTATCAGGCTCAAGATGCTTCCAGCCCTCCAAACTCCTTGTTTTAGAAAAAGAGACATAACGATCAATATATACATACATACTCCGACTATTGTGTAGTCTCTCCCCTGTGGGCATCATATTATTGAGATTCATTTCTCCGCTATGAAGCTTATATATACCTGCTCCGACTATGCACCCATGATATTAATTGTAATAGCCCATATTTCAAGTAGCTTTGCTTATGAGATTGATTATAATTTATTAACTTAATTATGCTATTATGTTTTAAGGAAATCACTTTGAGAGATATGATTCATTAAGTAGACTTATATTTTTGTGAGTTTAATTGAAATGAGATACTTTATTTGAGTTAAGTATCTATACAAATATATTAAAAGGCGTTCCTATTAAAGGAACGGTGCCATGTGGCACTTTTCTCAAGCTTATGTTTACTTATTTATAATCTCATTTAAAAAAATATTAGCAATATGTAGTTATTAGGATTCGAACACATGACATTTGAAATGAAGTGTGTGAGTTTAACCACTAATCCACTATAATTTCAATGCTTAATATTTCAAAGTAAAACATAATAAAGTGTTATAATTATATGTAATTATAAATACATAGATAAGCTTTTTAACCTCTGACACTTTTATTAAGTAATAACAGTCTCTTACCCTAATTCCATTGAAATTGTCATTTATATCTCCAATTCCTTAGAATTTTTTTTAAAAACAATTTATCATGCCATAACGTCAATTTTTCAATTTCGCAAAAAATAGATATTACGAAAAACTAATAAAATCAAGTATGAGATTTATGAATAACAATATATTTGATAATTGTAATTAATCCGGGACATCGTACGAGCCAAAACACTAGTTTTAATTAAGAAAAACAGCTCTCGCATCTCTGTTATCTCTCTCGTGGTGTCTCACTTTAAGGGAGCCATGTGTTCCTAATTTTTGATGTGTCCATTGCTCATTTACTCCTGAATAAACCAAGCTCTATCAATTTAGAGAAAAATCCTTGTTGATTTCTAATGTCCTCTGAAAGACGTTGAAAACCCCAAAACTCCAAATTCATCGCTTCACTCTCGCACTCTCATCTCTGCTTACCCTTCCGACCACCACGGCTGTCCTGGTCTGTTGCTGCCTGTTCGGCAGTTCTACTGTGTCGTTGGCGGTGATGCACATATTAGTCAGATTTCACCTATCGTTGTTCTTGTAAATCTGAAATTGGTTCTTGCTTGTTTTATTGAATTGTTCCTTTAATTTGATATACTACCTCCGTTTCTTACTTAGTGCAATACTTTCCTTATTTGGAATAGTCACAATAAGTGTAACCAAGCTTAAAATGGCAAAAAATGTTCAATATTATTACAAATATGCCACCAAAAAGCAAGAGGGGACCACAATTTTTTTGTTTGATCACTTGAATTACTCTACTTTATTGTGGTCCCAACTTTCTCTCTCTACATGCCTTGGTATTCTCCCACTTTCTCTATGTTGCACTTATTAAGAAACGGAGGAAGTATAAGAGAAGCAACATCTAGTTTATGTTTACTCAAGATATAAGCTATACTCAATTACTCAATACTCATCTTTCTGTTTCTTTTGTATTATTAAAAAGTTAAACTAAGTATGCTGAATTTATAGTTGTACTCCCTCTGTTTTTTTATCATTCTCACTTTCCTATACGCGTCTCCTAATGAATATATTTGAACTTAAATATCTTTCATTATATATTAGTAAAAATTATAACGATTGAATATTAATAATGTACTAATTGAGACGAATCATACAAGACCCCACATGACTATATTTTTTCTTATAAATTGAAAAGAATTGAGAAGATTCTCTCTAAGTATGAATAGTGCTAAGATTTCAAGTGAGAAAGATAAAAAAAAAAAAAACAGAGGGAGTACCTTGTTAAATTCGGATTTAACACATAAATTTCGAGTGAAGTTTTGCAATTAGTTTTGTGAAAAAATTTCATCAAGTTCAAACTTATTTTGGAGCTTGATTTTATTAGTTCAAGTTGAGCTAGCAACTTTGATTGTTTGGAAAGGAATACCCGAGTTATACAAAATAAGAGATAATGTATAGAAGAGTTATGGGTATGTAAATATGTTTGTGATTTGTGATGGTAATCTGTATTATTGATATTAGCAATATGAAGAGATGAATTAATAGTTATTCTTTTGCTGTGAGGTGATTTCCCCTCCTATTGGAAATAAAGCTTAGCATTGTTAACACAATTCTATTGTACAAATAGCTAGGAGTACTACTGTAAAAAATTTGAAGGACACAAATTTTTTTTTATGGGAATAGGGGAATTATCATTAAAAAAAACGCCATACGGCATCTACAAGACTACAACAATAATAACCCTCACATAAAAATAACTAAAACATCAATCTCAAGATCTTCATCCATTTTACTAATATAAATGCTTCGGAACCGCTTTTGTGATATGGTACTATTCTAACCATATTGGACATTTGATGACTATTTTTCTTGCCCGATGCAATAGTAAATTGAAATCTAACTTTCGTCTTGATATTCTTTATCTGCAACCAGTAAGTATATTTTCCCAACCTCAAATTTCCGAGCTTCTCGTACTGGAGATACTAAATAACAACAAAGTAGATTTATTAAACAAAGCAAGAAAATGAGCTAAAAATTGAGAACAAGAGAAAAAAAAAAGGACACAATTAATGTATCAGTAGGAACTTGGTCAAACCTGTTGCAGGAGCACCGTGTTATCTCCTTCAAATGTCTGAATTATGTCATGATCATTCCTGAAGCTACCAAACCTGTTGACAGCAGCATATCCGTGACCTCCACAAGCTTCCCTGCAGATACTTATCGACTTTGCTGTAATATGATGTCACATACGCCTTCAGACCTGCTGAAAGAGCATGAATATCACCCAAGAGCTCCTCATCGTGAGACTTCTTCATCATCTGGGAATACTTGTCTACCAGATCCAATGTTGCAAAGTGGAAGGCATAGATTGATGCCAGCATTGGCTTCAGCTTATGCTGCTGAAATTGATAGCCGAGAATATTGATTTCTGGTTACTTTGGAGGCTCAAACTGTTGTCTTAAAAGAGAGTATCTAATGGCTATAGTAGATGCAATCTTAAGCACACCAACTGAAGAATAAGCAAGACCGACTCTTCCTCCTACAAGTTTTTCCTAAGGTGGCCGCAAACCGTTTATTGATGGTGGGTAGACTGCTTGTATACTTGCTGAAGAAACCAAGACTCAATCTTTTGTGTTTTCTTCCTGGTTTTAATCACCAGTCTTTTTGTTTGTATTTCTGTGCAAATATTTACTTTGCCTCACAAAACGGCAGAATACAACCTATTGAGCCTTATATACACAGGGTCATAAAACCTACTTTAACTACTAGACAAAAAGATGTATAGCTGCATAAGCAGACAAAATAAAATACCACCTAGGATATTACAACCAATAAGAATAAACATGGGAGCAGTAGGAAAGACACCAATCACAAGCAACACCATCACATAGCTGATTCTTCACACCCCCCTTCAAGTTGGAGCTACACAGATTAAGCCCAACTTGGATGATAAATGATGGTGTTGGTGCTCACTGAGGGATGTTGTCATTAAGTCAGCCAATTGAAGAAAAGAGGAAATGTGAATAGTATTAATGAAGCCTTCTTCCACATTATCCCTCACATAGTGGCAATCAATGCCCAAGTGTTTAGTTCTCTCATGGAAAACTGGGTTCTGGGCTAAGTAATAAGCTGCCTTGTTGTCACAAAACAAATCTATAGGAGTAGGTATGTTCACATGTAATTCAGCAAATATGCCATGTATCTAGACCAGTTCACTGGTAGTGTGGGACATACACCTATACTCAGCTTCACATGAAGACTTGGAAACAGTCTTTTGCTTCTTGGTTTTCCAAGAAATGAGGGAGTTGCCAAAAAACACACAATAACCAATTAAAGACCTTCTACTGAAGGCACAACTTCCCCAGTCGGAATCACAGTAACCTGTGAGCTTGATCTCTGAATTTGTGGGATAATAAAGCCCCCAATCTGCAGTCCCTGCAAGGTACCTGATGACATGCAGTCCTGCTTGCATATGAGGCTTCCTAGGACATGACATAAATTGACTGAGCTGCTGCACAGAGTAAGATATGTCGGGTCTTGTCAAATTCAAATACAACAGTCTCCCAATCATTCTCCTGTACACTTCTGGGTCTTCGAGTATCTCTCCATGGTCAGTGGACAGCTTAATTCCTTTTGGAAAGGGGAATTTTGTTGTTACACATTGATCCATGCCAGTGTCTTGCACTATGTCTTTAATAAACTTCCTTTGATTCAGAAGTGTCCCCTCTGCATTTCTTGACACTTCTATGCCAAGAAAATACCTAATTTGACCCAAATCCTTCACAGTGAACTGTTTATGAAGTTCATTTTTCAAACCTTTTATTCCCACTTCATCATCTCCACTGATAAGGAGATTATCAACATACACCAATACTTTGATCTCCTTGCCATGTTCTATCTTTGAAAACAAAGAATAATCCCTCTTACATTGGTAGAATCCCAAATTCAAAAGACATTTGGTTAATTCCACATTCCATTGCATGGATGCTTGCTTCAGACCATATAAACTTTTCTTCAACTTACATACCTTTCCATCTCCCCCACTATATCCTTGTGGAATTTTAAATAAACTTCTTCATCTAGAAATCCATGCAGAAATGCATTATTAATGTCTAGATGATGAAGCTTCCACCCTTTTACAGTTGCTAAAGCAATCAAACTCCTCACAGTAGTGAATTTGGCCACAGGGGAAAAGGTATGCTTATAGTCTTTTCCTTTGACTTGTCTGTCTCCTCTTGCTACTTGCTTTAAGTCTTTCAATGCTTCCATCTGGTCTGAGCTTGACTTTGTATATCCATTTTGAGTCAATCGCTTTGTGCCCCTCAGGTAGATCTGTCAGTTCCCAAGTTTCATTATCTTCAAGGGCTTTGAGCTCTATGGCCATTGCTTCTCTCCATCCTGCTTCTTGTGAAGCTTCCTTGTAACTATTAGGCTCTTTGATCTTCATTACATTGTTCAACGAGGCCACATATTCCTTGGAATACAACTGCTTGTTCTCAAGATCTGCTTTCATGAATGCACTGGAAGACTTTTCTCTGCTTGTGGCTGTCTTCCCAGGTAACATTACAAGAAGAGTGGAAATCAACGACGGCTAAAAGCCGTCGTTGATGGCAAAAAAAACCGTCGCTAAATAATCAACGACGGCCAACCGTCGTTGAACGGCCGTCGGAAAAAAGATAGTCGCTGATACTAGAATCAACGACCGTCAAGCCGTCGGTGATATTTTCAACGACGGTTTCATGAATATCAGCGACGGTTTATCAAAGCCGACGTTGATCCCCATTCAACGATTGTTTAAAGCAGACGGTAAATCAGCGACGGTTTATAACAGTCGCTGAAACACCGACCGTTTTAAACCGTCGGTGATTCACCGTCTATTTTAAACCGTCGTTGATTTCGACTAATCAACGTCTGTCTATAACCGTCGCTAAGTTATTAAAGCAGTCGTTGATTTCGTGTCCATGGGTGCATAGAGAACCTTACAACGACTGCCTAGCCGTCGTTGATTTAATGTTTAACCGTCGCTGTTCTTACAAAATAATATTATTTAAAATTCTATTGTTCTTAATAATAATTAAACCTGTACCTGCACAGTTGCACCTAAATATACCACGCTAAAGCTGTTTCTCCATCGCATTAAATTTTTTCAATTACAAAAATATGCAATTTTGATATATATTAAAATTTACATAGATACTTGTATAATTACATGAAATAGATTACATTTATGTACACAAAATAGATCCCGATGTCGGGAAATAAAGAAGATGTCGGTGTTTACAAAAAATATATATCGACAAAGCTAGAAAATAATAAGCTAGATGCCGATAAATATAGACACTAAATGTCTATAGTTAGACAAACTACCTAGATTAAATATATTTACGCAAAATAGATCCCGGTGTCGGGAAATATAGTAGAAGTCGGGTTGAAAAAAAAATAACCCGACACATCAAGAAACGAAGCGAGATGCCGATAAGTATTTACACTACAAGAAAATAGTTAGACTAACTATATCCAACTATAAGTTAGTTACCTAGTTGCCAAAACCAAAAAAACTACACTGTCAAGGGTGGCTCTATAGCACTACCGCCACCACCAAACCCTGGGTCATCTTCTGGTCTGCGTTGTGTAGGGGGGCTCAGGTTGCAACCCGAGAACATGTGGCCGAAACTAGACATGTTCCTCATCATTTCCTCTATGAGGGCCCGACGTGACTCTTCCACCCGTGCTGCGACCATTGCCTCCACCTCTCCCATCCTTGCAGCGACCTTTGCCTCCACTTGCGCCTCAATCTGAGAAAAAATGGACGGGTCATATGGTTGTGAAGAGCCGCCATCTCCTCGCCCTGATGAAGAGTTGTAGTACAAATGATCTCCCTGACCCAACCCCTGAACTTTTCCTCCGTTCCTCCCCCCCAACCGTCTCCCCAATACAACGGATCGGGGTTCACCGTGACCCCCGAGTGGTACAATGATCCAGCTTCTTATTGTATGTCTCCCCGCATTTGGTTAAATATACTCATATTCAAATAATATAAAGTGCCAAAATGGCGTATATTTGGTTCTAACTTTCCTATTTTGTGTATTTTCAATCAAAACAACTTATAATCACATTAAACTAACTATATATATGATGTTTGAGGTGTTTATAACTTAAACTAGCATCAAACTACTCGTATTCATTCAATTTCAAGTGAAATGGCCTAAAATGGCCTATATTAGCCTATATTTGGTTCTATCTTTCCTATTTTGTGTATTTTCAATCAAAACAACTTATAATCACATTAAACAAACTATATATATGATGTTTGAGGTGTTTATAACTTAAACTAGCATCAAACTACTCGTATTCATTCAATTTCAAGTGAAATGGCCTAAAATGGCCTATATTAGCCTATATTTGGTTCTATCTTTCCTATTTTGTGTATTTTCAATCAAAACAACTTATAATCACATTAAACTAACTATATATATGATGTTTGAGGTGTTTATAACTTAAACTAGCATCAAACTACTCGTATACATTCAATTTCAAGTGAAATGGCCTAAAATGGCCTATATTAGCCTATATTTGGTTCTATCTTTCCTATTTTGTGTATTTTCAATCAAAACAACTTATAATCACATTAAACTAACTATATATATGATGTTTGAGGTGTTTATAACTTAAACTAGCATCAAACTACTCGTATACATTCAATTTCAAGTGAAATGGCCTAAAATGGCCTATATTAGCCTATATTTGGTTCTATCTTTCTTATTTTGTGTATTTTCAATCAAAACAACTTATAATCACATTAAACTAACTATATATATGATGTTTGAGGTGTTTATAACTTAAACTAGCATCAAACTACTCGTATTCATTCAATTTCAAGTGAAATGGCCTAAAATGGCCTATATTAGCCTATATTTGGTTCTATCTTTCCTATTTTGTGTATTTTCAATCAAAATAACTTATAATCACATTAAAATAACTATATATATGATGTTTGAGGTGTTTATAACTTAAACTAGCATCAAACTACTCGTATTCATTCAATTTCAAGTGAAATGGCCTAAAATGGCCTATATTAGCCTATATTTGGTTCTATCTTTCCTATTTTGTGTATTTTCAATCAAAACAACTTATAATCACATTAAAATAACAATATATATATATGATGTTTGAGGTGTTTATAACTTAAAGTAGCATCAAACTACTCGTATTCATTCGATTTCAAGTGAAATGGCCTAAAATGGCCAAAATGGCCTATATTTGGTTCTATCTTTCCTATTTTGTGTATTTTCAATCAAAACAACTTATAATCACATTAAAATAACTATATATATGATGTTTGAGGTGTTTATAACTTAAACTAGCATCAAACTACTCGTATTCATTCAATTTCAAGTGAAATGGCCTAAAATGGCCTATATTAGCCTATATTTGGTTCTATCTTTCCTATTTTGTGTATTTTCAATCAAAACAACTTATAATCACATTAAACTAACTATATATATGATGTTTGAGGTGTTTATAGCTTAAACTAGCATCAAACTACTCGTATTCATTCAATTTCAAGTGAAATGGCCTAAAATGGCCTATATTAGCCTATATTTGGTTCTATCTTTCCTATTTTGGGTATTTTCAATAAAAACAACTTATAATCACATTAAACTAACTATATATATGATGTTTGAGGTGTTTATAACTTAAACTAGCATCAAACTACTCGTATTCATTCAATTTCAAGTGAAATGGCCTAAAATGGCCAAAATGGCCTATATTTGGTTCTATCTTTCCTATTTTGTGTATTTTCAATCAAAACAACTTATAATCACATTAAACTAACTATATACATGATGTTTGAGGTGTTTATAACTTAAACTAGCATCAAACTACTCGTATTCATTCAATTTCAAGTGAAATGGCCTAAAATGGCCTATATTAGCCTATATTTGGTTCTATCTTTCCTATTTTGTGTATTTTCAATCAAAATAACTTATAATCACATTAAACTAACTATATATATGATGTTTGAGGTGTTTATAACTTAAACTAGCATCAAACTACTCGTATTCATTCAATTTCAAGTGAAATGGCCTAAAATGGCCTATATTAGCCTATATTTGGTTCTATCTTTCCTATTTTGTGTATTTTCAATCAAAACAACTTATAATAACATTAAAATAACTATATATATATATATATATATATATATGATGTTTGAGGTGTTTATAACTTAAACTAGCATCAAACTACTCGTATTCATTCAATTTCAAGTGAAATGGCCTAAAATGGCCTATATTAGCCTATATTTGGTTTTATCTTTCCTATTTTGTGTATTTTCAATCAAAACAACTTATAATCACATTAAACTAACTATATATATGATGTTTGAGGTGTTTATAACTTAAACTAGCATCAAACTACTCGTATTCATTCAATTTCAAGTGAAATGGCCTAAAATGGCCTATATTAGCCTATATTTGGTTCTATCTTTCCTATTTTGTGTATTTTCAATCAAAACAACTTATAATCACATTAAATTAACTATATATATGATGTTTGAGGTGTTTATAACTTAAACTAGCATCAAACTACTCGTATACATTCAATTTCAAGTGAAATGGCCTAAAATGGCCTATATTAGCCTATATTTGGTTCTATCTTTCCTATTTTGTGTATTTTCAATCAAAACAACTTATAATCACATTAAAATAACTATATATATGATGTTTGAGGTGTTTATAACTTAAACTAGCATCAAACTACTCGTATTCATTCAATTTCAAGTGAAATGGCCTAAAATGGCCTATATTAGCCTATATTTGGTTCTATCTTTCCTATTTTGTGTATTTTCAATCAAAACAACTTATAATCACATTAAAATAACTATATATATGATGTTTGAGGTGTTTATAACTTAAACTAGCATCAAACTACTCGTATTCATTCAATTTCAAGTGAAATGGCCTAAAATGGCCTATATTAGCCTATATTTGGTTCTATCTTTCCTATTTTGTGTATTTTAAATCAAAATAACTTATAATCACATTAAACTAACTATATATATGATGTTTGAGGTGTTTATAACTTAAACTAGCATCAAACTACTCGTATTCATTCAATTTCAAGTGAAATGGCCTAAAATGGCCAAAATGGCTTATATTTGGTTCTATCTTTCCTATTTTGTGTATTTTCAATCAAAACAACTTATAATCACATTAAACTAACTATATATATGATGTTTGAGGTGTTTATAACTTAAACTAGCATCAAACTACTCGTATTCATTCAATTTCAAGTGAAATGGCCTAAAATGGCCAAAATGGCTTATATTTGGTTCTATCTTTCCTATTTTGTGTATTTTCAATCAAAACAACTTATAATCACATTAAACTAACTATATATATGATGTTTGAGGTGTTTATAACTTAAACTAGCATCAAACTACTCGTATTCATTCAATTTCAAGTGAAATGGCCTAAAATGGCCTATATTAGCCTATATTTGGTTCTATCTTTCCTATTTTGTGTATTTTCAATCAAAACAACTTATAATCACATTAAACTAACTATATATATGATGTTTGAGGTGTTTATAACTTAAACTAGCATCAAACTACTCATATTCATTCAATTTCAAGTGAAATGGCCTAAAATGGCCTATATTAGCCTATATTTGGTTATATCTTTCCTATTTTGTGTATTTTCAATCAAAACAACTTATAATCACATTAAACTAACTATATATATGATGTTTGAGGTGTTTATAACTTAAACTAGCATCAAACTACTCGTATACATTCAATTTCAAGTGAAATGGCCTAAAATGGCCTATATTAGCCTATATTTGGTTCTATCTTTCCTATTTTGTGTATTTTCAATCAAAACAACTTATAATCACATTAAACTAACTATATATATATGATGTTTGAGGTGTTTATAACTTAAACTAGCATCAAACTAATCGTATTCATTCAATTTCAAGTGAAATGGCCTAAAATGGCCTATATTTGATTCTAACTAAACTTGCATCAAACTTTTCAATCATATTTGCCTATAAATATATGTTTAGATGTATGTACCGAGATTTGCTTTGCTTTCTTGTTTGCTGGGATTTCTCCTTTTCCAGGAACAGTCTTGAAATGAGTCTTCAAGAACAACTCGGGAGCAGTAGGGTGTACTCCTCCTCTACTCTTTGCCTGTAGACATTGTTGAACAAATGCTTTATTTTTTATTCATACCGAAAATAAAATGTAAATTACACTAAGTAGTAGATATGAAATATATTTACCATCTTCCTAGCATGCTGTGCCGCCGAAATAGAACCCTGAAAGTGTGACGGCTCAATTGGATTAGACAGGGAGCCACCTCTTCGGTTCTTCTTCGCCTTTTCAGATTTTTCCCGAAACGTTGGCTCTTCATTTCTCTTCTTCATGTCTTCGTAGATCGTCTCCCCCAACCATTTCGGCCTTTCTTTGGCTTTCTTAACCACCCAGTATCGCAAGTCTCTCAGACGAGATGAAGCTTTTTTCTTGTAATCCTTCCTTACTAGGCCTTCTAACTCAGGAGCCCATTCGTAAATACCCTTTAGTCAAACATTAAACAAAGATATTAATAAAGTAATATAATCAATGAAATTTTTCATAGTTCGATTCATACATACTGTGAAAATGTTCCACCAATGCGTCTTTGTTGCATTGTCGACCTCACTTGTAATTGAACCAAGGTTGTCGAAAATGGCCCTCGGAAAATGTCGGTGATGGACCCACTAACCTTGTTATCATCGAACCCGAATTGAAAACCAAACAAACACGTGAATTGTGAATACCATTGCATACAAATATCATGAAGCATATAGTAGCTTACGAACTTACCATAATCCAAGAGAGGGCTTAAAACCTTTCTTGGTGCACGGTTCGAACCTTCACCTTCCTCCGTATGAGTGTTCGGAGTCTCCGGTACGTGGCTACCAATGTCACGTGCCTGTGAATCATCTCCCTGTGTCTCTGCTACAAGGTTCTGGCTTCCTTCTACTTCTGGTGACTGAAAAAGCCGCATCGGAATCAAAGTCCCACGACCTTGGCTTCCACCTAAGGCACCTCGACCTCCGCGGCCCTTAGGATTAGACATGATTACCTAAAATGCAAGAAATTAAAAATGTGCAAGATTAAACAAATTACATTAAAGTATGAATAATCCAAGAATAAAAAACCGATTTCTTCAATATTAACAAATTACAACTTTATTTGCACCAAAAAACAAATCACATATATTGGGAAGAAAACAAAACGAACTATAATAATGGGCAAAACATATGGCTTATATTAACAAAACAAGACCTTGTAGTAGTTTGCAAAAAAAAGGACCCCCCGCACTCCCCCCTCACCGACCCCCCGCAGCCCCCCCCGACCCCCTGCATTCCCCCCTCCCTGAACCCCTGCAGCCCCACCCCCTCCCCGACCCCCTGCATTCCCCCCTCCTTTGAACCCCCGCATTCCCCACCCCGACCCCCCGCATTCCCCCCTCACCGACCCCCTGCAGCCCCCTCCCCGACCCCTCCATTTCCCCCTCACCGAACCCCCCGCCCCCTCCCCCCTCCCCCACTGCAATCCCCCCCTCACCGAACCCCTGCAGCCTCCCTCCCCGACCCCCTGCATTCCCCATCCCCGACCCACCGCATTCCCCCCACCTGAACCCCTGCAGCCCCCCCCCTCCCCGACCCCCTGCATTCCCCCCTCACTGAACCCCAGCATTCCCCCTCTCCCGACCCCCTGCATTCCCCCCTCATTGACCCCCTTGCGCCCCCATCCGACCCCTGAGCCCCCTCACCGAACCCCTGCAGCCCCACCCTCCCCGACCCCCCGAATCCCCCCTTCACCGAACCCCCTGCAGCCCCCTCCCGACACCCCCGCATTCCCCCCCTCCCCGACCCCCCGCATTCCCCACTCACCGACCCCCGCAGCCCCCTCCCCGACCCCCTGCATTCCCCCCTCGACCCCCTGCCTGCCCCCCCCGACCCCCTGCATTCCCCACATCACCCCCCTGCGGCCCCCTCCCCGACCCCCCTGCATTCCCCCCACCGACCCCCTGCAGCCCCCCTCCCCGACCCCCTCGCATTCCCCCCCCATCAACCCCCCTGCCCCCCACCCCGCTCCCCGACCCCCCGCATTCCCCCCTCCCCGACCCCCCGCATTCCCTTCTCCTCACCGAACCCCTGCAGCCCCCACCCCCATCCCCGACCCCCTGTATTCCCCTCCCCGACCCCCTGCATTCCCCCTCACTTGAACCCCGCAGCCCCACCCCCCATCCCCGACCCCCTGCATTCCCCCCCCACGACCCCGCATTCCCCCCTCCCCGACCCCTGCAACCCCACCCCCCATCCCCGACCCCCTGCATTCCCCCTCCCCGACCCCCTGCATTCCCCCCTCACCGACCCCCCTGCAGCCCCCCCCCCCGACCCTTTATAAAGCTCGTATATCTAAGATCTTAGGTTCCATAAAATCTTATATGCGTGTATGATGTGATAAGCATAACATTAGGAGAACATATTAATAAAGAGTGATTGAGAAGTATCTCGTACAAGTGAAATTTGAACATGAATTTAGAACAAGCATATACCATGATGACATTGTATCTTTTAATGTCGTAATGTTTTCATTTTATTGCTCTTAAATGCCAAAGGAATAACTCTTACACCTTGCAAAGGCTATGCAGTTTTCAATTGCTCATGCCATTCTTACTTATAAAGGGCAATAGGAAAGTTTGCCAAATAGGCATATACTCCCTCAATTCTTATATTGTTCTCCTACTTTCTATATACATAAACAACCTTTTATTCCTTTTAAAAGCCTAGCAACAGGAGCCTTACCATTTGTGTCCTAACTAAGATCACATCTAGTGAATGAAGCAAGCAATCAAAGGAAAATGAACCAACAACAACTACAAGGCCCTATCTTGTAAACAAATGAAGAAATGAGCAGGGCACTACATAAGAAAGGTAGAGGAAACCTTAATATTAATGCGAAAAGGGAAGTGGGGAGAAAGCAAGTACTAATTAAATATTAGAAAAACACTAAGAAAAACCACAGGCGCAGAACGGATCATGTTACTTAACAACAGTAAGAAAAACTACAGATGGAAATGTCATAACAAGTAATCTTCAAATTTCATTACAAAAGTCATATATTTTTTATTGAAATGTTGTCCTTAATACAAGCTATGATATACTCAAACAAATCAAAGTGAATTCCCATCCTCGCTTAGTTCATCATCACTATCGTCATCCCAAAAACCATTATCGTCATCGTCATCATCCTCGCTTTCTCCATATTCGAAACTAGACTCTTCTTCATCATCACCTGATGGGGCTTCAAACAAAATTTCTTCATCATCTCCTTCAACACACTCAACATCATTACCACCATCATAATCGGGAATATCATTTGGATCACAAAGCGTTGGAGTCCCAGCACTTGTCTCCTGAAGGAAGTCGAAGTCAACCGGAGCATCAATCACAGACCTTGCCTTTGTCCTAAACACAACCCACCATTGAGCACGATCTCTTTTCAAGCTTGGGTACGGTGCGAAATATACTTGGCTAACCTGATACGATAGCACAAAGGGATCAAACTTTGGGTATTTCTTGGTGTGGTTGACTTCAACTAGCTTGTATTGATCGATGTTCATTCCCCTCACATTGTCCGTCCAATTGCACTTGAACAAAACAGTGCTATATTGACTACGAGCACCGGTAAACTTCAATTCTATAACATCATCTAGAATCCCAAAGAAATCACTCCCTCCATCATTAGACACACACACTCCATAATTCATCCTTGCATCCTATCAACTTGTTACCAATTACGGCCTGAATCTCTTGTCTTAGTATCCACTCCTTGCTGAAAGTAGTTTGAACAGAAGTTTGTAATCTCTTCACACAAGTACGCATTACAAATAGAACCCTCCACACGAGCCTTGTTACCAATTTTGCGTTTCAAATGATTGAGGGACCTAATAAGGTGGTTATCAAAAAGAGTTACACAATTGCGAACAACAATAAAAAAGGATATATGAAAATGAAGGATAATGTACCTTTCAAAGGGATACATCCAACGGTATTGCACGGGACCACATAGCCTAGCTTCGCGTGGAAGGTGAACTGGTAAGTGTTCCATGGAATTGAAGAATGATGGTGGGAAATTCTTTTCGAGTTTACAAAGGATCTCGGCTATGTCCTTTTCCAATCTTTCCATGTGACTTACTGTGATGGTGGAGCAACACAAATCACGGAAAAAAAGGCTAATCTCAGTGACAACTTTCCACACATGAACCGGAAGCAACTCTTTTAATGCAATCGGCAATAATCTTTCCATGAA
The DNA here is from genome assembly GCA_947646795.1 of Beta lomatogona. NCBI lineage: Eukaryota > Viridiplantae > Streptophyta > Magnoliopsida > Caryophyllales > Amaranthaceae > Beta > Beta lomatogona. The sequence continues at coordinate 8,775,238 of CANSNZ010000063.1, read as the reverse complement.
GACATGACGGTCATGGCTTTTCATATCAGTGCAGCTTACCGGATTGCATGTCCACACATCTTGTTAAGTCGGAAGCATAGCCATCGGGAAATTTCAAATCTCGACCCGGTTGCATAATACTTTCCTTTGGGACTTGTCCGGTGCGAAAGGTGCTTTTGGTGGAGTTTCTTTTCCGTTCGCATCCTTGGTGACATGAAGTTGAGGCCTTTTGCACAATTTAGCAATGTCTTTTCTAGATGCAACGGTGTCTGGCTGTCCGTTTTTTCACATCCATAACTGTGTGAATGAGTTGATCGAAGAAGTTTTTCTCAATGTGCATGACGTTAAGGTTGTGACGAAGATGCGAGATCTTTCCAAGTATGGGAGCTCCCAAAGACAGACTTTGTTTGAACCACCCATTTTTCAACTTTTTCAAAGCGTTAAGTGCATCCGGTCCATCCGTAGCCTTTGGCAAGTCTTTAACACATGACCACAACTCTTCCCCGGACATGATGTGTGGTGGAGACCCTTTTTCAACCTTATTTCGCAAAAAGTTGTTTTGTTTTTACGAAAAGGATGATCTTCGGGAAGGAATTGACGGTGACAATCAAACCAAGAAACTTTACCCCCATGCTCGAGCCAAAAAGCTTTGGATTTATCCATACAATAAGGACAAGCCTTTTTCCCCGGTAGACCGACCCGGATAGCATACCGTAGCGGGAAAATCATTTATTGTCCAAAGAATGGCGGCACGCATATTGAAATTTTGTTTCCTAGAAATGTCATAAGCAGTTGCTCCAACATCCCATAATTGCTTCAATTCCTCGATTAAGATTGCATGTACACATCCAAGTTTCCCTTCGGATTTTTAGGACCAGGAACGAGCAACGAAAGGAACGTGAAGGGTTTTTTCATGCACATCGATGGCGGCAAGTTGTACGGGGTTAAGATGACCGGCCAACATGAATATTGACCCCCAAACTTTCCATGTGGACCAAACCCATCTGTACACAAATCGAGCCGAACATTCCTAGGCTCAGATGCAAATTCGCCAAAGGATCTATCCAAATGCTTCCAAGCTTCACTGTCGCTAGGGTGAGCCATTTTGTCTTCGGCTCTTGGATTTTTGGCATGCCATGTCATTTCTTCAGCAACGTTCTTTGTTGCATACAACCTCTGCAATCTCGGTGTGATTGGGAAATAAATCAGAACTTTCATTGGAACTAAAGACCCCTTAGAAGTCCTCTTGTATCTGTCGCAATCGCACACTCTACATCTGTCCAAGTGTGCATCAGTTCTCCAAAATAACATACAACCTTTGGGGCAAGCATGAATCTTTTCGTGGGGAAGCTCTAATCCCTAAGATCTTCTTCGTATCGTAAAATGTGTCACTCATGTTGTTGTTGTTAGGTATTGCTTCTTTCATTAATGAAGCAAAAGCATTAACACACCTATGTGGCAAATTGTACTCACACTTCAAAGATACTATTCTAGATGTCATTTCCAACACAGACATGGAGCTCCTGTCGTACAACGGTTCCTCAGAAGCCTTTAATAGGTCAAGAAACGACTTTGCTTGAGGATTAGGCTCCTCCTCCATTTCACTAGGCTCTTCAACAGTGGACGGTTCCGGGTTATTCCCAAGAGCATCGAAAACCATTTCACGGTATGGATTAGATAGCTCTTCTGCAGGTTGAGGTAACTCTTCACCATGAGAATACCAACCGTAGTAATCAGGTATAAAGCCCTTGCTATACAAATGCACTTTAACCGTGTCTGCGGCATGCAAACGTCTGTTCTTGCATTTCGGACACGGACAACTAACTTCATCCTTACCTGGGCTTTCGGGATTTACTTTGCAAAAGTCAATGAATTCATCAACCCCCCTCAAGAACTCGGGCCTCAAGTTACGCACATTGTCATATCTATCATACATCCACCAACGCTCCTTCCGTTTCATGGTGACCAATTCTACAATTCTAAAGCATTTCAACCACAATACTCATTAACAACCATCATACGTACAATTAAAACATTTGTGTGAAATACATATAGGGCCTAAAATGATGTCCAAAGGTCCTTATCACTCCAACCTAACCCATTCTTCGACGTCTAACCCCACTAGTGAATGTATGCCAACTATTCGCTTCTACGTAAATTCCGGCAAAGATTTCCCATGAGTTCTCCAAGTACACAATGTGAGCTTCGTAAAAGCTTACATATGTACCCAGAGAACAGCATAGAGAAACAACATGACCGGAAATTACATAGAATAGAACAAAAGGCATACATTCACCACCTAAGTGGGGTCAAACGTCGAAGAACAGTCCCAACCGGGGACTATTCAAGATATACTCCTAATGAGTATACCTTGAACGGGTATCTAGGCACATGACGATGCAAACATATTTATTTAAACACTTAAATTAAATTTATAACATCATCCAAACTATTTCCACGAAAACAAATATGTCAAAAACAATATAAACAATTTAATAGTGTAAACTAAATAAAGGAATGTGCAATAAATAAATTATTGTGATAATTATATAGTTTATAACTTTTATAACCTTTAATAAACGAACCACTATAAAAACTATTGTGATAATTATATAGTAACTTAAACTTATACAATTAAAGTAACTTAATCTTCAAAGTAATATACACTAAAAAATAATATAGTTTTTAACATTCTCTAAACAAAAGTTTTTTTAATACATTATATTTCATGATGAAAAACTTACACAAAAATTAAAATATAGAATTTACATGAACAAAAACAATATAAATTGAAGACAAAATATGATATAAAATTGCTACTAACCTTACAATTAAGCCAAAGAGAAACACCAAAGTGCTACGTAATCCTACATCATGTAGAAAATCAATTATTAAACGGCACCTTTAAGCTTCAATTTCTACTAAACGAGCAACTCCAATAATAAGTAACTACGAATTTAAGTTCACAAGCACCCCTTTTGACTTTAAATAAGATTGCAATTAATGACTCCAAAAAAAAAAATTCAATCATGGATTTGACAAGCATGGTTATAAACGCTGTGAACAAACTTAATTCCAAATTCTCAACATGTTCACCAGAAAGTACAATGCATATGATAAAAAACATAAACGTTTACATTTGCATTACCAAATAACAAACAAATGGATGTAAACCATCATCCATACAGAACACACATAGATGCATCATCTCTAAAATAAAAAATAATAGCCTAAGTTCAAGCTTGTTTTCATCAGATGAACAACACCCATATCTTCTTTCTTCATTATTCATCATCCTTTGTTTTTCCTTTGATATTAAGTCCAACAATTTTGGGTTACTTTCACCCATTCTTTTTTTCCACCAAATGTTACAAAACAAAAATACCCACATGCTCTTTCTTATTCTTGATTTCACTCACCAAATCACTAAAATCGACTATGAAATTATCCGAAAAAATAATAAGTAGTATGAACTTTGATTAAAGAAATGATATATTATAAGATCAAACACTTACATGAAGAAATATACATAAAATAAAGCAAGACTAACAAAATGTGAGTAAAAAACTGACAGAAAAACCAAGATTCGAATTTTTAGCAGAAATAACAAGATTTAGCAAAAACCCAATTTTCTGGGTTTAGTTTCATGAGTACACAAATTATTAAAAAAAAAAAAAAGAAATTGGCACTGCTTACCACCGGCGAAATGTCGGTCCGGCAAGAGTCGAGGCAACTTCGTCGCCCAAGTTCGTCGCCCAAGTTCGTCGCCTGAAGTTCACTTCTCTCACGAGGAAAAAACCCAATTGTTAGGGTTTGGTTCATGATTACAAAAATTTTTAAAAAAAAGGAGAAAATAAAGCTTACCGCCGGCGAAGTGAGGTGGAGGTGGGTCGCTGCCGTTGGCTGGAGGAAGGAGGAAAGGCAGGTGGAGGTGGTTTCGTCGCTGCAAAAATCGCCCAAAGTACTTCCCTCCTTTTTGTTGTTGAAAATAAAACCCGACTGAAACACCAGATTCAATTAACCCCCCTTTTAGAAATCAACGACCGTTTCTAACCGTCGCCCAAGCTAAAAAAATTCTGCTTTACTTCCACAAAATCAACGACGGCTGTTAGCCGTCGTTAATTATCAACGACAGCTAGGCCGTCGTTAAATGATATAAAAGCAGACGGTAATCAACGACGGCTTCTAGCCGTCGCTTATTATAAATATACCGACGGTTTTGTTAACCGTCGCTGATAGGCCGTCGTTATTATGTGATTTTCTTGTAGTGTAAGCTCACTACAAAGTCTTGAAATCTTTGTGGAGTTACTCTTGTTCTTGTGGGTCTTGTGTTCTGTGTTTTCATATTTGCTTCCTGTTGAACATCATTTTGCACTTGTTCATCACATATAGTGTGATTGAGATCAAGTTCCTGAGTTGCTTCTTCATTCACATCACCTTCTGTCTCGTGCAAATCCTCCTGAGACCCATTTATGAAACCATCTTCTTCCAGATCAGTCAAGATATGATGTTCAGTCTTTCTCAAAGCTCTTTCAATGCTATTTTCACCTTCTTTTATCTTGAAAGGCAGAATGTCTTCATGAAACATTACATCTCTACTGACATATATCTTGTTACGCTCAAGATCCATCAACTTGTACCCTTTCTGGCAATATGGATACCCAATGAGTATGCTTCTTATGCCTCTTGCAGCAAATTTGTCTTTGGGCTTCTTACTCCCACTTGCATAACATAGGCTCCCAATGACCCTAAGGTGGTCATACTTGGGCTCTTTTTTCATCAATTTTTCATAAGGAGCCTTCCATCCTAGCACAGCTGTAGGTAGAAGATTGATTAAATGAGTGGTAGCTAATATGCATTCTCCCCACAAATAGTCTGGCAAACTAGCATGAAGTTTCATTGCCCTTGTAGTTTCCAAAAGGAATCTATGCTTCCTTTCAACTCTCCCATTCTGCTGTGGGACCCCTACTATGCTCCTTTGGTGAATTATTCCCTTTTCAAGGAAAATCCTACCACATTCAGATTGCAGAATCTCTGTTTCATTGTCACTTCTCACACCTTTTACAGTGGTGTTAAACTGATTTTCAACATGAACTAAGAAATTCTTTATGATTTCTTTAACCTGTTCTTTGTTTGACAATAAATGAGTCCATGTGACTCTGCTATTGTCATCAACAATGGTTAGGAAGTAAGTTGCACCTGTTATTGCCTTAGTCTTATAAGGCCCCCACAAATCAATATGAATCAAATCAAAAACATTCTTAGTAATGCTTTTACTTGGTATAAAGGACAATCTATGATGTTTGGCAAGAGAGCAAGTATCACAAAAATACTGTTTCAAATGTTTACAGTTGCAAAAACTAATGTGTTGCATCTTAGACAAGGAAATATGTCCTAGTCTAGCATGAAATAGTTCTAACTTCACATTCTTTTCTCTGTCTCTTCTTTCTTCATTCTCAGCAACATTGCAAGACCTTTCACTTCTCTTCTCTTTCTTTACTTCATTTCTTCTCTCTAACATGTACAGATCTTGCTCATTCTTGCCATAAATCACTTTCTTCTCAGTGGTAGGGTCCTGTAAGATACATCCATGTTCATCAAAAATGAACTTCATGTTGCTACCTTGCAACAACTTACTGACTGACAACAAATTATGCCTAAAACCAGGCACATACAATACATCTTGTATCCAAATATGCTCTGTCAGTTTTACATCACCTACCTGCTTTACTATCTTCATTGTTCCATCAGGCAAACTTAGTCTAACATCTTGTTTCAAAATTTTCACATTTTCAAGCAGTTTAAAATCCCCTGTCATGTGGTCACTTGCACCAGAATCCACGATCCAACTACTCTCATCATTATTAAAATTTACAGTAGCATTTGAGGCCAGGACTTTACCAGCAAAGTTGCTGAAACTCTGCTTCTCTCCCATTGCCTTCATCACTTCTTGCACAACTGCTGTCAACATGTTGCTGTCCAGCTTTCCAGCATTTGATTCTCCCTTCTCCACAGGTCCATCCAAAGGAGTGTTTTCTTCATATCCTGTCTGTTCTCTGCCAACATTTGCCACTTGTCTCATGTTAGCCCTTTCCTTTTGCAAAGCCTCAAGCCATTCTGGTGCTCTCTTCAATTTGAAGCATTCATCCTTTACATGCCCCCTCTTTCCACAATACACTTCTTTGCATATTTCTCCATCCTTTTCTCCTTGTATTGTTTCTTGTTAAAATTCTTTAACAATCCCAAACTCTTTTCTTGTCTAGGAACATCCATTGCACTGACTTCTAGACCCATATTCAACTCTCCTGAAATCAGTTTCTGTCTCTCCACCTGTAACACCAGATTGTAGGCTTTGTTCACAGGCAACAAGGCGTCCATAGACAAGAAATTTGTCTTCATTTGGTTGTATCCATCGTTCAAACCCATGAGAAATTTCGTGAGCCTATTTGTTCCCTCCAGTTCCATCAGTTTCTTCAATATATTGCACTTACATTTCTCCAAAATGCCACATGAACATGTAGGAATCCCTTCAAGACTAGAGATTTGATCCCACAAGGCTTTTAGCTTGCAATAGTAATCACTAATAGATATATCATACTGTTGCAAGTTATTGAGTTCATTCTTTAATTGAAAAAGTTGTGGAGCGTTTGTTTGTCCATACCTTTCAATTATCTCCTCCCACAAATCCTTCGAAGACTGTACAAAAACAAGACTTTCAGCAATTTCAGGCTTCATTGATGCTAGAATCCAGCTCCTTACCATATAATCTGCCCTTGTCCATCTGTGAAAATCTTCTGAGCTTTCTTCTGGTTTCTTGCACCCACCATCCTGCAGACCCAACTTGTTCTTCGCTCCTAGAGCGGTTTTCACGTTTCTGCTCCAGTTAGCAAAGTTGTCCCCATTGAAAACAATAGTTCCCAATGTTGCTGTGGAGATTTCATTCACTCCTACAAATAAAGGATCTTTGTAGGGATTCATAAGGTGTGTTTCATGGACATCACCTTTCTTCTCATTTACTTTGTCAGTCATCTTAAAAATCTTACCAGTTCTTTTGAGTCTTTGATTTCTTAAAGTTCAGTGAGATAACCAAGGCTCTGATACCATGAAGAAACCAAGACTCAATCTTTTGTGATTTCTTCCTGGTTTTAATCACCAGTCTTTTTGTTTGTATTTCTGTGCAAATATTTACTTTGCCTCACAAAATGGCAGAATACAACCTATTGAGCCTTATATACACAGGGTCATAAAACCTACTTTAACTACTAGACAAAAAGATGTACAGCTGCATAAGCAGACAAAATTAAATACCACCTAGGATATTACAACCAAAAAGAATAAACATGGGAGCAGTAGGAAAGACACCAATCACAAGCAACACCATCACATAGCTGATTCTTCACACTTGCCTTCACCGAAAACATCTCCAAAACAGTTCAGAAGATTATGTCGGGGATTCTGACGGAGCGGAATCTCAGAGCTCCGTTATCCACCCCGTTTAAGCCAACCTTGTGACCACAATCATGTATTCAATCCCAGGGAGAACCTCATGGGTCTTCAAATCTGTAATGGGGACAATAAAGGCATGGACACCCATATCACTAATACCTTTTGTATCTCGAGTTGGCTACATTAACTTTGCAAAGACTGTTGCAAATTTTACCGTGAACAGCTGCATTTCCAATCCACCATTTAATGGCACCGTCGTTAGGTGTGTTTATTACAAATTCGTCTTTGAAGAGATCAAATGTTGCAACTGTTTGGAGGCCCTGGACATTTGAGCCTAAGGCAGTAACTTAAGTATCAGCATAGGGAGATATCGTGACATATCAACAGGAATTATGTGAAAAGAAAGCAGTTTCTGTAGATTTATACTAGGGAATAGAAATCTTTGACCTTTATATAATACATTCATAACTTGTTTTCGCGGGTGCAATGTGTTTCTTCTTAATAATTGTTTTCAGGCGATCCGTCCACGGTCAAATTAGGATGCTTGCCCATATATACTCCTTAACTAGTGACTTGCGGATAAGAAACCATGAATACAATGTAAGACCAAGCAAGCAAGTCAATCCCCAAAAGGAGCTAAACATAGAGTTGGGTAATAGGGCGGGCACGATTTTAGCTCTGCACGACATGTCTCAAGAAAGGCACAGTGGTGGGTCATTTGTCATGCATAGACATCATTTTCGAAATTCAACACGAGCATGATAGATCGGCACACATTAAAAAACAAATATCTCTATTATATATGGGAACTCTAGACGACTTTGGTGATCACCCTTTTTGACAACTGTTAATTGTGACTTGAAATCTTGTGAATGGCATAAGGCTGACTTTGAATGCACATATCTTTCAATCTATAAATGGTTTTGATGTGATTCAAATTGGAGGTGAAAACGTGTTCAAATAGCTTTCCAACGATAGGTTATATGCCCAATTCCGCTGAGAAACGAGAAAGTTACGCCCGTTTTACGAAGAGCTGTCGATTTTCTTTTTAGGGTTTTGTACGGAGTATATTCTAGGGTTTTTGTGCGGGGTTCCTTATGTTATAAAAGGACCTCTTAGTGCTCATTATTTAACACAACTTATGAAACACTTTTAGCCTCTAGAATTTAGGACTCCTTGTAATTATTCTCTCTGTTTTTCTCCATCATAGTGAAGAAGCTCGAATCCCCCACCTGTGGACGTAGGTCTATTTTGACCGAACCACGCAAATCCTTGTGTTCTTTTGTTTATCTTTTTTATTGTTTTTCTCATCCTTATTATTTCATTGATTTTGTTTCGCATTAATCAAACTACAACACCCCGATTCCTAACAAATTGGTATCAGAGCTTGGTTGTTTAATATCTTAGGTGTTTATAGAACGAGTTTGATTCAATTATGTCAATGAAATTCAATATTGAGAAATTTGATAGGCAAGTAAATTTTGGCCTATGGAAATTGAAGATGAAAGCCATCTTGGTTCAAAGTGGTTGTCACAACACTACAAGAAAGGTTGAATTTAACGACGGCTAAAAGCCGTCGGAAATATTAGGAAAACCGTCGGTGAAACATCAACGACCGCTAGACCGTCGTTAACAGGCCGTCGGTGAGAGGGTGGTCGCTGAATTTAGAATCAACGACCGCTGAGCCGTCGGTGAGTAAAATACCGACGGCTTACTTGTAATCAGCGACCGTTCAAAAAACCCGACGCTGGCACCAAACCAACGACTGTTTTGAACAGTCGTTAAATCAAAGACGGTTTCAAACCGTCGTTGATTTAGCGACAGTTTGAAACCGTCGGTAATTTCCCCAACGGTTATAAACAGTCGTTGTATGGGCCACATCAACGTCTGTTATAAACCGTCGCTATTATGTTAAAGCCGTCGTTGAAGAGGAATTCCTTGGGTCCATGGTATACCTTACCTTGCAACGATCGCCTAGCCGTTGATTTAATGTTTAGCCGTCGTTGTTTTTTTTGAAATAATATTATTTAGAATATTTTTGTTGTTACCAATAATTAAACCTGTACCAAAGCCACGTTGCATGCTTGTGGACCACACTAAAGTTGTTCCTCCATCGCATTCAATTACAAAAATATGCAATTTTGATATATATTACAATTTGCATTGATACTTGTATAATTACATGAAATAGATTACAATTATGTACACAAAATAGATCCCGATGTCGGGAAATAAAGTAGAATTCTGTGTTTACAAAAAATATATATCGACAAAGCTGGAAACTAATAAGCTAGATGCCGATAAATATAGACACTAAATGCATAAAAGTTAGTTACCAAGCTGCCGAAAGCAAAAACACTACACTGTCGAGGGTGTACGTGTAGCACTACCGCCACCACCAAACCCCGGGTCATCGTGCAGGTCGCCGATGTGGAGGGGGGCTGGGGTTGCAACCTTGAGGACATGTGGCCGAAACTAGACATGTTCCTCATCATTTCCTCAACAATGGCCCGACTTGACGCTTCCACCCGTGCTTGCGACCATTGCCTCCACCTCTTCCATCCGCGCAGCGACCTTTGCCTCCACTGCGCCTCAATCCGAGATAAAATGGACGGCTCATATGGTTGTGAAGAGCCGCTATCTCCTCGCCACGATGAAGAGTTGTAGTACAAATGATCTCCCTGACCCAACCCCCGAACTTTTCCTCGGTTCCTCCCCCCAACTGTCTCCCAATACAACAGATCAGGGTTCGGCTGTGACCCATGAGTGGTACAATGATCCAGCTTCTTCTTGTACGTCTCCTGCATTTGGTTAAATATACTCAAATTCAAGTAAAATAAAGTGGGTAAAAAGGCCTATATTGGCCTACATTTGGTTCTAACTTTCCTACTTTGTGTATTTTCAATCAAAACAACTTATAAATACACTAAACTAACTACATATATGATGTTTGAGGTGGTTATAACTTAAACTAGCATCAAATTACTCGTATTCATTCAATTTCAAGTAAAAAGGCCTATATTGGCCTACATTTGGTTCTAACTTTCCTACTTTGTGTATTTTCAATCAAAACAACTTATAAATACACTAAACTAACTACATATATGATGTTTGAGGTGGTTATAACTTAAACTAGCATCAAAGTACTCGTATTCATTCAATTTCAAGTAAAAAGGCCTAAAATGGCCTATATTAGCCTACATTTGGTTCTAACTTTCCTACTTTGTGTATTTTCAATCAAAACAACATATAAATACACTAAACTAACTACATATATGATGTTTGAGGTGGTTATAACTTAAACTAGCATCAAAGTACTCGTATTCATTCAATTTCAAGTAAAAAGGCCTAAAAAGGCCTATATTGGCCTACATTTGGTTCTAACTTTCCTACTTTGTGTATTTTCAATCAAAACAACTTATAAATACACTAAACTAACTACATATATGATGTTTGAGGTGGTTATAACTTAAACTAGCATCAAATTACTCGTATTCATTCAATTTCAAGTAAAAAGGCCTATATTGGCCTACATTTGGTTCTAACTTTCCTACTTTGTGTATTTTCAATCAAAACAACTTATAAATACACTAAACTAACTACATATATGATGTTTGAGGTGGTTATAACTTAAACTAGCATCAAAGTACTCGTATTCATTCAATTTCAAGTAAAAAGGCCTAAAAAGGCCTATATTGGCCTACATTTGGTTCTAACTTTCCTACTTTGTGTATTTTCAATCAAAACAACATATAAATACACTAAACTAACTACATATATGATGTTTGAGGTGGTTATAACTTAAACTAGCATCAAAGTACTCGTATTCATTCAATTTCAAGTAAAAAGGCCTAAAAAGGCCTATATTGGCCTACATTTGGTTCTAACTTTCCTACTTTGTGTATTTTCAATCAAAACAACTTATAAATACACTAAACTAACTACATATATGATGTTTGAGGTGGTTATAACTTAAACTAGCATCAAATTACTCGTATTCATTCAATTTCAAGTAAAAAGGCCTATATTGGCCTACATTTGGTTCTAACTTTCCTACTTTGTGTATTTTCAATCAAAACAACATATAAATACACTAAACTAACTACATATATGATGTTTGAGGTGGTTATAACTTAAACTAGCATCAAATTACTCGTATTAATTCAATTTCAAGTAAAAAGGCCTAAAAAGGCCTATATTGGCCTACATTTGGTTCTAACTTTCCTACTACCATCAAACTTTTCAATCATATTTGCCTATAAATATATGTTTAGAAGTATGTACCGAGATTTGCTTTGATTTCTTGTTTGCTGGAATTTCTCCTTTTCCAGGAACAGTCTTGAAATGAGTCTTCAAGAACAACTCGGGAGCAAGAGGAGTACTCCTCCTCTACTCTTTTACCTGTAGACATTGTTGAATTAACAAAGGCTTTATGGAACATATTCATGTAAATTACACTAAGTAGTAGATATGAAACATATTTACCATCTTCCTAGCATCTTTGTGCCGCCGAAATAGAACCCTGAAAGTGTGACGGCTCAATTGGATTAGACAGGGAGCCACCTCTTCGGTTCTTCTTCGCCTGTTCAGATTTTTCCCGAAATGTTGGGTCTTCACTTCTCTTCTTCATGTCTTCGTATATCGTCTCCCCCAACTATTTTGGCCTTTCTTTGGCTTTCTTAACCACCCAGTATCGCAAGTCTCGCAGACGAGTTGATGCTTTTTTCTTGTAATCCTTCCTCACTAGGCCTTCTAACTCAGGAGCCCATTCGTAAATACCCTTTAGTCAAACATTAAACAAAGATATTAATCTCGTAATATAATCAATTTCATTTTTCATAATTCGATTCATACATACTGTGAAAATGTTCCACCAATGCGTCTTTGTTGCATCATCGACCTCACTGTAATTGAACCATGGTTGTCGAAAATGGCCCTGGAAAATGTCAGTGATGGACCCACTAACCTTGTTATCATCAAACCTGAATTGAAAACCAAACAAACACGTGAATTGTGAATATCATTGCATACAAATATTATGAAATGAAGGCTTACTAACTTACCACAATCCAGTAGGGCTTAAAACCTTTCTTGGTGCACGGTTCGAACCTTCACCTTCCTCCGTATGAGTCATCGGAGTCTCCGTGCGTGCTCACCAATGTCACGTGCACGTGAATCATCTCCCCGTGTCTCGACATAGGGTTACGCTTCCTTGTACATCGGTGACCGAAAAAGCTCCCTCGGAGTCAAAGTCCCACGACCTTGGCTTCCACCTAAGCCACCTCGACCTCCGCGGCCCTTAGGATTAGACATGATTACCTAAAATGCAAGAAAGTAGAAACGCGTAAGATACTTCTTTCAAGGGTGAAAAACATTTTTCCCCGCCCCTGTTGGCTCGCCCCCTCTGGCCTCCCCACGCCCTGCCCCCGCCGGCCTCCCCCGCCCCTGCTGGCCTCCCCCCTCCCCCCTGCTGGCCTCCCCCCTCCCCCCCTTTTGCCCTGTTGCCTCCCCCTCCCCCCGCCCCTGTGACCTGCTCGCCTCCCTCCCCCGCCCCCGCCGCCCCCCTCCCCCTGTGGCCTCCCCCCCCCCCCGCCCCCGCCCCTGCTGGCCTCCCCCCCTCCCCCCGCCCCTGCCCCTGCTGCCTCCCCCCTCCCCCGCCCCTGCCGTGCCACCCCGCTTCTCCCCCTGGCGGCTGCGCAGCCCCGCGGCCTCCCCCCTGTTGGCATGCCCTGCGCGGCCTCCCCCTCCCCCGATGGCCTCCCCCCTGCTGCCGCCCTCCCCCCCCCCTGTCGGCCTACCCCCTCCCCCCCCGCCCCCCCGCGCCTCCCCCGTTGGCCACCCCCTGCCGGCCTCCCCCTCCCTCCCCCTTGCCCCTTGCCCCTGCTGGCCTCCCCCCTGCCCCTGCGGCCTCCCCCCTCCCCTGCTGGCCTCCCCCCCCCCTCCCCCCCCCCCCCCCCTCCCCCCTGGCCACCCCGCGCCCTCTCCCCCTGCTGGCCACCTGCCGGCCTCCCCGCCGCCCCCCTCCCCCCCTCCCCCCCCTTGCCTCCCCCCTCCCCCTTTGGCCTCCCCCCTCCCCCTCCCCCCTCCCCCTCCCCCCCTCCCCCTGGCCACCCCCCGCCCTCTCCCCCCTGGCGGCTGCTGACCCCGCTGGCCTCCCCCCGCCGCCCTCCCCCTCCCCCCCCGCCCGCCCTGCTTGGCCTCCCCACTCCCCCGATGGCCTCCCCCCTGCGCCCTCCCCCTCCCCGCCCTTTGCCCTGCCGGCCTCCCCCCTCCCCCTGCCCCTGCCCCCGCCGGCCTCCCCACTCCCCCGCCCCTGCGCCGGCCTGCGCCTCCCCCTCCCCCCCCGCCCTTGCTAGCCTTTTAATGTTTTAGCTTTTTAATCCAAAAAACAAAAGAAGTTTGTGTCCCCCGTATAATAATTACTAGGTTTGAAGTGGGGAGAAAGCAAGGCGAGAGGAAACATAAATATTAATGCGGAATGGATCATGTTACTCAACAACAAGAAGAAAAACTATAGATGGAAATGTCATAACAAGTAATCTTCAACATTTCATTACAAAAGTCCTATATTTTTATTGAAATGTTGTCCTTAATACAAGCTATGATATACTCAAACAAATCAAAGTGAATTCCCATCCTCGCTTAGTTCATCATCACTATCGTCATCCCAAAAACCATCATCGTCATCGTCATCATCCTCGCTTTCTCGGACTCGAAACTAGACTCTTCTTCTTCATCACCCGATGGGGCTTCAAACAAAATTTCTTCGTCATCTCCTTCACCACACTCGACATCATTACCACCTTCATAATCGGGAATATCGTTTGGATCACAAAGCGTTGGAGTCCCAACACTTGTCTCCCGAAGGAAGTCGAAGTCAACCGGAGCATCAATCACGGACCTTGCCTTTGTCCTAAACACAGCCCACCATTGAGCACGATCTCTTTTCAAGCTTGGGTACGGTGCGAAATATACTTGGCTAACCTGGTATGATAGCACAAAGGGATCAAACTTGGGGTATTTCTTGGTGTGGTTGACTTCAACTAGCTTGTATTGATCGATGTTCATTCCCCTCACATTGTCCATCCAATTGCACTTGAACAAAACAGTGCTATATTGACTACGAGCACCGGTAAACTTCAATTCTATAACATCATCTAGAATCCCAAAGAAATCACTCCCACCGTCATTAGACACACACACTCCATAATTCATGGTGGATTTGTGGTTGCTTGATGCTTTTGTTTGGAAATTGTATCCATTAACATAGTATCTATTCCAAGTGCGAACTAATGTCGAAGGACCCATTGCCAAAGAAAACAATACATCATCATTGGGTTTGTCTTGAATAACCTATTGAAATTCATTCATATTGTTAATACATTAACATTTCTTTAATAACCTATTGAATAACCTATAGTCACACAAACTCACTTTCGATCTAAACCAATCAAGGTATTCTCGCTTCATGTTGCACCCACACATCTTCCCTACGTAGAGTAGGTCGAATTTGAAGAATGTGGTCCTCGAAATCCCTTACAAACATAACAATTGTTAATGTCTAAATTTAAAATGAAAGTTAAATTTATAAATAATATGATTAATAACAAGTGTTTTACTTCTCAAATTCTTGTAAGATGCCCGTATTTGCTAACACATATAGGTGTGCACGTTGTAGTTCCACTTCGTTAAAAATCGTGTTCCTCCCCGCATTAGACGGCCGACCACAATTAACCCCGAATAGCTCGGGGCCGGTTTCGTCGAGCATCCTATCAAGTTCATCATTTACATTACGGCCTAAATCTCGTGTCTTAGTATCCACTCCTTGCTGAAAGTAGTTTGAACGAAGTTTGCAATCTCTTCACACAAGTACGCATTACAAATAGAACCCTCCACACGAGCCTTGTTACCAATTTTGCGTTTCAAATGATTGAGGAACCTAAGAAGGTGGTTATAAAAAGAGTTACACAATTGCGAACAACAATAAAAAAGGATATATGAAAATGAAGGATAAGGTACCTTTCAAAGGGATACATCCAACGGTATTGCACGGGACCACATAGCCTAGCTTCGCGTGGAAGGTGAACTGGTAAGTGTTCCATGGAATTGAAGAATGATGGTGGGAAAATCTTTTCGAGTTTACAAAGGATCTCGGCTATGTCCTTTTCCAACCTTTCCATGTCACTTACTTGTGATGGTGGAGCAACACAAATCACGGAAAAAAGGCTAATCTCGGTGACAACTTTCCACACATGAACCGGAAGCAACTCCTTTAATGCAATCGGCAATAATCTTTCCATGAAGACATGACAGTCATGGCTTTTCATACCGTGTGCGGCTTACCGGACTGCATGTCCACACATCTTGTTAAGTCGGAAGCATAGCCATCGGGAAATTTCAAATCTCGACCCAGTTGCATAATACTTTCCTTTGGGACTTGTCCAAGGCGAAAGGTGCTTTTGGTGGAGTTTCTTTTCCGTTCGCATCCTTGGTGACATGAAGTTGAGGCCTTTTGCACAATTTAGCAATGTCTTTTCTAGATGCAACGGTGTCTGCCGCCTCGTTTTTTCACATCCATAACTGTGTGAATGAGTTGGTCGAAGAAGTTTTTCTCAATGTGCATGACGTCAAGGTTGTGACGAAGATGCAGATCTTTCCAGATATGGGAGCTCCCAAAGACAACTTTGTTTGAACCACCCATTTTTCAACTTTTTCAAAGCGTTAAGTGCATCTGGTCCATCCGTAGCCTTTGGCAAGTCTTTAACACATGGCCACAACTCTTCCCCAGGACATGATGTGTGGTGGAGACCCTTTTTCAACCTTATTTCGCAAAAAGCTACTTTGTTTTTACGAAAAGGATGATCTTCGGGAAGAAATTGACGGTGACAATCAAACCAAGAAACTTTACCCCCATGCTCGAGCCAAAAAGCTTTGGATTTATCCATACAATAAGGACAAGCCTTTTTCCCGGTAGACCAGACCGGATAGCATATCGTAGCGGGAAAATCATTTATTGTCCAAAGAATGGCGGCACGCATATTGAAATTTTGTTTCCTAGAAATATCATAAGTAGTTGCTCCAACATCCCATAATTGCTTCAATTCCTCGATTAAGGGTTGCATGTACACATCCAAGTTTCCCTTCGGATTTTTAGGACCAGGAACGAGCAACGAAAGGAACATGAAGGGTTTTTTCATGCACATCGATGGCGGCGAGTTGTACGGGGTTAAGATGACCTAGCCAACATGAATATTGACCCCCAAACTTTCCATGTGGACCAAACCCATCGGTACACAAACCGAGCCGAACATTCCTAGGCTCGGATGCAAATTCGCCAAATGATCCATCCAAATGCTTCCAAGCTTCACTATCGCTAGGGTGAGCCATTTTGTCTTCGACTCTTGGATTTTTGGCATGCCATGTCATTTCTTCAAA
Organism: Beta lomatogona; assembly: GCA_947646795.1. Lineage (NCBI taxonomy): Eukaryota > Viridiplantae > Streptophyta > Magnoliopsida > Caryophyllales > Amaranthaceae > Beta > Beta lomatogona. The sequence continues at coordinate 8,758,378 of CANSNZ010000063.1, read as the reverse complement.
GAACGTTCTTTGTTGCATACAACCTCTGCAATCTCGGTGTGATTGGGAAATAAATCAAAACTTTCATTGGAACTAAAGACCCCTTAGAAGTCCTCTTGTATCTGTCGCTATCGCACACTCTACATCTGTCCAAGTGTGCATCGGTTCTCCAAAACAAAGATACAACCTTTGGGGCAAGCATGAATCTTCTCGTGGGGAAGCTCTAATCCCTCCAAGATCTTCTTCGTATCGTAAAATGTATTACTCATGTTGTTGTTGCTAGGTATTGCTTCTTTCATTAATGAAGCAAAAGCATCAACACACCTATGTGGCAAATTGTACTCACACTTCAAAGATACGATTCTAGATGCCATTTCCAACACGGACATGGAGCTCCCGTCGTACAACGGTTCCTCGAAGCCTTTAATAGGTCAAGAAACACCTTTGTTTGAGGATTAGGCTCCTCCTCCATTCCACTAGGCTCTTCAACAAGTGGACCGGTTCCGGGTTATTCCCAAGAGCATCGAAAACCATTTCACGGTACGGATTAGATAGCTCTTTTGCGGGTTGAGGTAACTCTTCACCATGAGAATACCAACCGTAGTAATCGGGTATAAAGCCCTTGCTATACAAATGCACTTTAACCGTGTCTGCGTCATGCATACGTCTTTCTTGCATTTCGGACACGGACACCTAACTTCATCCTTACCTGGGGTTTCGGGATTGACTTTGCAAAAATCAATGAATTCATCAACCCCCTCAAGAACTCGGGCCTCAAGTTACGCACATTGTCATATCTATCATACATCCACCAACGCTCCTTCCGTTTCATGGTGACCAATTCTACAATTCTAAACCATTTCAATGACAATACTCATTAACAACCAACATACGTACAATTAAAACATATTTGTGAAATACATATAGGGCCTAAAATGATGTCCAAAGGTCCTTATCACTCCAACCTAACCCATTCTTCGACGTCTAACCCCACTTAGTGAATGTATGCCAATTATTCGCTTCTACGTAAATTCCGGCAAAGATTTCCCATGAGTTCTCCAAGTACACAATGTCAGCTTCGTAAAAGCTTACATATGTACCCAGAGAACAACATAGAGAAACAACATCACCGGAAATTACATAGAATAGAACAAAAGGCATACATTCACCACCTAAGTGAGGTCAAACGTCGAAGAACAATCCCCAATCGGGGACTATTCAAGATATACTCCTAATGAGTATACCTTGAACGGGTATCTAGGCATATGATGATGCAAACATATTTATTTAAACACTTAACTTTAATTTATAACCTCATCCAAACTATTTCCACGAAAACAATTATGTCAAAAACAATATAAACAATTTAAATAGTGTAAACTAGATAAAGGAATGTGCAATAACTAAATTATTGTCATAATTATATAGTTTTTAACTTTTATAACCTTTAATAAGCGAACCACTATAAAAACTATTGTGATAATTATATAGTAACTTAAACTTATACAATTAAAGTAACTTAATCTTCAAAGTAATATAAACTAAAAAATTATATAGTTTTTAACATTCTCTAAACAAACGTTTTTTAATACATTATATTTCATGATGAAAAACTTACACAAAAATTAAAATTTAGAATGTACATGAACGAAAACAATATAAATTGAAGACAAAATATGGTAAAAAATTGCTACTAACCTTACAATTAAGCCAAAGAGAAACACCAAAGTGCTACGTAATCCTACATCATGTAGAAAATCAATTATTCAACGGCACCTTTAAGCGTCAATTTCTACTAAACGAGCAACTCCAATAATAAGTAACTAAAATGAACTATGAACTTTGATTAAAGAAATCACTAAAATCTTTGATTAAGCGTCAATTTCTACTAAACGAGCAACACCAAATCACTAAAATCTGACTATGAAATTATATGAAAAAATAATAAGTAGTATGAACTTTGATTAAAGAAATGATTTAATATAAGATCAAACACTTAAATGAAGAAATATACATAAAATAAAGCAAGACTAACAAAATGTGAGTAAAAAACTGACAAAAACAAGATTCGAATTTTTAGGAGAAATAACAAGAATTAGCAAAAACCAAATTTTCTGGGTTTAGTTTCATGAGTACACAAATTATTAAAAAAAAAAAAAAAAAGATATTGGCACTGCTTACCACCGGCGAAATGTAGGTCCGGCAAGAGTCGATGCAACTTCGTCGCCCAAGGTCGTCGCCTGAAGTTCACTTCTCTCACGAGTAACAAAACCCAATTGTTAGGGTTCATGAGTACAAAAATTTTAAAAAAAAAGGAGAAAGTAAAGCTTACCGCCGGCGAAGTGAGGTGGAGGTGGGTTTCGTCATTTGCCGGTGGCTGGAGGAAGGAGGAAAGGCAGGTGGAGGTGGTTCTGTCGCTGCTGTGCTCGCCCAAAGTCTTTCCCTCCTTTTTTTTTTTTGTTGAAAATAAAACCCGATGAAACACCAGATTCAATTAACCCCCCCCTTCTGCAATCAACGACCGTTTCTAACCGTCGCCCAAGAAAAAAAACATTCTGGTTTAATTCCGCAAATACAACGACCGCTTTTAGCCGTCGTTACTTATCAACGACAGCTACACCGTCGTTATATGATATAAAAGCAGACGGTAATCAACGACGGCTTAAAGCCGTCGCTCAATATGGATTTACCGACGGTTTTCCTAGCCGTCGCTGATAGGCCGTCGTTATTTTGTGATTTTCTTGTAGTGCAAGGCTCTTGAAGGTGCATCCAAAAAGCCTTCGAGTATGACGGATGGTCAGTGGGAGGAGATCCAAAAAGCTCTCGGCGATTCATTTAAGTCTATCTAATGAAGTTTTGAGAGAGGTTGCCAAGGAGACAATTGCTGCGGGTTTGTGGTTGAAGTTGGAGTCGCTTTATATGACAAAGAGCGTGACCAACCGTCTACTACTCAAATCTAAACTTCATGATCTCAGTCTAGAAGAAGGTAAACCGCTTGAGTCTCATTTAGATGAATTATTCTCTATTATTACGGATTTGCAAAACATTGATGTTGAGATCGATGATGAGGATATGGCTATTAGGTTGTTGTGTTCTTTACCGCCTTCGTATAAGCATTTTCGAGATACTTTATTGTATGGTAGAGATGATTTGAGTTTGTAGGATGTTAAGGATGCCTTAACACTACAAGAAAATGCCAAATCAACGACCGCTACGCAGCGACGGCTAGCAAAACCGTTGTTAAACAGGTAATTAGCGACGGTTTACAGCCGTCGGTGTCACCGACGGCTTTTTGAGATATCAGCGACGGTTTCAACGCACGCTGATACTGACGACCGTGTAGAGCCGTCGGTGATTTTATTTTTTAAATTTTAGAATTTGTAGTTTCTCGGCGTCGGCTTTCAGCCGTCGCTATTATTTTACGACTTAAAACAAATCGCATTCAAACTCGCACTAAATGTAGTCGTTTCCTCCCACTCTCAAACAAACTCCCACGCACTAAAAAAACTCCCACACACTCAAACAAATTCGTCGGCGAAACTGCCCTTGAAGGCCAATCCGGCGACCGGCGACTGGAGACCGACGACTGGAGACCGGCGACGCAAACCACATTGCCGGCGGTAATTTGCACAGCTCTCTGTTTCTTTTTTTTTTAATTTTTGTAACCCTAAAAATTGAGTTTTTGGGATTCAAGGCCAACGCGCACCACCGCTGCCGCGTAATTCAGTCCGTCCGTCCGCCGCTGCCGCGTAATTCAGTCTGTCCTTCCGTCGCTGCTGCGTAATTCAGTCCTTCCGCCGCCGACGCCGCGTCTTCTTCCATTTCAATCCGTAACTTCTCTCTTCAATTTCAAGTTTGTTGTTGTTTGTTAGTTTGAGTTTAATTTGTTGTTGATTGTTAGTTTGAGTTTAATTTGTTGTTGGTTGTTTTGTTCATGTTATTGTTGTAATTTTTGATAACAAGCCAAAACCCACCAAGTATATATGTATAATCCTAAAAGAAGATTATGCCACTTATAAGTTGTAAAACAATTAAGATGAATTGTTCGTTTGTGAAATCTCCTTACTCAATCAATCTCTTGCTTCATAATATACTCTTCAAAATGATATTTGCTAGATAGTCTTTGTAGTTTGGAGAAAACCATAATGGGTTTCTGTTTTATTGTTCGTTTGTTATTTTTTTATTTTGTTTTTGTCTACTTTGTTGTTTTTCTTTATAATCCTTAGTATCAGTGTAGTGCTAGAATATAATTTGAATAACAATAATGATAAGTTGGGTTTGCAATTCAAGAGTAATAATTCATCTCTGGTTCAGCTGTTGTAAAGTAAAACTCACTGAAACTTGAAAGATGGGTGATTGAACGTTTTAGATGGAAAGTTGGAACTTTGGAAGTTTGGAATGGATCAACGGAGAGAGATAGTCTTGTGATTTAATTTGGATAAGCAAGGGTTAGGAAAAACAAATACACGTAATGGCAACACAAAAATTGGGTAGATTGAATAGAAACTGTTCTAGTTCTAGCTCTTCTCTTGTTTGGACTGTAACTTCTAAGCTCTACTTATTTAATATATTGTTTGAATTTCTGGCACTCACCAAACCCTCATCCGGCTTTGTGAATGTAGGTGGCCACACACCACTGTCTCCTTGCCGTCGGATTGTGCCGTCTCTCTGCCACTGCCAATGTGTCCTTGCCGTCGGACTGTGCCGTCTCTCTGCCACTGCCACTGTGTCCTTGCTGTCGGACTGTCCTGCCGCCTCTAGGTATGCTTTAATTTATTATTTTATAATACTTGAATTTTAAGTTAGTGTAATAATTATCACAATAATTTATATAATGGTTTGTTTATTAAAAGTTATAAAAGTTAAAAACTATATTATTATCACAATAATTAATTTATTGCACATTCCTTTATTTGTTACACTATTTGAAATGTTTATATTTTTTTTTGACATATTTGTTTTCGTGGAAAAAGTTTGGATAATGTTATAAATTTAATTTAAGTGTTTAAATATATATGTTTGCATCATCATGTGCCTAGAACTGTAGAATTGTACGTATGTGGGTTGTTAATGACTATTGTGATTGAAATGATTTAGAATTGTAGAGTTGGGCACCATGAAACGGAAGGAGCGTTGGTGGATGTATGATAGATATGACAATGGGCGTAACTTGAGGCCCGAGTTCTTGAGGGGGGATGATGAATTCATTGAATTTTGCAAAGCAAATCCTGAAAGCCCAGGTTTGGATGAAGTTAGATGCCCGTGTCCGAAATGCACGAACAGACGTATGCATGACACAGACACGGTTAAAGTGCATGTGTATATGAAGGGATTTATACCTGATTACTACGATTGGTATTCTCATGGTGAAGAGTTACCTCGATCCGCACATGAGCCATCTAATCCATACCGTGAAATGATTTTCGATGCTCTTGGGAATAACCTAGAACCGTCCAATGTTGAAGAGCCTAGTGCAATGGACGAGGAGCCTAATCCTCAAGCAAAGGTGTTTCTTGACCTATTAAAGGCTTCTGAGGAACCGTTGTACGAAGGGAGCTCCATGTCCGTGTTGGAAATGGCATCTAGAATAGTATCTCTGAAGTGTGAGTACAATTTGCCACATAGGTGTGTTGATGCGTTTGCTTCATTAGTGAAAGAAGCAATACCTAACAACAACAACATGAGTAACACATTTTACGATACGAAGAAGATCTTGGAGGGATTAAAGATTCCCCACGAGAGGATTCATGCGTGCCCCAAAGGTTGTATGTTATTTTGGAGAACTGATGCACACTTGAACAGATGTAGAGTGTGCGATAGCGACACATACAAAAGGACTTCTAAGGGGTCTTTAGTTCCAATGAAAGTTATGATTTATTTCCCAATCACACTGAGATTGCAAAGGTTGTATGCAACAAAAAATGTTGCTCAAGAAATGATATGGCATGCCAAAAATCCAAGAGCCAAAGACAAAATGGCTCACCCTAGCGACAGTGAAGCTTGGAAGCATTTGGATAGATCCTTTAACGAATTTGCATCTGAGCCTAGGAATGTTCGGCTCGGTTTGTGTACCGATGGGTTTGGTCCACATGGAAAGTTTGGGGGTCAGTATTCATGTTGGCCGGTCATCTTAACCCCGTACAACTTGCCGCCATCGATGTGCATGAAAAAACCCTTCATGTTCCTTTCGTTGCTCGTTCCTGGTCCTTAAAATCCGAAGGGAAACTTGGATGTGTACATGCAACCCTTAATCGAGAAATTGAAGCAATTATGGGATGTTGGAGCAACAACTTATGATATTTCTAGGGTACAAAATTTCAATATGCGTGCTGCCATTCTTTGGACAATAAGTGATTTTCCTGCGTACCGTATGCTATCTGGCTGGGCTGCTGGGAAAAAGGCCTGTCCTTACTGTTTGGACAAATCTAAAGCTTTTTTGCTCGACCATGGGGGTAAAGTTTCTTGGTTTGATTGTCACCGTCAATTCCTACCCCTAGATCATCCTTTTCGTAACAACAAAGTAGCTTTTTGCAGAAATAAGGTTGAAAAAGGGTCTCCGCCACACATCATGTCTGGGGAAGAGTTGTGGTCATGTGTTAAAGACTTACCAAAGGCTACAGATGGGCCAGAAGCACTTAATACTTTGCAAAAGTTAAAAAAAGGGTGGTTCAAACAAAGCTGTCTTTGGGAGCTCCCATACTGGAAAACTCTCCATTTTCGTAACAACCTTGACGTCATGCACATTGAGAAAAACTTTTTCGACCAACTCATTCACACAATTATGGATGTGAAAAAATAGACATCAGACACTGTTGCATCCAGAAAAGATATTGCTAAAGTGTGTAAAAGGCCTCAACTTCATGTTACCAGGGATGCGAACGGAAAAGAAACTCCACCAAAAGCACCTTTCGCACTGGACATATCCCAAAGGAAAGTATTATGCAACTGGGTGAGAGATTTAAAATTTCCCGATGGTTATGCTTCTGACTTAACAAGATGTGTGGACATGCAGTCCGATAAGCTGCAGAGTATGAAAAGTCATGACTGTCATGTCTTCATGGAAAGATTATTACCGATAGCATTAAAGGAGTTGCTCCCGGTTCATGTGTAGAAAGCTGTTACTGAGATCAGCCTCTTTTTTCGTGATTTGTGTTGCTCCACCATCACAGTAAGTGACATGGAAAGATTGGAAAAGAACATAGCCGAGATCCTTTGTAAACTTGAAAAGATTTTCCCACCATCATTCTTCAATTCCATGGAACACTTACCGGTTCACCTTCCACGCGAAGCTAGGCTATGTGGTCCCGTACAATACCGTTGGATGTATCCCTTTGAAAGGTACCTTATCTTTCATTTTCATATATCCTTTTTTATTGTTCTTCGTAATTGTGTAACTCTTTTCATAACCACTTTATTAGGTTCCTTAATCATTTAAAACGCAAAATTGGTAACAAGGCTCGTGTGGAGGGTTCTATTTGTAATGCGTACTTGTGTGAAGAGATTGCAAACTTCTGTTCCAACTACTTTCAGCAAGGAGTGGATACTAAGATACGAGATTTAGGCCGTAATGTCAATGATGAAGTTGATAGGATGCTCGACGAAAATGTCCCAGAACTATTTAGAGTTGATTGTGGTCGGCCGTCAAATGCAGGTGGAACACGATTTTTAACTGAAGCAGAACTTCAACGTGCACACCTATATGTGTTAGCAAATACAGGCATCTTACAAGAATATGAAAAGTAAAACACTTGTTATTAATCATACTATTTACAAATTTAAATTTTATTTTAATTTAGACATTAACAATTGTTATGATTGTAAGGGATTTCGAGGACCATATTCTTCAAATTCGACCTACTCTACGTGCAGAAGATGTGTGGGTGCAACATGAAGCAGAATACCTTGATTGGTTTAGATCGAAAGTGAGTTTGTTTGACTATTAAATCTCGCTTGATACAAAGCTGTATCTAACATATGAATTATTTTAATAGGTTATTCAAGACAAACCAAATGATGATGTACTGTTTGCTTTAGCAATGGGTCCTTCGACATTAGTTCGCACTTGGAATGGATACTATGTTAATGGATACAATTTCCAAACACAAGAATCAAACAAACACAAGTCCACCATGAATTATGGAGTGTGTGTGTCTAATGACGGAGGGAGTGATTTCTTTGGGATTCTAGATGATGTTATAGAATTGAAGTTTACTGGTGCCCTTAGGCAATATAGCACTATTCTATTCAAGTGCAATTGGATGGACAATGTCAGGGGAATGAACATCGATCAATACAAGCTAGTTGATGTCAACCACACCAAGAAATACCCCAAGTTTGATCCCTTTGTGCTATCATACCAGGTTAGCCAAGTATACTTCGCACCGTACCCAAGCTTGAAAAGAGATCGTGCTCAATGGTGGGCTGTGTTTAGGACAAAGGCAAGGTCTGTGATTGATGCTCCCGTTGACTTCGACTTCCTTCAGGAGACAAGTGTTGGGACTCCAACTCTTTCTGATCCAAATGATATTCCCGATTATGAAGAGGGTAATGATGTCGAGTGTGTTCAAGCAGATAATGAAGATATTTTGTTCGAAGTCCCCTCAGGTGATGATGAAGAAGAGTCTAGTTTCGAGTCTGGAGATAGCGAGGATGATGACGATGAAGATGATGGTTTTTGGGATGACGATAGTGATGATGAACTAAGCGAGGATGGGAATTCACTTTGATTTGTTTTAGTATATCATAGCTTGTATTAAGAACACCATTTATATTAAAATTCGTGATTTTTGTAATGATATGTTGAAGATTACTTGTTATTTTGTAATGATGCTAGACTTTTCTTCACTTTGATGGTAGACGATATTTTGTTATGATGGTATACTAACGATTAATCATATCCACCATGATTTATAAATTTTTTGTTTTATATAGGTAATCATGTCTAATCCTAAGGGGCGCAGAGGTCGAGATGGCTTAGGTGGAAGCCAAGGTCGTGGGCATTTGATTCCCAGGGAGATTTTTTGAGTCACCAGGAGCTCCAGAAAGCCAGAACCTTGGCTCTAAGATGCAACGAGATGATTTACAGGCACGTGACATTGGTGACCATGTACCGGAGACGCCGAGCAGCCATAGGGAGGAAGGTGAAGGGTCAAACCGTGCATCAAAAAGGGTTTTAAGCCCTACTGGATTGTGGTAAGTTTCTAAGTTAATATATGGTTCATAATATTTATATTAAATGATATTTACAATTTACGTGTTTGTTTTCAATTCAGGTTTGATGATAATAAAGTTAGTGGGTCCATCATTGACATTTTCCAGGGTCATTTTCGAAAACCTTGGTTCAACTACAGTGAGGTTGACGATGCCACAAAGACGCATTGGTGGAACTCATTCATGGTATGTATGAATCGAATTATGAAGAATTAAATTTATTTTTATTAATAACTTGGTTTAATGTTTGATTAAAGGGTCTTTACGAATGGGCTCCTGAGTTAGATGGCCAAGTGAGGAAAGCATACAAGATGAAAGCTCCAAATCGTCTGAGAGACTTGCGGTACTGGGTGGTTAAGAAAGCTAAAGAAAGGCCAAAATGGTTGGGGGAAACCATCTACGAAGCAATGAAGAAGAAAAGTCAAGAGCCCACGTTCATCGAAAAATCTATTAAGGCAAAGAAGAACCGAAGAGGTGGCTCCATGTCTAATCCAGTTGAGCCGTCACACTTTCAGGGTTCCATCTCGGCGACACAGCATGCTAGAAAGATGGTAAGAATGTTTCATATGTATTACTTTCATGATTTTTTTCCGTATATGTAAAAAATAAAGCCTTTGTTCAACAATGTGTACAGGCAAAGAGTAGAGGAGGGGTACTCCCTACCGCCCCCGAGTTGTTCTTGAACACTCATTTCAAAACTGTTGCTGGAAAAGGAGAAATTGCAGCAAACAAGAAAGCAAAACAAATCTTGTTACATACCTTTAAACATATATTTAAGGCATTATAGGCTATTTTATTTGCAAAATGAATGAATTTTAATACTTTTAAGTTAGTTTTAATTATAAACACCTCAAACATCCTATATATACTTAGGTTAATGTGTTAGATTGTAGTTTTGATTGAAATTACCAAATATAGGCAAGTTAGAACCAAATATAGGTCATTTAGCTCATTTTAGGCTATATTGCTTGAAAATGCATGAATATGAATAGTTTTAAGTTAGTTTGAATCATAAACACCTCAAACATCCTATATATACTTAGTTTAATGTGTTAGATTGTAGTTTTGATTGAAATTACAAAATATAGGCAAGTTAGAACCAAATATAGGTCATTTAGCTCATTTTAGGCCATATTGCTTGAAAATGCATGAATATGAGTAGTTTTAAGTTAGTTTGAGTTATAAACACCTCAAACATCCTATATATACTTAGTTTAATGTGTTAGATTGTAGTTTTGATTGAAATTACCAAAGATAGGCAAGTTAGAACCAAACATAGGTCATTTAGCTCATTTTTGGCCATATTGCTTGAAAATGCATGAATATGAGTCGTTTTAAGTTAGTTTGAATCATAAACACCTCAAACATCTTATATATAGTTAGTTTAATGTGTTAGATTGTAGTTTTGATTGAAATTACCAAAGATAGGCAAGTTAGAACCAAATATAGGTCGTTTTTCTCATTTTAGGCCATATTGCTAGAAAATGAATGAATTTTAATACTTTTAAGTTAGTTTGTGTTATAAACACCTCAAACATCCTATATATACTTAGTTTAATGTGTTAGATTGTAGTTTTGATTGAAATTACCAAAGATAGGCAAGTTAGAACCAAATATAGGTCATTTAGCTCATTTTAGGCCATATTGCTTGAAAATGCATGAATATGAGTAGTTTTAAGTTAGTTTGAATCATAAACACCTCAAACATCCTATATATAGTTAGTTTAATGTATTAGATTGTAGTTTTGATTGAAATTACCAAAGATAGGCAAGTTAGAACCAACTATAGGCCGTTTTCTCTTTTTATGCCATATTGCTAGAAAATGAATGAATTTTAATACTTTTAAGTTAGTTTGTGTTATAAATACCTCAAACATCCTATATATACTTAGTTTAATGTGTTAGATTGTAGTTTTGATTGAAATTACCAAAGATAGGCAAGTTAGAACCAAATATAGGTCATTTAGCTCATTTTAGGCCATATTGCTTGAAAATGCATGAATATGAGTAGTTTTAAGTTAGGTTGAATCAAAAACACCTCAAAAATCCTATATATAGTTAGTTGAATGTGTTAGAATGTAGTTTTGATTGAAATTACCAAAGATAGGCAAGTTAGAACCAAATATAGGTCATTTAGCTCATTTTAAGCCATATTGCTTGAAAATGCATGAAATTGAGTAGTTTTAAGTTAGTTTGTGTTATAAACACCTGAAACATCCTATATATAGTTAGTCGAATGTGTTAGATTGTAGTTTTGATTGAAATTACCAAAGATAGGCAAGTTAGAACCAAATATAGGTCATTTAGCTCATTTTAGGCCATATTGCTTGAAAATGCATGAATATGAGTAGTTTTAAGTTAGTTTGAATCATAAACACCTCAAACATCCTATATATAGTTAGTTTAATGTGTTAGATTGTATTTTTGATTGAAATTACCAAAGATAGGCAAGTTAGAACCAAATATATGTCGTTTTTCTCATTTTAGGCCATATTGCTAGAAAATGAATGAATTTTAATACTTTTAAGTTAGTTTGTGTTATAAACACCTCAAACATCCTATATATACTTAGTTTAATGTGTTAGATTGTAGTTTTGATTGAAATTACAAAAGGTAGGCAAGTTAGAACCAAATATAGGTCATTTAGCTCATTTTAGCCCATATTGCTTGAAAATGCATGAATATGAGTAATTTTAAGTTAGTTTGAGTTATAAACAGCTCAAACATCCTATATATAGTTAGTTTAATGTTTTAGATTGTAGTTTTGATTTAAATTACCAAAGATAGGCAAGCTAGAACCAAATATAGGTCATTTAGCTCATTTTAGGCCATATTGCTTGAAAATGAATGAATTTTAATACTTTTAAGTTAGTTTGTGTTATAAACACCTCAAACATCCTATATATACTTAGTATAATGTGTTAGATTGTAGTTTTGATTGAAATTACAAAATATAGGCAAGTTAGAACCAAATATAGGTCATTTAGCTCATTTTAGGCCATATTGCTTGAAAATGCATGAATATGAGTAGTTTTAAGTTAGTTTAAGTTATAAACACCTCAAACATCCTATATATACTTAGTTTAACGTGTTAGATTGTAGTTTTGATTGAAATTATCAAATATAGGCAAGTTAGAACCAAATATAAGTCGTTTTTGCTAATTTTAGACCATATTGCTTGAAAATGTGTGAATATGAGTATATTATTTAACCAAATGCAGGAGACGTACAACTCTTCATCTGGGCGAGGAGGAGATGGCTCTTCACAACCATATGAGCCGTCGATTGTTTCTCAGCTAGAGAAGCAGGTGGAGGCCAAGGTCGCTGCACGGATGGAAGAAGTGGAGGCAAAGTTCGCAGCACGACTGGAAGAGTCAAACCGGGCCCTCCTGCAGGAAATGATGCGGAACATGTCTAATTTCGGCCACTTGTTCTCAGGTTGCAACACAGGACCCTCTCCACAACGCAGACCAGAGGATGACCCGGGGTTTGGTGGTGGCGGCACTAGTGCTACAGAGACACGGGCGACAGTGTAGTTTGTTTGGTTTTGGCAACTAGATTACTAACTTATAGTTTCTACATACTTAGTCTAACTTTATATATGCATTTAGTGTCTATATTTATTGGCATATATCTAGCTTTGTTTTTAGATGTCTCGGTATATTTTTTTTGGAACTCGACTTTTATTCGATTTTCCGACACCGGGATTTATTTTGCGTACATATAATTAATCAAGGTAGTTTGTTTAATTATAGACATTTAGTGTCTATATTTCCCGACATTGGGATGTATTTTGTGTACATAACTCTAATCTATTTCATGTTTAAGTTGTATATTTCTTTAGTTTAAAATATAGAATGTGATGGAGGCGACGCAGGAACAGGTTTAATGTAGTATATTTCGGTATTGCCGTGCAGGTACAGGTTTAGATTTAAGTATAATTTTGGAAAACATTATTATATTATTTAATATAATTAATAAAAACAACGACGGCTAAACTTGAACCAACGACGGCTAACTAGTCGTTGTACAAGAGATCAATGCTGCCAAGGAAGTTTAAGGTAACGACGGCTTGCGACAATCAGCGACGGTTTACAGCCGAAGCTCATGACCGTCCGTTTAGAGCCGTCGATGAAACAACGACAGCTTCACAACGTCGTTAATTTAACGTCGGTGTTAAACCGTCGTTGAATAACCGACGGCTAAAAACCGTTGGTAATATATATTTAACGACGGCCAGCGTAGCAGACGGCGTTGTGTGAAGAAAACCGTCGTTGAGGGATCACCGACGGCCAGACGGTCGTTGCTTTCTAACTCAGCGACCAAAACTGCAACGTCGGTCGTTTAATGACGGTTGGCCGTCGGTGTTGGTTTTAGCGACGGTTTTTTCAATAATAGCGACGGCTTAAAACCGTCGGTGACTGGGCTTTTTCTTGTAGTGTAACTCAAAGAGATTTAATTGACAATAAGTTGGTTAATAAATATGCTCAAACTAATGCTTTGGTTGCTCATGGTGGAAAGAATTTTGGTAAGAATAAAATCTGTAACTATTGTCATGTGAAGGGTCATATCAAAGCTGAGTGTTGGAAATTAAAGAAGAAGAATGGGGAAAAGTCCAATGAGGACCAATCCGCAAATATTGTCAACGATGGCTTTGATGATGATGTTGCACTTTAGGGTTACAGATTTGGGCTGCGGTTTCCACGATCTCTTTATGATTGGTGCCCTTTTGAGATCTCTTGGTGAAACGAGAAACCGTGTGGATTTTTTGCTATGGAGTCTATGATAGATTGCTTTTGAGTTTGTAATAAAGTAGCAATCTTGGTTATGCATTAGATTTTTGTTCTAGTTATGCTATTTCTTATCTCAAATTTGGTACTTTTGTGTTTTGTTAAGTACAATTGCAATTTAGAAGTTATTGATGTCAATTGGTTTTTTAGAATTGCTTGAGTTTGTTGTTGAGATGAATAAGTGTTTGAAGAGAGTTTGGTCAATTTGAGTAAACATGTTTGGCGTTGGTGACTTTATACTCTCAATCTAGGCCATGTGATGGTTTCGTATACGGAGTTTTGTGTTCGAAAACGCATCGGTACACAATTATAGAAGATGTCCGTTCTCTGGATTGCCTAAAGTGAGTAGGCTTATGGATTTTTGTTTAGGATGGAGGTTTTACCGTTTTTTGTTTTAGGTGAGCATCACTTTTGGTTCAAGGTGGAGGTATCTTGATTGATTGGTTTCAAGTCAAGGTGGAGATTGTTAATTGTGACTTGAAATCTTGTGAATGGCATAAGGCTGAATTTGAATGCACATATCTTTCAATCTATAAATGGTTTTGATGTGATTCAAATTGGAGGTGAAAGCTTGTTCAAAGAGCTTTCCAACGATAGGTCATATGCCCAATTCCGCTGAGAAACGAGAAAGTTACGCCGTTTTACGAAGAGCTGCCGAGAGCAAACCGCGACTCGCAGTTTGCGAGATGCGTTTCCGAATCGGATTTTCTTTTTAGGGTTTTGTACGGAGTATATTCTAGGGTTTTTGTGCGGGGTTGCTTATGTTATAAAATGACCTCTTAGTGCTCATTATTTAACACAACTTATGAAACACTTTTAGCCTCTAGAATTTAGGACTCCTTGTAATTATTCTCTCTATTTTTCTCCATCATAGTGAAGAAGCTCAAATCCCCCACCTGTGGACGTAGGTCTATTTTGACCGAACCACGTAAATCCTTGTGTTCTTTTTTTTATCTTCTTTATTGTTTTTCTCATTCTTATTATTTCATTGATTTTGTTACGCGTTAATCAAACTACAACACCCCGATTCCTAACAACAACACCTACCACTCTATTTGTTTAAAGATAGAAAAGGGAAAACCCATCTAATAAATTGCAAAGCAATTGCCACTCATCATTCGACTTTGCACGCATATAAAGGCTAGTAAATTCTTATGAAGGCGATGTCGTACCTAGCACTTTGGATAGACAATTCATGCGAACTTTTTTAGAATATTGGCACGACACGAGTATTATTTGGTCCATTTTAGGCCCATGAGGTTTGGGCCCACTTGCTTGGCATGGCACGACCCATTCCTAACTCTATCTAAACTCATTGTTACACATGACAATAGTGAAGCAGAGAAACAATCAATTTATCATAAGTTTATTTGCACATCACGATGATATTAAGAATAAATTAATTTGGATAAAGTAGCGCGTATCAACATTTTCTCGAACTCCTTACGATACCCCTTATCCTTTTCCAATAATCTCCAAAAAAAACTGCCATTTTTGTAAAATTAAGAAACATGACATGTATTATATATATCACAGCGATACATTAAGGAGCCCTAGATGAAGCATATCAAAAGCTCTGCAACTAGAACATAAAATTACCGGGCTTAGCTTGGCTCACCTGGTAGAAATTCCACCTCATGACCTCAAGGTTAGGGGTTCGAATCCCACCAAGTGAGGGGCACTTGGAGGAGAATTTCCCCTTTACAAATCCCCCTCCTTCCAAGTGCCTGAGCCTCTGGGTAGGGCCCTGTGCAAGGGCAGCCCAGACTTTATTCATCTTACCAAAAGAAAGGAAAAAAAATAGAACATACAATTACATACTAAACTTACACACACACACAAAACACACATATGACATAGATTAAGGACCGTAAACTCACTCTTATACCACATTGTGATGTTATGATATACTTTGTCGAAAGTGTCATCAAGAAGTGGGTGGTTGGGTGTGAGGGTCCCTAGGGAAGGTGAGTTGTGGTGCACAAGAGACAGAAGGCAATACAATAGGTGTAGACGATGATGTCTGAGTAGTAGGGAGAAATTGTGGAGGGCACAAATTTGGTGTTAATGGTAATTGAAATTGGGCCTGAGGGATGGGTCGTTCAATTGGAGCATTACCGCCATCAAATGCAAATGGTGGAAACGTTAATAGATATTCAGGAGGATTAATATGAGAACACCAAGTCGCTGATCCATAAAACATTCTGGGCCGCTTGATCGTTTGTTGTGTATATGGAGCTTGCAACTGGCTTTGTCCGCTTGAACTTAACAGCGCCTATATAAATAAAAAGTGCAAAATGTTTAAAAGTTGTAGATAAAAAAATAATATGCACAAAGTCTTGTGAAGTAGAACACATTATATACAATTATACATCATAATAAAGATATTGCTTAATTATGAGTAGCAAGATTAGCTTGGTTGATATAATTAAAGTCTAAGCAAATTTATTACTCATATAATCGAGTACTTCAAAGATCGCATAATAATTAATAATTTTTGTAACAATTTTTTTTTTTTTAGGAAATTACAGCATGTTAAAACATTTCACATCTACAATTGCTACCTTTTGGGAGTTTGGGTAGATTATTTTGCCCAAAAAATAACGCATATAATTTACTACTTCCTCCGTTCTTTATTGATTGCAACATATGGATTTTTACACTATTCACACACAACCCTATCGGCTCACCATCAATTGTGATTATTACAAACGAAAAAATATAGTCATGTGAAATCTTATTATGTTCGTCTCGACATATACTTTAATACATTAACTTTTTATAATGTTTACTAAAAGGTAGTTGAATATAATAAAGATTAAAGTTGTGCAATGGCAATCGTGAAAACTCAAATGTTGCAATTAATAAAGAATGGAGGAAGTATATTCTAAATTTGAACTGAACCTGATAGTTTTGATCCCAAATTGTGGCTTTCGCCAAAAAAAAGAACATAAATCCATCCAAATCAAAAAAGAGGTAACAATAGTAGATGCAAGGTGTTTTATAAGGTAGTAAATTATACTACCTCTGTTTTTTATGGTTGCAACGTTTTGACTTTCACATTCGCCAATATACGACTTTAACCATTAATATCTCTAATAACCTATTTGTAAAAAGTATAAAAATATATATTAAGACAAATCCAACAATAGCTTACATGTTAACATTTGTATTATATATTAGACACAAATTTCCGGTCAAAATAAGCATATAAATAGTTCAAAAGTCAAAATATTGCAATTATTAAATAACAGAGAAAGTAATATCTAAATTGGAGAATATCACTAAGGCTCCGTTTGGTTGGGCGTAAAACATTTCAGTGTAAAAGATTTTCATGGAAAACAATTTACAATGGAAAACACAAATCCAAAATTAGTTTTCCGTTGTTTGGTTCCATGTAAGAAAAATAATGAAATGAGAGAAAAATGAAAGGGAAAGTAAGGAGAAAGTGAGACGAGTGTATAAGAGAGAAAGGAAAACAGTTTTCCCTTCATTTTGAAGGGACAATGGTTTTCCATCATTGAAATAAGCAATTTTACTTCGAGGAAAATGTTTTTACACTCATTTGCAAACCAAACAATGTAAAATTGAAAATAGAGGAAAACAGTTTTCTAGGAAAATGTTTTACACCCTACCAAATGGAGCCTAAGTCACACATACAATTACAAGTAATAACCCTATATAAAAAAGTGATAAAGGCCTAAAAATGACTACAAGTCTCAAGTCTCTCCTTTAGAAAGAAAATAAGTCCCCACTCTCTTGTAGTCTTGTTGTGAGGAGTTCCAAGTTTTTACATGACCTAAAGGTATCCAAGTAACTACTAAATACCGCAAAAAAAGAAGTAAATTCGACTATATACTTAGCTTGTAGTGCTTGTTGGTTCACATATTTGGTAGAAACTCAACGGAATAAATCAACAAGCATCTTTAAGTTTTTTTATGGTGCATGTAGTTTAATTACCAAATTTAAGTTTATCCAAATCAATTGTATCATACTTGTTCTCCTTGTCATACACGAATTTTCTATGTTAAGTGTCATACTTGTTCTCCTTGTCATACACGAATTTTCTATGTTAAGTATTGAAGTTATCGCAGCTACAGCACCTCAGCACAAAGCTTAACCAAGCTAGCTCAACTGTCAAAACTTAACTAACTGATCATCTCAGCTAAATCAGTTGCTGGTTGGCTTTTTCTACAAGCTACAGATTTTGCGACAATTACTTTAAGATATTTCCTTTCTTCCTTCTTTTATCTTAATCTTGTATAAATAGATTAGGATGCAATAATTATGTAACTTGAATTCATTCTATCAGTTTTTCTAAGTGAGATTTTCTTTCTCTAAAAGTTCAATAAGAAAGCTCATTATTCTAGTTTAGTTTGTCTCCATTTTTCCTTGCATTTCTAAATTGATTGAGATTATTGAATCATGAATTTCATTATGGCATGAGAGCAGTAATCCTTGAACTGCTATTATTCCTCACTTTTTCTCTGAAATTCATAGAGATTACGTCCTGAGAATTCAGAATTTTTCATGAAATTGAAGATTCAATGATATTCTACTGTAAGTTTTAGCTTGCTATCTTTGATTTTCGCTTTATGTGATTTTCATTGTCACTGAAAAGTTGATCATAATGCTTAGAAGTCCGAGTTCACAAGAACCTCAATCGACTCTTGGGATCACACAAGATCCAAGAAGTTCATACTTTCTTAGTTCTTCTAATCTTAATACTACAAAATTAGTTCCTTTTTTTTTATTCTGGAAATGGTTCTCCTGATTGGAAAAGGTCAATGGTTATAGCTTTGTCTGCTAGAAACAAATTAGGATTTGTGGTTGGATCTTTGTCCAAACCTACTCGAAATACTAGTCTCTTGAAAATTTGGTATAGATGCAATGATTTGGTGATATCTTGGTAACTAGCTTCACTTGATCAAACAATTGCTAGATCGGTTCTATATTTCAAGACTGCTAGGGAGAAGATCTAGCTTGATCTTGAGGAAAGATTTGAAAATTTCTCTAAAACCGAGTTATATGAATTACAACAGCATTTGTTTGATATAATTCATGATATAATTCAAGAGGAATATGAGAATATCTCCGAGTTTTTCTACCGGAATCAAGTTAATCTAGGATATGATTTATGTACTTCGACCAAATAGATTCTGAAATCTAAGCAAAATACTAGGCTTCTTCAGTCCTACTCTTTCTATCCCTTCTTCTCCTACTCTTTCTACTTCTTTGGCTCCTATTAGAATATCTACCATAAGAACTCAACATGCTCATTAATTAAAGGATTTTGCTTGCTCTACTGCTGCCAATATTCACTGGTGTAATCTTGTTAATTCTACTCCAGCAGGCTTTTCTCAACAAAAATTTACTAAAGAGCTGCTTCAGGATAGTGGTCTTACTTTTACCAGAAGAACCACTACACCTCTTCCAAGTTCCAACTCACTCTTGTCTGATAAAGTTGACTATTATTCGTATCTTGCTACCTATAGAAGTCTTGTTGGCAAACTCAATTTCTTAACTCATATAAGGCCATACCTTGATTTTGTCGTCCAATGTTTGAGCCAGTTTATGCATGCTCCTCGAGTTCCTCATTATCAGGCATTAGATCACACTCTTCACTATGTTTACTATACCGTTGGACAAGGCATTCTTCTGAAGGCTACAAATATGCTTACTTTACATGCTTAATTATAGTGATTCAGACTAGGCTGCTTGTCCCAACACCAGAAGGTCTGTCACGGGATATGTCATGCTCCTTGGTGGCTCTCCCATTAGTTGGAAATCCAAGAAACAAGGGACCATTTCAAAATCCTCATCAGAGGGCAATGCTTCTGAGGTCTATAGGTTGGTAAGGTTACTGGTTGAGCTTGGGATTTCTTCTCTCACTCATGTTACTTTTCATTGCGACAATATGTCTGCTTCACACATAGTAAAAATTTAGTATTTCATGAAGAACAAAACACATAGAGGTGTATTGTTATTTTACAAGGGACGAAATTCTTGAAGGTTTAATTCAGTGAGTTACTTACCTACTCAAAATCAATTGGCAGATTTCTTCACTAAGGTCTTGCCTATTACTCAGCACAGAGCTCAACCAAGTGCCAGCTCAGCTATCAAAACTAAACTAACTAACCAGCTCAGCTAAACAATCATCGAATGTTTTCCACGTACTTTTACTATATTATATTTCCTTAAAAATATGAAAATTCTTGGCATTATAGAAAATAATACATCAAGGCCCAAGGGTTGGTTCCTGGGTTAAGACCTACGATGAGAAAATGAGCCGACGCCAAAGGCAAATAATCAAGAAAAAAATGGTCATAGTGGAAAGGAGGTATTATTAATATTACTTCAATTTGGGACTTCAAGGATCTGATGTATTCAACGGCATGGACGAGTATGGACGCATGGTCCCCCTGCAACATTATTACACAACAGCTCTTTTCAATCTCATGAATGATAAATCATATTCTTAATATATAAAAAAGCAAACATTATCCATAAAATTTTAGAGCAATGTCGTTTGCAAAAACAAAAAATGACATGTATTCCACAATAGACGAACTAGTTAGTTATGTAAACCCAATAGTCCAACACAGTTAGTAGAGTACGGAGACACGTTGTGGCTTTCGGAAATGTTCCAGGAAATACTGTAGACAAATTCGCAACTTTCGGCTTGCTCATAGGGTAAAACCCGCACCTACATCGTCAAATCTGCACCGGAGGGGTTTTCCTTATTTCTTTTGTCTTATTTTTCTTATCTTGTTATGTTATGATTTTTTAGAGATCAATTATTTATTTCCTAATAGATTGCTAATTGTATTAGGAAAAAAAAAAAAAATTACGTCCAGTTGAATTAGGTCTTGTTATATGTTAATTCTACTAGGTAGAATTCCATCCTCTATATAAAGAAGGATAGGGATCATTATTTTGAATGTTAATGAAATACAGGGAAAGATTACAAAACTCTTCGGTTTCTAGATATAGTTCTTGAGAGATATTGCATTTCACGAGATTCGTGAGCTTGTGCTTTGCTAATATTGGTTAAAGGATTAATGGAATTTTGGTGGTTTTTCCTTTACCTGTTAAGGGAGAGGTTTTCGACGTTAAAGTTGTGTCATAAATACTATTAGAATTGAGTGGGAACCATTATTGCTAAAAATAATATTGTACTTTTTCGTTTTATAAAAGATGCAACATTTTGACTTACACGCTTGTCTACGCATAGATTTGACCATTAATATCTTTAGTTATCTATTAGTTTAAATAATAGAAAATTGATATTTGATAAATATACATTAAGACATAATATCTAACAACATCTTATATACTTAGTTTAGTTATCTATATTAGTAAAAAAAAAAAAAAAATATAGTCAAAGTTTATACTGAATAGTTTCAAAGTCAATGTTGCAACATTTAAAAAAGCAGAAGGAATATTTGATATCAAATAGTAAGAAATTCTTATTGCTGGGAGAAATAATGTAGAGTATTTGATAGCAAGCAGGAAATTACTATTGTTAACAAAGTCTTGCTCATTATATTAAGTAGGAAATTATTATTGTTAGAAAAATATCAAGGCCCTGTTTGGCAACTAAAGTTTAGAGTTTAGTTGCTAGAGTTTAGAGTTAGAGTTTTACCTTTTTGTTTAGCAGATTTGACTGCAGATTTGACTAACTTTTCACATAAATGTGTTTGGTAAAACTTAGTTGATTGCTAAAAGCTTATTACCCTTTGTTTGTATAAAATGACATTTATGGATATATTAACTGATATGTTAGGATTATAATTATGGGCAAAAAAGTCATTCACACATTCTCTCACTTAATCCTCTAAACAAAAAGCTCCAAAGATGAACTTTTTCCTTTTGAGAGTTTTCATCCCAAAACTCTCTCTTAAAACTCTCTTTACCAAACACCCCCATAAAGTCAAAAACTCTAAAAATGGTTCAAAATTCTATTTTCTGCCCCAAAACCCTCTCTCTATATTAGAGGTGGCCATTGGGCGGGCCCAGCCGGACCGAGCCCAGGACCGGCCCGGCAACAGACTGGCCCGGCCCGGACCACCATAAAATCGATTCAGAACCGGCCCTGAACTGTCCAAAAGACAGGGTTAGAGTGGGCCGAGTTGTGGAGGAAGTGAACCGGACCGGACCGCCCTTGAACCGCGGTTTGACCGCCCGCCCATTGAACCGCCTGTTTTACTAAGGAGAGAGGGAGAGAGAGAAGGGGAAGCATTGAACCGGTGGTCTGGCCCTGAACCGGACCGAACCGACCCGTGCATTGAACCACGTTGTAACCGGTTCAGGGTTGACAAATGGTGACCCTGAACCTGAACCGGACCGGTCAACTAACCGGTCCAGTTCAGGTTCATGGTTGCCTAAACCGGCCCGGCCTCGAAACCGGCTCAGACCGGACCGTGGCCACCTCTACTCTATATATATTACAAGTTGAAATTATTCACTCTCTCAAGTGCTTATATGGTGCCATTTTTATCCATAAAGTGGCATCCTCTCATTGCATTTTATCCAAAAGTTTGTACAAGTGGTTTTGATCCCTTGACCGTCTATTTCGAATATGGTCATTTAACCACCAAGCTATCGCACATTTTTGTAACTAAAGTCTAAATCCAACTACTTATTAATGCCTTTGCCTTATTAAAGAAAAAAAAAAGAAAAAGAAAAAGTGTGGCCCACACAAAGTACTCATGGCTTCACTCGGGCCCACAAACTAGAAAGTGTACTCTGCACAATTTTTTTCTCACTTAGTTTCAGAGAGTGAAACCAATAAACTATCAATGATTGATAGTGGCCACGAGTCTTGTTAAGAAAAAAGAAAAGGTAAAAGTGAGACCCATAAAAGAATATCTCGTCAAAGAAGTATTTCATACGAAGCAGAAAAATATTATTGTTAGTAAATGGTTGGGATTGTACATTTCAACTTTGAATTTGGAGGTTTAATTCTCACTAGGGGCACTTTGAAGATATGAATTTCCCTTATCCTCCCCATACTCTCATAGTGTCTAGCGCATTAATCCAGGTCTGGGTTGAGCATGTGCGAGGTTTCAATCCGTAGAGACAATTCATCTTACCAATCCAAAAAAAAACATGATTTTTTTTTGTATCTAATAGGAAATACTAGCATAAAGAGTTGAAGACTTGCTATAATACTACTGTACTCAATTTGATGATCACATATAAACATTAGTCCCATTATAATTACATAACTAGTGAGTATCCCATACGATGCCCCAAGTTGTTACTTTTCGATTTTTTTTTTTTTTTTTTTTGCCTATTGAGGAAAAATTGACTTAATGACATGATAAGTAATTTCATGATATTTTGAAAAATAAACCCTTAAAAGTTTGGGAATGAAAACAATAGCTTAACTTCTTACAAGAAATTGGAGTAAGAGTTTATGTCTACTATAGTCTATTGTTATTATCATAAAAAGGTTAGGTATCTAGCTACTTGTATAAATCTTTTAATAAGATATAATTATAAGACCTTATGATATTTGATTTTGAAATACTAAACAATGGTGTTATGTTGGATTCATGGTTAAACTTTCACTTTTCATCTCAAAGGTCACGTGTTCGATACCTTGTAACTACACAACATTATTATTTTAAATGAGAATTTGACTTAAAGCAATTGTAGTAGAGATTTAGAAGAGAGTGTCACGTGGCACACAAACTTTCTTAGGAACACCTTTTAATATATTAGTACGCGATGCGTGCAACGACAATTTTTTCATTGTAATATTTCGTAATGTCAAATAGCTACGCAACACATGCAGCGACGACTCATTATAGTAGTTAAGTTGACAGTTTTTTTCAATAAAGGTTTTATATTGTTCAACTTATTAAAAGTTATTTTCAGCAAAAATAACTTCATATCAGTTCAGATAAATTCAGATAAGCAAAAATAAGTTGAATAGAATGGAACCAAAGTAGTTAAAGAAAGCATGCACTTCTAATTAATATTTTAAACATAGCACTAAAAAAATGTCCATAAGAATATTGCATAATCACCTCTTTTGTCAAGTTTATCATAACATAGTACATGACGATAATGTTGTGGAAGTATATTGCTGATTTTTTATTTTGACAAATTTTCCTTTTGATGGAAGATCTTGATATTATTAAATGAATTTGTTATCTTTGTTTTTTTTAAAAACTTTTTTAGTCTTTCCTTTTTCTTTAGACCTAAATTTTTAAGTTATTCGAATTTTAGTTTTCTAAAATGGCAAATATTTTGAGTGATTGATTACCCAATATTATTTTAATTCAAACAAAATTGATGTAATTAAAAAAGTAAGGGTATTATAGTATTTTAATAAGGGACACCATACCTCCCCCTTCACTTATATAATACTATAGATAGATATGTGCTCTTTCTCAAACCAACAACTTAGCAATAATTAATAAAACTACTCGCGATAGAAATTATAATTGTTTGAATAATATTAATAATGTAGCAGATATATACTAATATGAAGTTGCAGTTGCCTCGTGTCTTCTAATTAAAGCATCCACCAATGAGACACGAAAGCTACAATATCTCATGCATTCAAAATTGCAAGCCTTTGGTGAGGCAGACTTATAATAATTTATATGTCTACAAATAATAAAGAATTGATATATAAAATGAAATATTACCCTTATATAAGTTATTATAAGTCTGTCTTATACGAGGTTTTCGATATTAAGTAAGATAAAAAAAAAACGAATGTACTATTACACGCCAAAGTGGCCGCCTGGATAGATAAGCAGCCAATTACTGTTGTTCTAGCCTCCTTTCACGCCTTAGGTGAAACTGCTATAGCGTACTCCCAACTCTCATGCCATGCTGATTCGATTATGCTCCTTGAGGTAAGTATCAACTATGCATCGTTCAAACTTCTAGAATTTAGATGCATAAATGATTTGACAATTACATTATTTTGTTCTTAAGTTGTTTATCATCGATGCCTAATGGCTAATGACTACCTAGCGACTAATGCATAATTAGTCACAAATTTTAGCAACTACAACATTGATAGTCGCCAAAATACTTACTATTTACCGCCCGTATTTACTAAACACCATTCGTATATTTGTATGTATTTTGTATTTTTTTTTTACATTTTTTTACTTAAAAATATAAAAAAATAGAATTTTTTTAGTAGGAACCAAAAGAAAAATTCAGTTCTACCATGGTGGATCCGACCATTTTTTCCGGTTCCACCATGGCAGAATTGGGAAAATAAATCAATATGACCATGGAGGAACCGAATTTTTTTTCCCGGTTCTACGATGGTAGAACTGGAAAAAAATGGGCGTACTAAAAAAAATTTGAAATTAAAGAGCAGTGGAGGAAGGGAGAAAGAGGGACAAGAAGCAGAGAGGTTGCGTACGCGAGGGGAAGGCTGTACGGAGGAAGGGGTTGGGGGAATGGGGTAGGCTGCGCATTGTTGTTGGGACGAAGGGAAAGGAGAAGGGGGGAGGAGCGAGGGAAGTGACGGGTGCGGGGGCGAAGGGGGAAGAGGAGGGAGGCGAAAGGGAAAGAGGAAGGTTGCGGGGGGCCGTTGTTGAGGTCGGTGGGTTGCGGGGGTGATGTGGGGTAGAGTGGGGCTGCGGGGGGCTTGTTGGGGTATGGGGTTGCGGGGGGTGGGGTGGGGGTGTTGTTGGTGGGAATGTAGGGGCGGGGGTGGAGTGGGGTAGGGGGATGCTTGCTAGTGGGAATGTAGGGGTAATGGTGGGGTGGGTTTTGGATGCAGGGGTGGAGGAGTATTGGTGGTTGTTGGGTTGGGAGAGTAGTGGTGGTAACGGTGGCTAAGGGGGTGGTGGTGATGGAGGAAGAAGAAGTAGATGTGGGAGAAAAAAAAGAAAAAAACACCGTATAATTGCAGACAGTGTACGGTACATACGGACGCAAATAATTAACTTGGAGAAAAAAAACAAGGTGATATGCTCTTGTAGTGGTACCAACAGTTTCGTGCGTAATTTATTTGTGGGAGTTAAAACTATAAAGATTTCACTTCTTCTTGGATATCTCCATGCTTCTCAGTTCTCACCTGTTTTAATTATGAAATGTCCATCAAAAATTCATTTCAAAAGTTTAGATAGTAAAAATACACACATATATATAGTGTAAATTTCGTGATAGTCGAATAATAATTTGTAAGAATTTAAAAGAAATATAGTGCATATGTATAGCGATATTTTCCGTTGTGAGTGATGTTTACAGAAATAGGTTATTTTTAAGTGAATATAACATTATTTTAGGATAACCGGGAAATCTTTAAAGTGATTTTATAGGATTTCCTCGTTTTCAAAAAATAGTTTGAACGTCAATGTAATACTTTTATCATTAATATCTTTAATTACATAAAAAATCTAAAAAGTCAAAAGTTCTAAGAAGTTATTAATAAGATTACACATTATTATTATTTTCCTCACTTATTGGTGACAAATCTAAGAGAATATTTATAGTACACCTAGGTGTACCATGCTCATGGTACACCCAAAACTATTTTCTCCAAATGAGCAAAATGAGCAAATGAACAAATGAGCAAATGAGCAAACATTTCTACTTATTTAAGAAAATGAGCAAACACTTTTATTACAAAATGAGCAAATGAGAAAATGAGCAAATGAACAAATGAACAAAATGAGCAAAATGCCCAAATGAGCAAACTTGGTGTCAAATGAGCACCTGAAGTTCTAATTTATTACAAAAATACCCCAGGGTGTACCATGCTCATGGTACACCCAGGTGTACCATGAGTGAACTCCAAATCTAATGTTCAAAGATAAAATTGACCATTTAGAGATGAATGTTGCAAGTTAAAACTATTTTTGAACGGGGGAAGTAGCATTTATCGATGATATTATGATAATATTCTGACCTTTGCTAATATATTAATTGTTTATGAAGAATATGTTCACTATGTTATTAATTGTATTAATATAGGTTACGTTTGATCAATGGAATACATTTTGGATTGAATTTCAATATTTTCATAAAAATGTATTACTCTGGGCCAAAGTATTAGGCTCTGTTTGGCAACACATTTAAGTCACCTTAAATAAGCAGGTGCTAAAAGTTTAAGTCACCTAATATAAATAGTCATGTTTGGAGGTAAGAGCTTAAATAAAATTAAGCTAATAATTTGACTGAAATTGAGTTGCTATCAAATATAGCATCTCAATTTAAGGTGCTGAAAATTTCAGCTACCTTATCTGTTCAGCTCCTTTCAACTACCTTATCACTATCAGCTCTATTTCAGCTTATATTCACAAACATAGTCTTAATTACTTATAAAATTGCAGTTGTTGGAATTGTAGAAGTTTTCAAGGCAAAAAAATAGGATAAATAAGATAGAACGATAAGAAGATTAATAATATGTCATGGAATACACCACTAACTTAAAAACGATAATCGGCGCAACCGGATTGTATTCGACGTTCTATACACTAAGGTTTACACACCACTTTCACACAAAGGCACTAGACTTTTAGGTGAGAGGTTGGATCAGAGCTGCATAACAAGAAACGACTAGATCAAAAGAACAAAGGCGAACCATATCGACAATTTTGTGCCCTCGCACCACACTAACTGGTGCTCCCATAGTGGTGCAAGGTGCACCCGCACCTCCACATGGTGTACCCGCACAAAAACTTTTGTCTTTCTTTGAGTTGGACACTCACTTTGTGCGCGGTGCGCCTGTGCACTTAGATATAGCTCTCCCTTTTTTATCTTTTCATCCAACAACACAATATATGTTTGAAATTTCATTTTTCTCTTGCTAAAAAAGGTAAATAGAAAAGAGAAGAAAAAATGAAGGGAAGAAGATGGATGGAACTCATATTTGGAGTAGAGAAAGTTAATATGTGGAACTGGTGAAGAGAGGAAGATGTGACATTCCTTTTCCATGTAAGAACAATGTTTTTCACATCCACTATTTTTCAATATTAAGAAAATTATTTTCCACCTTTTATAAATCAAGTGAAGAAAATGATTGTTCCCAGAAATTATCTTCTTCTTTTATTTTTGGTAAGTAAGTAAATTGTATTAAGAACCAAAAAAAAATCGAGCAACCTAAGTCCTTCATGGAGAAAGACTGGAAACTAAACAGGCCACAGGAGGCCCAAAACAACCAATTATAGGCTATTACCCCAACTACAATCGCTACTACTCCATTTGCTAGTTTTACAAAATGAAATTCTATGTTTAACTATACGTTTTGTCTCTTTAACTATACAGTCAGTATTATTTACTTTCATTAACCAATAGGCTTCATTCCTTGTCCTCCACACTAGATAAGTAGCTGCTGCAAGAACCAGAAAAACAATCTGCTTTCTGATTTTAAACCCTCTGTAAGTTCTTCTAACCCAAGTGAACCATTGAAGAATAGTTCTACTCCTATACTGAATACCAATCCAGCCAAATAACAGTGTGAGAATCTTTTTACTGAACACACATTCAAAGAATATATGTTCATGAGATTCAATATGAACACCACATAAGCAGCATATGTTGTCTGGACTAATGTGATTCTGAAAAAGTCTGTCCTTTGTCCTCAGCTTATTCTGTATTCCTAACCAGGCAATGAACCTAAGTTTAGGCAAACTCATTTTGTTCCATATACCCTTTTGCCCAATGAGCTGTAGGCATTTCACCAACAAGGAGATCATGGATCTTACTGATGGAGTATTGACTATGGGCAGGCCATTGATGCATACCCAGTTGCACCATATCATTCTTTACTTTACACAAGTATTTCATTATCCAACTGGCACCTGGTGGAGCTTGATAACTCCACCAATCTCTGTCTTTTACATAGACAGTGTGCAATCATCTCACCCACATTTCATCTTTTTTACAGCCAATATGCCATATTAACTTGCCCACAACAGCTTTATTCCACATCTTGATATTCCTAAATCCTATACCCCCAGCTTTTTCTTATGTGTACATACTGCATTTCAATTCACATGCCCAACCTTCTCACTATCAGCTTTGCCACTCCATAGGAAGTGTCTGCAAATATCATTGATTTTATCTAGGACAGCAGTAGGTAAGACAAAAAATTGTGCCCAATAACTATGCACACTTAGTAGAACTGAGTTTATGAGCTGTGCTCTATCTGCATAGGAGAGATTTCTTGTGCACCAAACTCTAATTCTTGCCACCATTTTATCTACCAAAGCTTCACAATCTGCTGCCTTCAATTTTTTTGAACTGATAAGCACTCCTAAGTACCTAAATGGGAGAGTTTCTTGCTGAAAACCTGAGAATTGTTCTAACCTTACTATTTCATCTTCTGCCATAGCTGTACAATATAAGGTTGATTTATTTTTATTTGCTTGCAACCCTGAAGTTTCAATAAACAATTTCAGGCCTTGCAAAAGAGGTAACTGGACTTAGCTTATCCTTTACAAACAAAAGTAAATCATCTACAAAGCACAAATGATTCACTTTCATAGCAGTACAACTAGTAAAGAATTTGAACTCCTGAAGCTCCCCTATGTAAGCCAAGATCCGAGTCAGATAGTCCATACACAAAACAAACAGCAGGGGGACATAGGATCCCCCTGTCTAAGCCCTCTTTTTGCAGGAAAAAAGCCTTTTGTGTTGCCATTAATAAGAAGAGTAAACTTGGGTGTTGTAATGCATTCCATTGTGCATTTGATAAAATGATGAGGGAACAACATTGCCTTCAATAGATCATGCACAAAACTCCACTCAATGGAATCATATGCCTTCTTTAAGTCTACTTTCATCAAAACCCCCTTGACTTGATTTCTAGCTTTGCCAAATCTTTTTACAAGATCCCGACATAATAAAATATTACTTATGATACTTCTACCATTGATGGAATCCCCTTGATTCTGTGAGACCACATATGGGAGTACTTTGCCTAATCTTGAGCATAAGAGCTTAGTTATAGTCTTGTACACCACAGAGCAACATGCAATTGGCCTAAAATCACCAGCTGAGGCAGGGCTTCTAACTTTAGGAATCAATGTTATTGCAGTAACATTAATCTCCTTTAAAATTCTTCCAGTTCTGAAGAAGTCCTAAATGGCAGCTACAATATCCTGGACTACAATATTCCAACATTGCTTGAAAAAACAACTTGAATAGCCAGCAATACCTGGTGATTTATCATCAGGTATTGAAAACAAAGCTGTCTTGATTTCATCAGGGCTGAAAGTCAAGTCTAACATCTGCTATTGGGAATCAGTAAGGACCTTTCCTTTTGCAATTATAGCAGGTTCAACTTGCCTCACACTACTATCACTACCTAGGAGAGAGTGATAGAACTGTAAGAAAGAATCCACCACTTCAGAAGAATTGTTGGCCCAAGTGCCATCCTCTCTTCTTATGGTATTAATTCTATTTTGAAGTCTTCTCATTTTGATACTTTGATGGAATATCTTTGTATTATCATCCCCTTCATTCAACCACCTCACTTTTGCTTTCTGACTCAGAAATTGAGAATAATTCCTATGAGCCACTTTGTACTCTTCTCTTGCATCTTTTTCCTGCTGTCTGAACTCACTATTTTCAGGCTGATCATGCAAGACTTTTTGAACTGAAATCATGTTCTGGTATTTGAGTGTATATTGCTCCGAAACATCCCCAAACTGACTAGCATTCAGACTTTTCAAATCCTTTTTTAGCAGCTTTAATTTGCTTACAACTTGGAACATCAAAGTGCCTTGAATATTCTGCTGCCACACCTGAGAAACAATGTCCTGAAATCCTTCAGCCTTGCACCAAATATTGAAGAACCTAAAAGGTTCTCTCTTCTCCTCATTGACAAAAGACTTGATGAGAAGAGGACAGTGGTCATATTCTCCATCAGGAAGAATAATGACTTCAGTGAGAGGCCAACCAGTCATCCAACTCTCATTGCCCATGACCCTATCCAACTTACGAGAATACTCTATCAGTCCCATCCTGCTTATTATTCCAGGTATAAAATTTCCCATTAGCCTTGACTTCCATCATTCTGCACCAATTCATACAATCTTTCATATATGCAGTCTCTCTTTCCCTGACAGGTTGACCTATTCTATCTTCCATACTCATTATGGCATTAAATTCCCCCCAAATGATCCAAGGCCTGTCATCTCTTGCATTGCTCTTCAAATCATTCCACAAATATACTCTTCCTTGTCTATCATTCAAACCATAGACAAAGGTGCATAAGAAAGTCTTCCCACCATTAATGATTTCAATTTCAGTATGTATGATTTGACTAGTACATTGAAGAATAGTCACATTCACAGAGGTAGGATGCCACCCCAAAACTATTCTTCCATTACCATGCCACTGATTATTTGTAGTTAGACACCAACCAGGATAGACTGTAAGATAAAAGTCACCAAGAGAGTGAGCTTTTATCTTAGTCTCTAGGAGACTAAACAACCTGATATTATGAGTACTTATAAAGTTTCTCACTTCAATCTGTTTTTTCTTGTTGTTTAGTCCCTTCACATTCCAACATAGCATGTTATCCATCCATGGTAGGAGGTTCCCCCTCCTCATCATGTCCAACCTCTTCCTGGCCTACACCAACTTCACCCCTTTGGTCCTCTTGTCCAACTATTTCCATTTCTTGCACCACATTACCATCAGTTCCATCTAAAACAACAAAAGAATTACCAGTGTTAACTGGTTGTGGTAGATGATTAACAACCGCAGCTTTCTTAATAACCACTTGGAATCCTTTTGTATCTGTCTTTGCCATGTTCTTCTTTGGTATCCACTTCTTTTGCACTTTCTATGTTTTATGCTTGCAATCATTCATAGTGTGCCCTATACCATTACATTGCTCACATTTAATGGGCTTCCACTCATACTTCACATCCTGTTGCACCATTACCCCATTTTCATTTTCAAAGATTATATGCTTAGGAAAATTCTGGTTCATCTGTGCTTCCACCATAATTATGGCATATGCTAATCTATCCTCATTAATTGTTGCCTAATCCAGTTTAATAGCTTTTCCAATCCCTGATACAAGCTTGAACAAACATTTTTCCCCCCAATACTTCAGGTCTAAAGCAGGCAATTGTACCCACATTGGTACAGTTTTAATGTCTTCTTTTTGAAAGTCCATTTCAGAATTCCAAGATTTCATAATCAATGGTTTCTTATCAAAGAATTGAAACCCATCATTCAGAATTGAATCACGTTGATCAATATTATGAAATCTAACCAGAAATACTCCTTGATTAACTGCTACAACCTTCTCTAACCCTTTTTTCCCCCAAATTCGTCTAAGATACCCATCCATCACCGAAAATGGTGGATTAGCCCCCAAGACGTAACAAACAATCGACCCAGAAATTATGTTCTTCACACTTAGATAGTTAGATTAGATACAGTGTATTCTAATTGACGGATTGGTCATAGAATTGACCCAATTATTTTTTCTAAAGTATTATTCCCAATAATCCATTACTTATATATGTAAATAGAAGTTCCAATCATAACACATCTTTGATTAGGAGGGATTTTGGGGGAGAATTTCAAATTTAGCTATATTGCTATGCTATAATGCCCATTGAATTTGGATTATATCGCTATGAATGCTCCAAAGTTTAACCTTACCTTTTCGCAATTGGGAAGTAACGCTTGTATCTCTTTCATATTTGCATTGATGCGCTTCCGCCTCCTATTCTCACAACTTCGCTTCTGTGAACGTTTCTGTATATGTGCACACAATTGGAGAAAACTTTTATGAGGAGATGGCAGATGGGCAATACAACAGAAAATAAGACCATTCATTTCCCCAAAAAAAACAGAAGAAATAAAGCAAGACCGGCCATGGATATTATTAAGGGATGACCTAACTAAATACTGTTACAGTTTGCATGAACCATTGACAATACAATCTTTCGTGCTGACATTCTCACTCCAACAAAATTCTTTATTTTTACTTGCAAAAAGTTTAGAAACAAGAACTTTAATCTGCATTGACTTGGATAGATTTGATTCTACCATATGTCCATATCAGACTTGCTTGTAACATTGTAGCATGTTTTTCCCAAAAAAAGTAGCATTTAAACTTGTCATGCTTAAACATATACAATTTGCATCCTATAGTCAAGTATAAATATATGTCCTTACGTACTCTCCACCTATGCATGTGCTGATATGCAAAAGCACATGTGTGGGAGGTTGTACCATACTCTAGGTACACCTGGGTGCATGCATAGTATGGTGAATGACCTTATAATTAAGAATTTTTTAAAAAAAAGTATGATCAGTTAAATTCCTTTAAAATTCACGAGATGAAGATTGTAGACTTCTTACCCTTGATGAATGAGGGCGCGAGTCTCCACAGTAGAGCTGGCAATGAGCTTGGTTAGGTTAGGTTCGGCCTGGCATAATCGAGTTGAGATTCCGCCAATCTAAACCCGAGTTGTTTAGATAAACAAATTGAGATTATCTCTGCCCAACATACTACTAAAGGGATAGAGTTGATATTGACCTCATTGATCAATTTTGTATTTTTGCCCCTTATTTTTATAAATGCTTAAACTTGAAGTGGATAGCAAATGAGTATTTTAAGGGTTTTGCTAAATGCCGCCCTAAATTTTCCTACTAACGCTCTGTTTAAATACATATACATGTATTTATACTCTAACACTCACTCTCCCACTCTCTTTCACTCTCCCTCACTCTCTTCACTCTCCATCACTCTCTCACTACATCTCTTTCATCAACAAGGATCTCCCATCAAGAACTCCGACAACTTTTCTAGCCAATTTTTCGGCAACAATAACTCCGGCGACAAGAACTCCGGCAACTTTTCCGGCCACATTATTGCATTTTTAATATAAAAAATGGACTATATTGACTTGAAAATGCCGAAAAAGTGCTCAGGCGCCTAATTTAGATGCCTATACCTGTGGTTGGGCACCTAAATTAGGCGCCCAACCACAGGTACAGGCGCCTAATTTAGACGCCTGTACCTGTTGTTGGGCGCCTATTTTAAATAGGCGCCCAACCACAGGTACATGCACCTAAATTAAGCGTCTGGGCACTTTTTCGGCATTTTTAAGTCGATTTCTGGTAAATTTTACTCTATTATAAGATGTTCTAAATAAAATCGATTTTATTCGATTTTTTTTTAATTACATTAGCGTTTATGTGGTCAACGTCGGTCAATGTTGGTCAACGCCGGTAAATACCTTGGTCAATGCCTGAAATCTTGAGAGAATGAAAGTAAATAAAGAAAGTGTGGTGGGGTTTGTGTGGAAAACATGTGGCACATGTGGGAGTTTAAATAAAGAAAGGGAAAGAAGAAAGGAGGGAATAGGGAAATACACCCCATGTATTTTTGTACAAAAATACAGGGCGTTACCAGGAAATTCCAGGGCGGCGTTTAGCAAATGAGTATTTTAATGATCGAACCAAGAAAACATAACAATGGACATAACTACATCTACCTAGTGGCTAGATTAATGAAAGACAATATACATAGAATATTCTCTTTCTAGATTTAGAAAATCACAAATTCTTGGGTGTAAGTGTTGCACCATAATTGGTGTAACAACCCATAAGTAAACCACCTCTCCTTCTGTAAAAAAAAATCAAATGACATAAAATAAATGACAAAATAACATGAATCTCATGTTATTATTTGTATAGTCCATGTCATCTTGTTGGAGTTTATGTTATTATGCATGTTACTGAATAAGTTATGGCGTAACATGTTACACCCAAGACACATTCTTAGAAAATATATCCTAAATCTAAGAAGAGAATGTTAAGTGTATATTCTCTATCAGTTACTAGGTAAGTTTCACGTTCTTTATTTTTTGACAAAAAGTTCAAGGTTCTAATACAAACTACTCAAAATTAATTGAATAAGCAACTTATTACAATTCGTGTTTTACTTTTATTTTCTCTTTAGAATAAAAAAATCCAAACGTTTCTGTGTTTTTTCATTAAAAGTAAACTGCGAATTAAAACATCCCTTATGATCTTAATTTTTTTGATAATTTGGGCACCTTCATTAAATGGGGTAAAATGTTAATCCAGAATTACAACATTACTCCTCAAAGGAGAAAAGCTTTAGAACAACTTCCTAAGTTCCTACTGACCCATACTTGTAATTGAAGGATTTTGTCCTCGATCAAGTGTAATAAACTAAATATATATGGACGAATTATAAAGATAATATATTCAATAATATTAGGTGACCGCAACGTTTTGCTAGAAGCTAATTGCGGTTGGTTGGGCTAGTATATTTAGGCCAACTACTAATATGTATTGGGTCCTATGAGGTCACACAATGTGACAACCCTTGGATATTACCCAAATCCATTTGTGAAATGGGTTAGGCGGTTTTAAAGATGGATGGAAGAGTTGTAACTCATGAGGTTATTAGGCTCATAATGTATGACATTATGAGGCAAAATAAAGCCTCATGAATCACCTCTTTTGTAACCACCTTATATAATGATATGGGGGTTACAAAGGAAGGGTGATTACATTATTCTTGGTAGAGAAAATCTGATTTTCTTTGCTCCTCATCCTCTCCTCATTTTCGGCCATCACACCTCAAAAGCAAGAGATTTATTCTCTCTTCCGTACTAGCATACGTGGTGATCTAAGGGTTGTTCGTGGACCAACACTAGAGGAACGGCGATTGACGTTCTAAGGATCTCTACTAGAAAGCTAGAGGTGAAAGTGGAATTCACGCATCAAGAGGTATATTCTACACTCTTTATAGATTCATGTTAGTTTATGCAAAGATCTTGGTGTTAGATGTTTGAGTATGTGATACTCGTTTTCCGCATTAAGCATCTAAATTCCTACAGTGGTATCAGTTAGCCTATTGCATAGATTAATATGATCATGTTGATGCATGTTTTCCTTTATTTTAATTCATTTAGGGGAGGGTATTAGCATGAGGATATTGTTTGCATGATTAAAATTGGATTTTAATCTAGTGGGAGTATAAAAGTTGTTTATACATTTTTTGATACATATATATATACATATATAATTGTTATATTATTTCATGTTTTAGTTAAGTTGTTAATTAGAATATGATGTATATATATATGTATGATTCATGATTTGCATGCTTTGAAGTTTTTTATGCTTAATTTGATTATGTATAATTTCATGGCATGAATTCTTAAATATGAGGCCAAGTATGATTTAGTTATGCATAAAAGTGTTTTAGTGTATAAAGAAAATCATACGTATTTTGATTAAAATTGCTTGAATTGAAATCGAAAAAGTGGAAGCAGTGAGCTTCTCGCGAGTCGCGGCTCACATCGCGGGTCGCGACCATAGTCGCGAGTCGCGACCAAGCTCGCGAGTCGCGAGAGGTGGTCTGCCTCTTCGGCTCATCTCTCCTTCAACGGTTAAAAAAAAAAACTTTAAGATCCGTTTATCCCTTAATGCATATTAATGAGTTATTATGCATGGTATCCTATGTTAATACTTAAATGAATTAAAATTATGATGGGAGTTTCATTTTGTGACATTTAATTTTATGTTAGGATGTTAGTTTTAATAAGTTGATTAATTCTTACATGCTAGTGTTTGTGATTAAATGTCATGCAATGCTTTTATGTTTTAATATGATTAAAATATATATGGTACCTTAAAGTGCTTATGTATTTTTCTTTAAATTTAATAGTTGATTAAATTTGTTAGATTAATATTTTAAAACCTTTGGGAGATAAATTCTAATATGATTAAAATTTGTCTAGAGGTACTAACCATTTAACTTAATATGAGATTAAATTTGGTTGATGTTATTATGTTTTAAAGTTGTTGAAGCATAATAATTTATTTTAATAGTTGATTAAAATGCATGTTTTATATATATATGATATTATAATTGCATGCGGTGACTAGTATGGCCCAAACTTGGATAGAAATTACGATCTGCGTATCGTTAATGTATTTTTGTAATCTAAATACGATCTGTGTATCGTTGGTATTTTTGTAATTTTAGTTTAAAATTCCAAAAAAAAATGATTATTCAAGTTATCATAAGAAGAATGGTGATTCAATCTTATTCCATGAAGCACTAGGATGGAGATCCAAGGTGATTCAAGAATGGAGACCTTAAAGAGTAGTCTTTAGGGTTAGGGGCCATACTAGGATCACATTTCATTTTATGCATTTAAATATTGCTTTTGAATGCTTTCTAAGTTTTATTATGCATGTGATTTATTTTTGCAATGAGTTCACTAGTAATTAAATCACATAATAATTTACTTAGGTCCCTAAAGCTAATATTGGGTAATTGCTTTTCCAAATAAACATCTACTAAAATCTTGATCGTTAGTAATAGGTTCTGCCAAAGCAGAGTGTTACTTCCAATCTTGGGCTAAGTAGAGTAAATTTCCGAAATTTGCATGTTTAGTTTGGTTTGGCCCAACAAAATCATCAAAACGGTTTTGGATTTTGAAGCAAAGGGTTGGATTTTTGTGTTTGGGTGACAAGTTCTGTCTAGGATTAGGAAGGCTTTCCCCAACGTTGTGGGTAACTTCCTTACCTGGGAACTTTCATCACCTTAGCAATCACCCATCAACTAAGAATTACAATTGTTGTAATTAGTAAAAGAGTTTACTTACCTTTTAAATTTGGTTTTAAGATTGAGGCCAAAGTCCACTTATAAATCATGTTTGATAGGATCTTAGAATCACTTGATTCAAAAGGGACATATTTAAAATTGGTCAAGTGCATAGCTTTTATTTTAAAGTGTTTAAAATTTGTTAAAAGCTATTATGATAAACATACTCATTACTTTTGCATCTTCTATGTAGATATCATGTCTGGTAACAACAATAATTCACCTTTTAACTTACGTTCAATCCTTGAAAAGGATAAGTTGAACGGGAATAACTTCCTTGATTGGGAAAGGAATCTGAGAATTGTTCTTAGTTCCGAAGGTCGAGAGGATGTTCTTGAAACCCCGATCCCGGTTTTAACGACCACCTCTACTGAAGCCGAAAAGGCGGCCCATAAGGCCATTGCAGAAAGGTCGGTAATTGTTACTTGCCTTATGCTCGCGGCTATGGAACCAAGCCTCGCAAAAGAGGTTTGCAAGCTTGGATGCTCGCAAGATTATCCGACAGTGAAAACCATGTTTCAGCAAAGAAGCTCGGATAGAGAGGTATGAAACTCACAAGGCTATTCTTGAGTGTGCGTTAGTCGAAGGCAAGCCGCCGCCACTCATGTCTTTGAAATGATTGGTTATTTCGAGACAATGGAGAGGTTGGGCTTTCCTTATAGCCAAGAGTTGGCTACGACATCATACTACACTCACTTCATGAAGGCTTCAACCAGTTTAGGTTGAACTTCAATATGAATGGGGTGTCGAAAACCCTTGCTGAGTTACATGGGATGCTCATGACTGCCGAGCAAAACATCTCTGTTGCACCTAAGAAGGAAGTTCTTATGGCTCAAAAGGGAAAGGGTTTTAAGAAAGAATGGGTTGGCAAGAAAAAAGCAAGACAAGGGCAAGCAAGTTGCCGCTAAGATCGCTGATAAGCCACGTGCAAAGGCAAAGCCAAAGGTGGCCGCAAATGCCAAGTGCTTCCATTGTGGTCAAATTGGCCATTGGAGGCGTAATCGCCCGAAGTATCCGAATGATAAGAAGTCCGGGGCTTCTTCTTCAGGTATCTATGTCATTGACATTAATTTAGCAACATCTACTTCTTGGGTATTTGATACCGGTTGTGTTTCTCACATTACTTCGAATGTGCGGGGACTAAGAAGGAGTAGAACCTTGGCTAAAGGGGGAGGTAGAACTGCGCGTTGGAAATGGTGCAAGGGTTGCGGCCGTTGCGGTTGGGACTTATTGTCTACCATTGCCTTCCGGTTTAATATTAGAGCTTAATAACTGTTATTATGTTCCTGCTATTACCAAAAACATTATTTCTATTCCAGTTTTGGATAATGAAGGGTTTTCATTTACAATTGAGAAAGGTTGTTTCTCCGTTTATTTGAATTCAATGTTTTATGCCATTGCTAAAAGGTCTAATGGTCTATATTTCCTAGACTTAGACAAAGATGTCCTTAACATAGACAAAAAAAAACATAGATCAAGCGATACTAATCCTACTTACTTATGGCATTGTCGTTTAGGACATATAAACGCGAAACGCATTCGAAGTTACATAAAGATGGACTTTTAACATCTTTTGACTTTGAGCCATTTGATGTATGTGAATCATGTTTAATGGGTAAAATGACAAAGTCACCTTTTACTTGGAAAGGGTGAAAAGGCCGGTGATCTATTGGGTCTAATACATAGTGATGTGTGTGGACCAATGAGCACAAAAGCTAGGGGAGGGTTTGGATACTTCATTACTTTTACTGATGATTTAAGTAGATATGGATATGTCTATTTAATGAAGCATAAGTCGGAATCGTTTGAAAAATTCAAAGAATTCCATAATGAAGTCCAAAACCAGCTTGCAAAACAATTAAAGCACTACGATCCGATCGTGGTGGTGAGTATTTGAGCCAAGAGTTTAGTGATCACTTGAAGAGTTGTGGAATTCTTTCCCAACTCACTCCACCTAGAACACCTCGCTTGAATGGTGTATCCGAAAGGAGGAACCGAACTCTACTTGATATGGTTCGGTCTATGATGAGTTTTGCTTGATCTTCCCATCTCTTTTTGGGGATATGCTCTCGAAACTGCTACTTTCACACTTAATAGAACTCCATCAAAGGCAGTAGAAAAAACACCATACGAGATGTGGAGTGGAAAAACTCCAAGTTTGTCTTTTCTACGGATTTGGGGTTGTGAGGTTTATGTAAAACGTTTACTTTCAGATAAACTCGCCCCTAAATCAGATAAGTGTTTCTTTGTGGGTTATCCCAAAGAGACCAAGGGCTATTACTTCTACCATCGGACCGAGGGCAAAGTGTTTGTTGCTCGTCGTGGTGTCTTTTTGGAAAAGGATTTTATTTCCAAAAAGGCAAGTGGGAGTAATATATTTCTCGAAGAGGTTCGAGAAAAGCAACAAAATGGACATAGTTCAACCTATGTTAGAGTCGAAGCACAAGTGCCAGTTGTGGAGCTTGAAGTAATTCCTCCTTTAGAGGAAGCTTCTCCCATAACTCGACCAAGTGTTGGAGGATGTGCATCCTGTACACGAACCTCCTACTTGTCCCACTCGAATCTAATTCGTGCGAAAATTCTCAAATTGTTGAGAAGAAAATTTCTCCCGTTGCGGCCCCTCGTAGGACTAGTAGACCAAGAATATCAAACAAAAGGTTTGTTGATTTCTTGTTAACTGAAAGTTCTGAGATAATGATCTTAGAATTTGAAGAACCTACTACCTACAAGCAAGCTTTGATGAGTGAAGACTCCGAAAAATGGCTTGAAGCCATGAGGTCCAAAATGGCATCTATGTCTGAAAATCAAGTATGGGACTTGATGGATTTGCCCGATGGGGTTACACCTATTGGTTGCAAATGGGTTTTCAAAGTGAAAACAGACAAGGATGGTAACGTTCAGGTTTACAAAGCAAGATTGGTTGCAAAAGGGTTCAAGCAAGTTCATGGTATAGACTATGACGAAACCTTTTCACCAGTAGCAATGCTTAAATCCATTCGGATACTCCTAGCGATTCTTTGCCTTCTATGATTATGAGATTTGGTAGATGGATGTCAAAACCGCTTTCTTGAATGGGTTCTTGAAAGAGGATGTGTATATGACACAGCCGGAAGGTTTTATGGATCCAGAATATCCTAGGAGGGTATGTAAGCTTCAAAAGTCCATTTATGGATTGAAGCAAGCATCCCGGAGTTGGAATCTTCGTTTTGATGAGGCAATCAAACTGTTTGGTTTTCTCAAAAACGGAGAAGAGTCTTGTGTTTACAAGAAGGAAAGTGGGAGTAACATAGTTTTCTTGGTCTTATATGTAGATGACATACTTCTCATAGGAAACGACATTCCCATGCTTGAGTCGATCAAGGAATGGTTGAAGAGTTGTTTTTCTATGAAAGACCTTGGAAATGCCGAGTACATTTTTGGGGATCAAGATCTATAGGGATAGGTCTAAGAGGATGATTGGACTTAGCCAACGAACTTATATAGATAAGATCGTTACTAAGTTCAATATGGAAAACTCTAAAAGAGGTTTTCTACCTATGCAACATGGTGTTTCGCTTAGCAAGACTCAGTGTCCTTCCGGACCCGATGAGATTAAGCGAATGAGTAATGTTCCTTATGCGTCGGCTATAGGGTCCATTATGTACTCCATGATTTGTACTCGCCCGATGTTTCATATGCCTTGAGCATGTGTAGCGGATTCCAATCAAATCCAGGTGACGCACACTGGAGTGCAGACTAAGAATATCCTAAAGTACTTACGAAGGACTAAGGATAATTTCTTAGTGTATGGAGGTGAAAGTGAATTAATTGTTGAGGGTTACACGAGATGCGAGCTTCCAAACCGACAAAGATGATTTTCGATCCCAATCTGGTTTCATCTTTTGTCTAAATGGAGGGGCAAGTGAGCTGGAAAAGTTCAAAGCAAAGTACTGTCGCCGATTCTACAACGAAGCCGAGTACACAAAGAAAGGAAGCCGTTTGGATGAAGAAGTTCATTCGGAGCTAGGAGTAGTGCCTAGTGTTGGAGATGGTATTGTTTTACATTGTGATAACAATGGTGCCATAGCTCGCCTAAGGAACCAAGATCACATCAAAGGTGTAAACATGTACTTAGGAAGTTTCATCTCATTCGAGAAATCGTTGAGAGAAAAGATGTAATAGTTAGCAAAGTTCATACGGATAGCAATGTCGCTGATCCTTTGACTAAACCATTGCCTCAGCTTAAGCATGAGAGTCATACTAGGGCTATAGGACTTAAGCATGTAGGAGAGTGGCTTTGATTGTGTACTATTTACTTTTAATTAGTTCACAGTTATAGTTACTTTTGTGATATGTTTGGTTATGTTTATCAATAAAAGGTTATGTTCTTATTTAATCTTGGTTTAGTATTAAATAAAACGTTCAAAGTATTTTATAACGTTTGATAGGATTGTCAAATATGTGATTTGATGAATGAAACCCTATCCAGTGAACATGAGTTATAATTTACCTTTGTCCCTAGTTCGAATCATTAAAATTGAACGTAAATGATTCTGTTTGATGGACTAGATTGCAAGTTGATTGATAGCGCAGTTTCATGGGCTATGGGGACATCGAGATGTCTAGTCATTTGCATAGGCGTGTATAGTTGATACGCGTTGGGCAGACCTAGTAGGAGTTCTCTAAAAGGTTTATGAGAATCTCATTAATATATTTAGTGGATTCCTTAGACATGAGTATGGCACTATTCTTACTTAAGGATTAGTATGTTTTTGACACTGCAAAACGTCGTGCCGTAAAAGGAGGCTATAAAAGCAGTGATCGGAACTGCTACGAATTGAGTGAGAGTTTTGGTTATACAAGACTGGATAAAGTCCTCCTAAGAGTTAAAATTGGTGTCTTGGCCTCTTGAAGAGCGAGAACTGAAAATGCATGGCCGTGCTCAAATGGATTAAGGAGTTAATCATTTGTTTCGACAATTCGAACTCGGATTTCAAGAAACAACTTGAATATTGGTATGGTTTACATACGATGTTACCATGTCATCAAGTTAGACATTAAGCGACTTAAGGAATTTGAAGGTTACACACTTGTTCTTAGACAAGTGGGAGATTGAAGGATTTTGTCCTCGATCAAGTGTAATAAACTAAATATATATGGACGAATTATAAAGATAATATATTCAATAATATTAGGTGACCGCAACGTTTTGCTAGAAGCTAATTGCGGTTGGTTGGGCTAGTATATTTAGGCCAACTACTAATATGTATTGGGTCCTATGAGGTCACACAATGTGACAACCCTTGGATATTACCCAAATCCATTTGTGAAATGGGTTAGGCGGTTTTAAAGATGGATGGAAGAGTTGTAACTCATGAGGTTATTAGGCTCATAATGTATCACATTATGAGGCAAAATAAAGCCTCATGAATCACCTCTTTTGTAACCACCTTATATAATGATATGGGGGTTACAAAGGAAGGGTGATTACATTATTCTTGGTAGAGAAAATCTGATTTTGTTTGCTCCTCTTCCTCTCCTCATTTTCGGCCATCACACCTCAAAAGCAAGAGATTTATTCTCTCTTCCGTACTAGCATACTTGGTGATCTAAGGGTTGTTCGTGGACCAACACTAGAGGAATGGCGATTGACGTTCTAAGGATCTCTACTAGAAGGCTAGAAGTGAAAGTGGAATTCACGCATCAAGAGGTATATTCTACACTCTTTATAGATTCATGTTAGTTTATGCAAAGATGTTGGTGTTAGATGTTTGAGTATGTGATACTCGTTTTCCGCATTAAGCATCTAAATTCCTACAGTAAAATACCACCATATTAATACAACTACAAGAACATTAGAGCCAAGCTATAAACTGAGAACAATCTAAACAATACTCTAAACTGTCTTCATAAGGAAGACGGTAGTCAGCGCAGATTTTCAACATTGCTAACACCTTCAAGAAAGACCACCCCAATATATCACATTTCTACCGCCCACTGGTGAAGATCCCAGGTATTCTGTTTTATCAAATTTCAAAATCTCCCACTTCACATTGATTCCCAATGCAAGCATCAAAGAACATAATCCAAGCTTAACCAGTTTTGCATACTACCATCCATAAACACCCATTGTGATGTCTACAAGCTGTTTGTAGAGATGTCAAAGAGGCCATGTGACAAGAAAGGATACATACATACATGCATGCATGCATTTACGCTTTTAGACGAATCCATTTTTTTTCTTCTACAGCTTATATATTCAAGTTTCTTCCATCCCACCTTCAAAACAAAACAAGAAAAGTTTCCTCCATCCACAGTTAATGGTAGTACCAAAGACTGCTTTTTTTACATTAAGTAAAGAATGTATTATTCTCATATTTTTCATGTTTTGATATAGAAATAGATTATATTTAAGACTTTATCCGTATCCACACAAACCACACTTAATTAATTATAGGCAAAATTGGTCTCAACACCCTGAACTATAGCTTAGGTGCACCCAACACCACCAACTATGACTAGTAGCCTAAACACCACCAACTATGGGGTGGGGTGCATTCCGTACCATAAATGAGGCTGGAAGCCTAAAATGTTGCCGAAAACGGTGGGTTTTTATGGTACAGACTGCACCGCACCCCGTAGTTGGTGGTACAGACTGCACCCACCCCGTAGTTGGTGGTGTTTAGGCTACTAGTTGTAGTTGGTGGTGTTGGGTGCACCCGAACTATAGTTGAGGGTGTTGAGACCAATTTTGCCTTAATTATATATAGCATATGCTAATAATATATATTATGGTGAATTCTTTATCATAAAAGGTTGTGAAAAATTGACAACAAAGTTATTAGTTCCTGAATACTGAATAGAGGAACTACTACTACAACTCTACAAGTCTAGAAGCCGCGTCTTTCATTGCAATAAATACTAAATATAATTTTTTAAATAGCGAGAAAAAAATATATTGCAATATTCTCACTCTTAATGATTCATGCAGATGTTGTTGATGAGGAATGAGAATTGGCTCCGGCTCCACAGGCTGCTTTCCTTTTCTGTGCCCTTTGGCTTCATCTACATTCTTGACTTCTGGTCCCTGAATATAGAAATGTTTATTAATCAAAAATCACATATTTATATACTTCCTCTGTTTCAAATTACTCGCTACACTTTCCATATAGGGAGGTTTCATATTACTTGCTACACTTCCTTTTTGGGCAATAAACTCTCTCTATCTCTCTCCTCTCACATGGGTCCCTTTTCTTTTTACTCTCTACCTCTCTCTTCTCCAAAAATTGCCTAGGAG
Organism: Beta lomatogona; assembly: GCA_947646795.1. Taxonomy (NCBI): domain Eukaryota; kingdom Viridiplantae; phylum Streptophyta; class Magnoliopsida; order Caryophyllales; family Amaranthaceae; genus Beta; species Beta lomatogona. The sequence goes on along the minus strand of CANSNZ010000063.1, from coordinate 8,713,509 downwards.
TCCGTGAATTGAGAAGTGTAGCAAGTAAAATGAAACGGAGGAAGTAGTATTCCCTGCGTCTCGTCTCACAGTATAATGCTTGTTTTTTTTACACGGTCTTCAAAATATACTTTTGACTTTCAATATTTTCAACTCCGTATTAATAAAAAAATACAAAAGTTGATATTATGAAAGACATTGAAGCGAACCTAATAAGATCATACCTATATATATTTTTTTTATATATTAATGAGGATATTTAATCAAAGATTTTAAAATTTGACTTTTAAATAGATAAACAAAAACTTTATTATGAGATAGAAGGTGTAGTATAATAATAATCATGAAAATTGTATTCCCTATATATGATGGCCTTGTCGGCCACCTCTTTCTCAAGTGCAAACAACTTTTTGACGGCCCTTTTTTAAAGAGTAAATGTCATTTTAAAGAATATAATGAAAATTGTATCAAACGCTTATAATAATATTTATAAAGTTTAAAAGTGACTCTTAATTTGATATTCTTAAGAATTATTACCCTATTTCTTTCTATTTTTTCTTTTCTTGTGTATATGAGATTGTTTTCCCATTGTTATAAAATATATATCACCAATTGTTAAATTCATTAAATATCTATATTACAAATACTTCATATACAAAAAATATAAATGGTCAGAATTTAATGGAGATTATGATCAAATGAAAGAATGAAGAATATAAAGAGACAGGGATACTGTAATACTTCTTGGTAATCCATATATAACCATATTATTCTAAATATTTTATGTATTTATATTTATGTTTTGTATCAAACGCTTATAATAATATTTATAAAGTTTAAAAGTGACTCTTAATTTGATATTCTTAAGAATTATTACCCTATTTCTTTCTATTTTTTCTTTTCTTGTGTATATGAGATTGTTTTCCCATTGTTATAAAATATATATCACCAATTGTTAAATTCATTAAATATCTATATTACAAATACTTCATATACAAAAAATATAAATGGTCAGAATTTAATGGAGATTATGATCAAATGAAAGAATGAAGAATATAAAGAGACAGGGATACTGTAATACTTCTTGGTAATCCATATATAACCATATTATTCTAAATATTTTATGTATTTATATTTATGTTTTGTTAATTGTTTAAAAATTAATGGCTGAAATTCTTAAAAGAAAAAACATCAAAGCCTCCATAGTGCTCATTGGAAGTACCTAGCTAGGACTAGGTGTTTCTCTCACAATTTTTTAATGTAAATTTATATTCTCAAAATTTATATTTTGCTTATTTGAGCAAAATTTATAACAAATGTGTAAAAATATATGTTTAGAACCACATAGTTTAACTGCTCCCGGTGCTTCCAGTAGCACCTAAAACTTTATAAGAAAAAATTGAATATGTAGGAATGACGGTTATAATTTTCTCTCTATCTCATAATAAAACAAAACGTTCCTTATATTTTATGATATAAAGTAATTCTTGATTGAAAAATGCATTATTTAAGACTTTGCTAAAGAAGATATTTTAATCAATGGGCGACTGTTTAGATATAAGAATACTTATTTTCTATGTAGTATATGACTTTAAATTACACCCCATATCATAGAGTATAATGATTATTAATTAAGAAAAATCTGTATGATAAACATGCATTTTGTGAGTAGGTTTAATTAACAGGAAAAAAAATCACTCTGGCATAACAATAATCACACTGGATGACCAAGTGATTTATATATATATATATATATATATATATATATATATATATATATATATATATATATATATATACTTTCCTCTTTTTCTTTTAGTTGCAATATTTGTCCTTTAGACTCAAAACATACAAATTTTCATCATTATTTTTTTTAGGGGAATTTTTCATCGTTATTATTCTTTTACAAATATGCATAAATAAAATACTATAGTATGAGACCTTGTAAGATTGATCTCAATATATTTTTGCAAAATATAAATTTCCTTTATAAACTTCTTATTATTACCTAAAAAAATAGTACTCCCTCGGATTTTTAATATATGTAACATTTGACTTTTCACACTTGTCGAAACACAACTTTGACCCACAATAGTACCCAAAGTCAATGTGTTACATAAAAAAACGGAGGGAGTACATAGTTGTTTTTCTTCATTTGGGGTCGTGTACTTGATGCATAGTGTAAAATAGAGACCAACCTGATCATGAGTTTGAGAACCTTGTGCAAGTATAGGACTGGGCCCATGCAGGCCTTTACTTGTTGGAGCATCCAAATGATAGTATTCGGGCCGGGTAACTGATGCATGGGTTAATAGGGGAACTTCCGACAGATATTGAAATATGTCACGCAATGATAACGATGATAATGATGATGTTGACGTTGATTGATGACCCCTAATGTTTTCAAGGGACGAGCAGCTTGTAGAAGAACTACTTGTAAAAGTAGAACTAGTATTGAATTGCTGCCCCCCTTGATCGCTCATGTTTTCCAAGAGCTACAATTCAAAGGCCTCTGTTTTTTTTTTCTTTCTATCATTATTATTCTTTATATACTTATAATATATAGAAATAAATGTACATACAATTTTTTTATTATTAATTGTAGTGTGAAGTTTATCCCCTTTTTCTATTAGAAAACAAAAAATAAAAGACATAGCATTTCTTATTCGACACTTATCGTATGCCCGTCGGTCAATTTTCGTGGCGAAAGGAGAAGAATTTGCCACTTGATGCATGTGTAATCCAACATGACTTGGCTCTACATCACCTTCTAATCTTCTACAACTGTCGCTTATCTTGGGGGATCAACTTGTTTTTCTTCTTCTGGGATTCGTAATTCTAACCTGGAACATATACTACCTACGTAATATGTTCTTTTACTTGCAATATTTAATTACTTTATTTTAGGAAAATGTAAGGGCTACATATAAACATTAGATACATTTCTATGACATGGATGTTGGTGAAGGTTCGGGTATGATGAAGCGTCAAAAGGCTAGTACCCCCTCTGAACTGATTTCTATGATTGAGGCGGAGGTTGGCGGAGACCAACCCCGCCAAGCATTATGAATACCGTGTGTTGGAACTGCCGAGGGATGGGCAACCCTTGGTCAGCTCGCCAGCTTCGACGCTGGAGTGTTTCTTATGCCCCCGACATTATCTTTCGGTCGGAGACTATGATAAATAAGAGAGAAGCTGAGGCTCTTAAAGATCGCTAGACATTTATTGAGATTATTTAAAACAATTCTAAATTTTATCTTCAAAACTCATTTTAAACTATTTTAAAATCACATTTGGAGGGAATCATTTGGAGGGAAATATAGTTTGAATTTTAAAGGTTATTTTAGTAATTTTAACAATAGTTGCTCTTGTCATTATCTTATTTATTTAATTAGTTATTTAAACAAATATTTGATAAATATTTTTTTAAAATCCAAAATTCATTTTTGGGTAATAAAATCAGATTTTTTAGTATGTAATTTTCGGATTTTTTTTATAAGTGTTGTTTTGAAAAATCGGTTTCTTTTAAATAAAACCGAAAACTAAATATTTAAAATATTTTGTTAAGTCTTATAAAATCAGATTTTTATGAGATTTATATTGAGTTAGAAAGTATGGGATTTTAATTGATTTGGGAAGATTTAACAATCTCTTTAAAATCAAACAAAATTGATTTTAGGAAAGAATTTTTATAAATAAAGGAAAATTCAAAAAAAAAATCTCAGTTTGCATTCTACAAACCGCACGGCGCCTTTGCTTTGTGTAAGAAAAGTTTTACATTCTTTTGCCCTAATTTTAATGATTTAGGAAAGTTTTACCTCTTTTCTACCCTAGTTTACACTATAAATACCCCTCTAATCCTTCACTTTCTCTTCACCAAAAATCTTGAGAGTTCTTTATAAAGTTTTCTCTAAAGTGAGTGCTCTCTTTGAGTAGTTTTAGTTTTTCACCGAGGAGTTTTAGCGGGAGGTTTTGTAAGTACTCTTTTTCAAGTTGTTTTAATTCCTAGTTTTTGATCTTTTTGAGTTTTATAAAAACATGTTTTTATTGTTTGAGCATGAATCATGTTTACAATTAGTTAGTTTAGCATAATTTTCTTTTAGAGTTCATATATTGTTCATCGTTTTGATTAGAACTAGTTTATAATTGATAGGAGGATTTCGTTCGTGAGCATTATCTTACTAGTTGATTTTCTTGTTTCGTGAATTATCAAGGTACGTTTATGTGGCTTGATCTTTAATTGTTATGTATAAACTAGTTATGTGTGTTTTAGTACAAATTATATGAATTGATATATGCAATTGGTTTAATCAAACTTTCTTATCATTTAAGCTAGATAAAAGTTTGTGTTTCTCTTGCTTTGTTAACTCGTAGACTTCTACGCTAAATTAACTAAAGATAGTTTTACTTGTTTTAGAAAAATAAAAATCAGTTTGCATGTATAGCCACCCAACTCCTAATATATGAATGAATTCACTTTTTCAAATCAGTGGCTTTGAGTAAACTCCAAAATGTTAGCATGAGTTTTAGTTTTAAAAGTTTAAATTATCTTTTTTCCTATAATTAAGTTTGTTTATCATAATTCTTTATTTGAATTAAAGGAAAGGTTTACCCCTATGCTATTCTTATTACAATTACCCCTTGGCTTTGTTCAAGAAGGGTTCTTCCAAGTCCACTAGTTGGCATCAAGGTTACTCCAATGTCTTTGTATTCATAAAGGGATACTAGCTTGGGGGGTGTGCACACTTAGGATCCGCGGATCAAGGAAAGGGGTTTAAGTTAACTTCTTATATGATTGTTTTCCACTTTTAATGGAATTATTAAAGGAGATATATTCTTTCGTGGTAACGTGGATTTAAGAATGGTTTAATCTTATCTTTTATTACTAGATTGCGAAATAAAGCATGTTTATGAAAGTATGTCAACTATATATTTACAAAGTTTACAAGTCTTGCATGTAATTGTACTCAGTATATCAACTGACTCGTATTTCCTATTTGTTTTGGCTTTGCCCTACTTTCCTTACGGGGAGTAGTTTTCAGGTCCATTGATGATTCATGATGCATGGGAGGAACCTTTTTGGGATCACTAGAACTAGATCACTATTTTAGTAGTCTTTAGACTTTTCATATTAGTATTGTGGTTTTTGGATAATAATATTATTTTTATAAATAAAGTTAGAAGTTTCCGCAGCATATTTTTGTGTATCAAGTTATAGTATTGCCAAAGCATATTTATACGTGGCGGTAATACCCTTAAGTTTCTCCAAGTATTTTACGAAAGTATAAGTTTTAAAGTGGAGAAATTTGGGGGTGTTACAAAAGATGGGCATTACTCAGTCAAAACTACATATATGTTGGGCAAAGGTGGGAATCTTGATGCTTTTCACCAAATTTGGGTGGATATTTGGGTTTGAATGCGGGTCCAAAGGTCAAACATTTTCTTTGGCGCTCCTGTACCAATTCCTTGCCTACACGCTCTCTTCTCAAATATCGACATCTCATTGATATCGATGACTGTCCTTGGGGCTGTGGCGACGCCGAATCCATCCGCCATACTTTGTTTGAGTGCCCGCGTGTTGCTGCGCTATGGGAGGATTTAGAGTGTGCTGCTCTTTGGGCAAACAATTCCCATCTCTCTCTCTTTGCGACTTGGTGGCAAGCTGGCGTCAACTAGACAAGGCTATGGTGATCCGTGGTAGTGTGCTGGCCTGGTGCTTATGGTCGGAGCGAAATTTGTGGGTTTTTCAAGGCAAGCGTACCCCAAATCATGTGCTTGTCTCACGAGTTCGAAGGCTGGTCGAGGAACACGGTTTGTACTCAGCTCGTATTTACTGCCCAAGGGCGAGTGGATGTGCTCGTAACCCTAAGATATGGACTCGCCCCCCCACTTGGTGTTTTGAAATTAAATGTTGATGCCTCTTTGGCTGAAGCTGGCTGGATATGTTTGGGCGTAGTGGGGCGCGACTCTCTCGGTGATGTTGTTTTTGCTGCCACACGACGCTTCAAAGCCTATTGGTGCCTTGAGATTGCTGAAGCAAAAGCGGTTCTAATGGCTATACGGCTTGGTAAACGATTTGGCTATGATGATGTGATTCTAGAATCGGATTGCCAAGTGGTGATAAGGAGATTAACATCGATGGTGCTCTATCTCTCTGATCTTGACACTGTCTTACATGATATTTTAGCTTCTTGTACTTCCTTTTCCTCTTGTGTGTGGTCACATGTTAAACGTGACGGTAATTCTGTAGCTCATCATTTAGCAAGGCTAGTCCCTTTTGGTGTTGAACAAATATGGGAAAACCACTCCCCTCCGAAGGTGGCACCCTATGTACTCATGGACAAACTTTCGATGGATTAATCTAGCTTGCTTTTCCCCTCAAAAAAAAAACATTTAATGAAATAATATTATTTGAAGAATTAATGACAAAATCACACGTCAATCGATATAACTAATACTTATTTATTGCTTAATATTACCATTTTAACTTCTTATATGTAGCCCTTAGGGCTACATATAACATTTCCCTTTATTTTAGTACACTCACCAAAAAGTCATTTATTGCTACTAAAAAACAGAGGAAGTATATAATGCTCCAATCATGATAAATCTCTATCATATAAGGGAATGGGGGAGCTATGGTGTCCCCCCTATAAATTTACTTAATTACCCATTAGATCATTAACTACTCTATCAAAAAAAGGATAAAAGAAAGCCATACTCAAATATAGCATAAAATAATTAACTAAAATGTTGGAGGCAAACAATTAAGTAATAATTGAGCCACAAAAAATAACAATTGAGCCCAAGATTTAGTACATTTTTTTGGACGAGACACAAGACTTAGTACATTCATGCTGAAAAAAGTAAAAATGAAAATTATATCAATCAAATATTTGATCAATCTATACGCAATTAAGTATTTCATCAAAAAGGAAAATACATTCAATTAACAAAGTGAAATGATTTAAATTAACACTAAATACTTTGTTGATAAAAATATAAGAAATCCTAAATAAATCTATGTAAACTTCTTTTATCACTCATCAGTTTTAATTTTAAAAACCTTAAAGAAAGTATAAAAAAAAAAAGACACATAACTGGTTAAGTGATATAGGCTTAACAAACGAAATTTAGCTAGCCAAAAATACAAATATGTCTAATGTTCAAATTTTACCTTCGTTTATGCCCAAAAAAGCTAGAATTTATGTCTTATGAAAACGAGGCACGCATCGCGTGCAATCGTGCATACATTGCTAGTTTGTAAATAAATGAAGTTAATTTTGCTTTATAAAAAAATATAATATTCTTTATTAAAATAGTATTGATGTATGTATCATTACATATATTATTGAAAAATGACAAATGTTGTATAAGAATTTATAAATATTGGGAAAATTTGCCAAAAAAAACCTTTTACGAGTTCATTTTTGCGGAAAAAAAACTTATAAAGCATTTTTTGCGAAAACAAAGCAAAATCAATTTTTTTTTTTGCGAAAACAAACCAAAATCAAAATTACTTTTGCAAGATGAAACCTAGCCACCACTACTAGTGAACCCTCCTCTCCACCCCCTCGGCGGCACCCCACCTCCCTCGCCCCCTACCCTATCTCCTCTCCATTCTTCCCTCCCTCACTCCTCCCTCCTATCCTCTCCCCTTCGTCCATCCCCCCAACCATTGCGCCACCCGAACGCCCCCACCGGCTGCGCCACCCGTAACCCCCCACCGCCGCACCACCCGGAAAAAATGGTTTTCGTTTTTCGATTTTTGATAGTTTTCGTTTCTTTTTGTGGTGGTAGTGGGTAGTGGGTTTCGTGGTTGTGGTGGGGGGTTTCATGGTGTTATGGTCATGTGATGGTGGTGGATTCAGATTTTCCGGGTTGCGGGGGGGAGCTCAGGGGGATGGGGTGGGGTCATGCAAGGGGGGGGATGGACGAAGGGAGAGGAGAGGAGGGAAGGGTGAGGGAGGGAAGAAGGGAGAGGAGAGAGGATAAGGGCGAACGGGGGGGGGGGGCTGCGGCCGAGGGGTGGAGGGGGTGGGGGCCGGTGGGGGGGTGGGGTGGGGCAAAGTGGTGGGGACTAGGCTAGGGATGAAGTGGGGGCTGCAGGTGTGGGTGAGGGCTAGGCGCAGGTGTTGGTAGTGGTGGCTAGAGGTGGTCAACGCCGGAAATTATATGGTCAACACCGGAAAATGATACTAGGTTTGTTTTCGCAAAAAAAATTTGATTTTGGTTTTTTTCGCAAAAAATGCTTTATAAGGTCTTTTTTCGCATAAATAAACTCGTAAAAGGTTTTTTTTGGCAAATTTTCCTAAATATTGTCTAAAAAATGAATGTGAATTGTTCTTTAATAGAAACAAGATTTGTTCCTCCCAAATTGGAACTAGGCAACAATACTCCTTATTTTGTTAACTTAAAATTGTGGCCGAGGCTATCACTAGAATACTTATACCACCTAGCAGTCTAGCACTCTAGTAGCAAACCCCCCCCCCTTCCTTCCTTCTTTTTTTTGTTTTAGAATTTTTTGTCAAGAGGGACCTTCTAAAACATTTTGGTTGTGAGTAAAGACCAAAAAAAAAAATTGTGAATAGGGACCCAATTACACACTTTGTTTGTTGTTTAGGACCCATGGTTATATTCCAGCAATAAAGTCAATTTTCCGGCGGTTGACTTCATCTAATCACCTTTTCCCCTCCTCAATCTCATACGTGAGATACACCCTCAAATCCCCCTCACTCTTCAATTTCCTTCGAAAAGAAAATGGTGGCTCCATGGGAAACTCTGCCATCTTCCGACGCATTTTGAGTAATGATGTGACTATTAAATTCCTTTTTTTTCCCAAAGGAAATTGAAGAGAGCGAGGGGATTTGAGGGAGAGGGAGAAGATGATGAAATATGTGGTTGGGAAGAAGAATTGAGGGAGAGGGAGAGGAGTTGCAATGGCAGAAAGAGGAGAGAGAAAGGGGTGAGGGGAGGGATTTTTATCTCACCCGTGAGATTAAGGAGAGGGAAAGAGGTGATTAAATGAACTAAACCGCCAATAAGTTGACTTTATTGCCGGAATATGGCCAATTGGGTCCTAAACAACAAACAAAGTGTGTTATTGGGTCTCTGTTCACAATTAATTTTATTGGACCCTTACTCACAACCAAAATGTTTTAAAAGGTCTTTCTTGACAAAATATTTTTAATTTGCAATCATATTTTTATTACAAAATGTATATACAGATTATTATATGGGAATTTTTAGATTTAATATAACATATGTGTTGGAGTACTAGGTGACACTCAAGAAGGGGGAGTTGAATTGAGTGACAAAATCTAATCGATTTTCGCATAAACAAAACTATAGCACTGTGCCTCACACTGTGTTAAAATACTCGCACACTCGTTTTTAACGTTTTTGCTCAAATAAACTCGTATCAAAATTAAAAGCAATAAAATCAAATAATCAAGACACAGGAATTTAACGTGGTTCATTCTCACCTCTGAGATCTACGTCCACACTACCTACTCTTTTATTATGTGAATCTCAAAATATCAATCTTTCGATACAATATGATTCCCCCACTACTAACTCTAGTAGTGCTCCCCAACAATTAACCATAAGTGTTGCTACTCTCTATAATGATGAAATTACAGAAAGATTAAGTCCTCACAAGTGTGCTTCTTAGATAAGCAAATCAAGGAATATTACAATAGTTTTATTGAACTCTTAACTTACTAGAACTTTGTGTTATGCTCTGTGCTACGGGGATTCGTTTTCAGCTCTCAAAAACTTATTAAAACCAAATCTGAATGTGAGTTGTTCTTCTGATTTCTATCCCTTATATAATTTATCAACTGAATAAAAATTATTCTCCAAGATATGATTATCTTCTTGAATAATTTTATTCCTAAAATTAAGGGATAAAAATCTTTTCTTTTCCAAATCAAAGATTATCTTTTTATTTAACAAAGCTGATTTTTTCTTTCTTTAAAAGATAAAGATTCCTCCTTATCTTTTGCCAACTACAAATCAGATTTCATAAACCAATATTTCCGAAAATCTTTATCAAGAACGTTAAAATCAGTTTTTTTTCCAAAACTGTTTTTTTCGAAAATCTTTATAAAAAAACGTTTTAATCAAAAATCAATTTTTACAAAAATCCTTTTTCTTAAAAACTCCCCTTTTATATTCTTTAAATATAGAAACATGAAATTAACATAATTACCTATTTTCCTAACTCTAAGAAAATAGTTAATCATCCTAATTTCATATTTCTAGCTTAGCACAAAATTCCAGTAAGTTAATTACATTGCATAAACATGAACATAACTAGAACTATGCTTCCATATCTTCAAGTTCTTAAACTTTCATGAACATCTAACCTTGATAGCTTTCTTAGATCACTGTTACATACATACATGTTATAGCAGAGAGTGTTTATCATCATCAAAATACATATAGACTTAAAGTCACAACAATATGCATTTCAAACTATAGATTTTGTAAGTACTTTTTAATATACAACATTACAACTAAATATTATACTAATCAAATGTATGCAGTTTTTACCAGGTAATAATAAATGGAGCAACTATAGAAGATGGAGGGAGTACATGCATTAAAATTAAGCAATTAGAGTGTCTATTACTATTACGATCTATTTTCACTTCCTTAGAAACTATTGATATCTCTATACTATAAGGGAAGAGGGGAGCAATGGTATCCCCATATAATATTACATTCTTAACCCCACTAAATAAATTATTTTTTAAGAAAAAAATTCAAACAACACTCCCCAAACCATTCAAAGTCGTCACAATCAACATAAAATTCACAAAATATTTCTAAAGAAGGAAATTTACGATAAATTTAAAACATATTGAAAAACATACATTGATTAGAAAAGTCCATAAAACAAATTAAAAAGTATTTTATTGAAATACATTATCGATAATAATGTATACAAAAACATGATGATGATTTATAATGTATTTAGAAACTTATATATTTTTTATCAATAAAATAAGACTCTTTATCTAACGGAACATTATCAAACCATCACATAATTTCAACTCCAACTATATTGTTAAAAACAACAAAAGGTTAGTGACATATATTTTCTTACTGCTTTATGCATTATACATGCTTCATTGATTGCAAGTTATTTACTCATAAAATAGCACAATCAAGAAGAACTGAAGTTTTTGAAATGCTATAGATAATTATCTGAGGAAAGAAAAAATTTAAAAGGTTTCATGCGAAAGAATAACCAACAAAGCAAAAAATTAAAGCACGCATCGCGTGCATAGATGCGATTGCTAGTTTCAACTATGTAAAGAGCGAATATACACTCCAAAAGACAGAAATATATCTATAAGGAAAGATTTACAAGAGTAATCTAGACTATAGGTGGTATTTCTATAATAATTTAATTAGGAGTTATGTAAGATTTATCTCAGTTATGGGATATATTTTTCCATAATGAGGCTTATAGAATATAGACTGATACAGAGTAACTTGTTGAATTGATTAATTGTACTATTGTTTTTACAGTTTTTTATGTTCTCTTACAATCCCCAACTCCCTAGTGTAGCCAACTCGTATTCAACACATCATTATTTTAGGTTCTAAATAAGCTTCTTCAGTTTATTGTTTATTTTAAGAATTGCATCTACATATCCCTTTTTGTGTTGAAGAGCGACTAAATGCAGTAATGTAGACGGGATTTGATCTCATTAGGTCTTAAGTATCACCCTCAGAAAACTTTACCAACTAAGCTAGATGACATCCACATCTACATATCCTTTGTACTTGTAATTATTGTATCATTGAGTGACACTTTTCTAAAAAAATATGTATAGATTGAAATAGCTACAATTATTGCATGAGACGATCATCCATAAATGAGAATATTTTCTGCAAAATAACAATATATCATTTCTCTACTACTAAAAGATATGGTTGTAACCTATAAGTACTGCATAAACGACGAAAATGAGACAAAGAGTGTTACTTTTTGAATTACTGCAACAGCACAACATATTAGAATGTTATGGTTAGAGTGTAAATGAGGCGAGTCGAGCTCAAGTTTGGCTGAGCTCAACTCGGGCTAAGCTCAACTCGAACTCAGAAATGTCAAGCTTGGCTCGACTCAAAAACTCGCGAGCTTGAAAAAATCAAAGCTCAAACTCAAAAGTATAAAATCGGATCAAGCTCGAATTTGAAGCAAGCCTCGACTCGAGCTCGAGTCAATCCATGTACCTTGAGTTAGGTATTTGGAGTAGCCTTTTATAGAGGGAAAAAAAGTTTGTGTTTCATTGTCTGACCAGTGCGGGACTTTATGAAATAACTTTTTGTGTAGAAAACAATTGTTTTCATCCAATGAAGAAATTCATTAAATAGTTTTTGTCCATTAATAAATGAAATAGACTTAAACTTTTGTTAAATAAATTCAAACAATAAGTATAGCTAGAGTAGTAACATTTTATAGAAAAAAAAGGCTATTGTGTATACTATAAATCGATGTGGGACATATAATATTGAGAATTATTTATTGAAATTACAAGTATCATAGAAATCGAGTTTCTCGCGAGCTTATCGAGTCGAGTAGGGAGTAGCTCAGCTCGACTCGTTAGTTATCGAGTCAAGCTCGAGTTGACCTTTAATCGAGTTTTGACCGAGTCGAACTTGAATAGCTTGTGAGTTGTCTCGTCTTAGCTTATTTACTTCCCTAATTATAATCAAGAAAAAATTGTTATGGTATTCACACAATGACACAATCAATGAATCACACCATGCATATATCTACGCTGTAAAGAGAAATGTTTGGTATATAGTGCCATACTGGAGTAAATAATTGATCGTTTATCAAAAGAACTGCGACATAGCATCTGTTAATGCACGGCAGTATTTGCTGTGCCAGGTGATGTTCAGGTGACAATTTGCAGACAAGATACAGATACTTCAATCGTCGGTGACCTAGCTGAGTACAAAACACTGTATATATATACATCGAAATACTACTAGTCTATAAAATACTATTACTAGTGCTAGTCGGCTAGTCGCCAAAGTACGTAACCCCTTGCGTTCAAGACGAGGAGTGATAAACCTCTAACAGTTAGAGGGCAATTGTCCTCTAACAAAGACTAAAGTGCAAATTTATAAACCCATGTTTGTGTATCAAAAACACTTGTTATTGATAAACTAACTCATGTTTATGTGTTTGAGACACTTGTTACTTACAAAACAACCCTTGTTGGTGTGAATTTCAGTGTAACTTTTGTCAAAAAGTCAAACTGTGATATCTGACAAAAAGTAAAAGTTGTCTCGATTTGCGCCTTTTTGCCAGCTTTTTCCTCGAAAAAATGCAACCTTATTTTTATGAAAACCCATGTTTGTGTGTTTAAAACATTTGTTATCTATACATCAACACATGTTTGTGTATCTTATACACTTGTTATTTACTATTCAACCCCTATTTGTGCTTGTTAATATGCCTTGGGTCAACTTTATTTTACACTTTGGTCCTTGTTAGAGGGCAATTGCTCTTTAACGGTTAGGTTTATCATTCCTCACATATACTGGAATCATCGGTTACCAAGCTGATGCATATAAACAAATATGTCATTTTCGAAAAAACGGTTTAATTTTTTAAGGAGAGAGTGCATATGTATATCAATCAATCAGTATATGGACTATGGTTAAAATCCGTGAGCCCATTTTTTATTTGTCCCATCCACAACCCTTTCATGCATGCATAATCGCCAAATTATACTCCGATCCTTTTGTTTTCTTTTCTTCTTATTTAGGATTGGTGGAAAATTCAAGAAGCACCCAATGTGAAAATAATCTTGGTATATACTTCCACCGTTTTTACTACTCACAATTTTAAAATGTGCACAAGGACCAAGGAGAGGAGAGAGATCAGATAGAGAAAGCTAAAATAATAATAAAAAAAGAACTCCTATGTCGGCCATGTGCTTGAAGAGACAAAGAAATAATATATTATCAAAAAATTCAATGTTGCAAATAACATAGAACTTCCTAAAATGGGAAATATTGCAAGTTCTAAAAAAAGGAGGAAGTATATAATATTTCACAAAAAATATTCAAAAGGACAGTATGGCATTAGGCTTAACGTAAGACCAATTAGTTAAAATTAGCTTAACAACAAATTTCATTGCATCTAACAGTTACGTGCTTTAATACCATAACCATATATTAACACACACTAGTGCATAATTGGCCTAAAGTATCACCCAAAAAGTGTTACTTAAAGGCCTAAAAGTGTTGCTTTAGGTTATAGGTAACACTTTTATAAGTGAAACATCTGCCCGTGCTACCTATTCTCTAAAGTAACACTTTCCTATGCTAATGTTACACTTTCTCGAGTGTTACTCAAAATTTTTTAATGTAACACTTTTTTAAACTAATGTAGCATTTCTATAGTGTTACTCATAGTTTTTTATGTAATACTTTTTCATCTATAGCATCATTTTCTATGCCATCTCTTGAATAATAGTAATCCTTTGTTAGATATTATGTATCATTTTAAGTTAGCATATGTAACATTTGTTAGATATTAGGCTACACTTCTTATTAGCTAGCTTTATAGTAACACTTCAATTTCACATGTCTTATAGTAACATTTTTTATTTTGTTGGCACATATACAATGATAATAATACTAAAACTTACAAATGTAATAACCAAAAAGGAAATAGAATAATATTATAAATATAAATGATTACAAATTCTCCACGTCATTGTAAAGAATGAGCCAAAGAGTAATATTCATCAATTGAAAACATACTATTGCGTTTACAATATAAATAGTTGATCCAAAATGCCGTCATATAATATATATAACTCCTCCAAAATAAACCTAAATCAATTTTAAAGTCATTTCTTCTTTCGTCTTCAATTCCATCGCCTTATCCATGCAAGCATGTTTCTCAACGCATCATGCCTACTTGGTACTTTAATCCATTATATTCATCATCCTGTATTAATAAGAACAAAAAAAGAATGAGTTGGTGGATGGAATTTTGAAAATCAGATAACATATACTAACTTCCAAGTATCACTATAAATTTATGCACGTTGTTTTCACAAAAGGAATCTATTGGGAGGATGCAAATTAACCTAGTCAATATGCCTGCAAAAAAAAAAATCATAATCCAAATTAACCTCCAATATTTCGACATCTGATCACCAACTCAAGCTCGAACTCCGCAAAATATCTCCATATTCACATCATTCACAATAATAAGAATCATACGCCACTCATAAATCTTATACTGAACTAGTTAAGCTCACTTTTTTCTAATATAATTACTAACATCCCTTAAATAGAATAAGTAAACTCCATAACAAATTCTTTATCAAGATTAATAAGATTTTAGTAGTATAAAAAACTTCAGAATTATAGTCTTAACTTTTACCAAGTTACATATATGAAATTCAATGAACTTCCCAGCAATAGTGATTATAATCCAAAATCGTTTCCTTTACAAAATAATATAGAATTGAAACTGAATTAAGAGCATAAACTCCAAAATAACTATCAATGAATAGCTATTTGGATTTGAGCGAAAAGAGAAAGAAGGGGAAGCAGAATTCGATACCTCCATGAGTTCAATTGGGATTTGTGAACCAAGTGAGAGAAAGCTTGAAAGAACACCCAACAACAACAACAACAAGAAGCAACGCTAGCAACCAACACAAACAGCAGCAAGGTGCTGGTATCGGCAGCTCAAGGCGGTGCCAATAAGGCGGCACACCATCGCCGACACCGAAGAGGGGAGCAAGCACTATGAAGGCTACAACAAAGAACACCACAAAGTCAAGAACAACAAATTAAAGAACAAGAAGGCAGAAGACACATAGAACATAGCAGCAACGATGGTGATTCGAACCACCACCAGCGACGACGTGGCGGGATAGCATCCGACAAATCAAGGAAAGAGAAAGATAGAGCTTCACCACGGCAATCAATAGATCCTTTTACCTTCACCTAACATCAGTTCGAATCATAGATATAGTTCAACATTACGTTCTAGACAAGCATCAATTAAAGCAACAAACAAAGCTTTCATAACCACAAATTATCAAATCTAATTGCCTATCAACGTCAAAACAACAAACACCAGCAAAACTATAAAGCTAAAATATACAGATTGAAATCATGGCTCCCATTAATCAAGCTAAAACTAATAATTTTATTAAACTAATTTAAGAACTTATAATCAGAATATTGTTCCAATGTCTAACCAAATAAGAATATTCATTAACATAAAGGCTACACCTATCAACGTTTTCCACAATAATTCATACAATTACATGAGATTCAAACAATTTAGCAACACAATAACAATTCAATTTAGAATTTCAATACGCAAGCAATGATAAATCCAGCATTATCAACACTAATACACAACTATCATCAACAGTAGCTCATAATCCAATTACCTATCTACATTCAAAACCAAAGAAAAATCAAAGGAATGAGAAAAGCGGTGTAGTACCTTTAGGGGAGGTAAAACACCATGCAATAAGAAAGGGGGAGCAAAACAGCAACAGGCTGGTGGCAGCCAGACCATCAACCCACGAACAGCAACCTTAGGAGGGAGGAGAAGGCATAGAACCAGTAGGCCAAAGTTAAGCGGCGGCGACACTAGACGCAGACCACAGAAGAGAGAGAAGACAGGGGAAACAACAATATATGATACACCACAACAGAGCGCCGGGAAAAGAACAAGACTTGAGAAGCGGCAGGCCGACGCACGGCGGCGCAACAGGACAACAACAACATCACCGTGAACAAAGGAGAGAAAAAACACGGGTGGTAGGCGCAGCTCCGACGAGAAGAAAAATGAAGATAGTGGTGTATCACGGGATAATCGGGTAGAGAGAATCATCTAAACCCTAGCAAAATGAGCCGAGCCGAGGGAAACCATAGAATACTGAATCTCTCTCTCTCCATAGCCAAGATCACTTCAGACTCCATAACCAAAAGGATTCATTTTTAAAGCAGAATAATTCGAAGAAATGACGCAAGTTTGAAGAACACTACTACATTAAAGGGAAAACGCAACGCATGAAAACCGTTGCAATAGGCCCAAAAGTCGTTGCAATAGACCTATTGCAACAGTTTCGAACCGTCGCATTTGAAGGCGTTGCAATAGGTCTAATGCAACGACTTTTGGGACCTATTGCAACGACTTAGTGAACCGTTGCTCTAGACCAATCTTTTATGCAACGATTGTGTGAGTCATTGGTTTCATGTAGATTATGCAACGGTTAGGCTATTGCAACGGCTATTAACAAAAGCTATTGCAACGCCTATTACACCAAGCTATTGTACCGCCTATAATGTGTGTGTGTGTGTGTGTGTGTATATATATATATATATATATATATATATATATATATATATATATATTTGCGACAAGATTAAAAGTTGCTCCAAAAGCTCAAAATAGTTGTCATGTTTGTATTGAAAAGTTTCAAACTAATGAATTTATAAGAGTACTACAATCTCATGACTAGATTCTTAGTAATATAAAAAAAAATGTATTAACTCAAACCAAACTAAATAATTGTTTAGTGTACCACAAAATATTTCTGCATATACATTCCTAATTTCCTTCTAAATCCTACCTAAAAGCACCATATTGCAATATATAGCTAGCTAGATCCGGCCACCAACAGCGTATATACTGAAACATCTATGTTTGATCTCCTCCATTGGCTGATTGTTCACCTAATAATTTAAACACGGTAAATAGTTAGAAAACACTAAAGTTATTGCCTAAAATCGAAAATGGAGTTGACATAACAATAAAAAAGTAACGGAGTAATAGTGCACATATATAGAAGAAACTAGTGGAATATAGATTAAGGTGAGCCAAAATTGAGTCCATTATAATGGTCTAGTTACATTAACAATAAAGTTGTAGACTTGTAGTTGTAGTGCTCAACTGCCTGCTATGCAAGACTTATCTACGGAAGCCAACCACCACTCTTGCATAACAATTTCACCACCCTCATTTAATTGGTAGGACAAATTACTCATTTAGGAGGATGAGTCCGATGAGTCGTTTGTGTTCGTCGTTTCTATCTTAACACTTAACAGTGATATGAATCTTTTTGTTCAATAATCTAACATGTTTCTGCCCCTGTTTTAGTCCATTGCATTTTTAAAAAAAATTCCACGATCTTAACGTGTTTCTGCCCCTGTTTTAGTCCGGTCACCAAATTATCCATCTGAATTTAACCAGAATAAGTATTTAACCAATCAAAAACTTCTCCCATGGCACGAAACATGTAGACGACACTAGGAAACCTCATGTCTCCGAGGTTTCCATGCATCATAACTTATATCTGTATTTGGCTTTCTACCTTTATATCTCTAACATCTCTGTTATGACTTGTTCTGTCAAAATGGTTCTAGTTGGCAGATATACATTATCAGGACATGTAATTTGTTGTAAATATTCAAAACGTTGAGTGCGTGAATAAATCATTGGTACCAGCAAGAAATTTAATACGCAATCTAAAACTTAACAACTGGTGGAAACTATGCAGTTAGAAATATCAACAAGTATAGGCAACTGCAAGGAGAGAACATGCACTTATGTCTAGTTCAGAGAGAAGTGAGAGAATAATACCTTCATTCGACAAGTGTGTGCCATCTATAAGTGAGATATCTACGTTTGATCTCCTCCATTTGGCTCATTGTTCACCTAAACATTTAAACATTGTAATAGTTTGAAAACACTTAATTTAGAAATTAAAACAAAAAAATGGAGTTGAAATAACAATAACTATAGCAAAATATCTTGTAATGGGTGCACAAAATCCCTCATAGATAGTGGTTGAGATAATGGGTGGTTCACTCCCTCTTTTTCCACCCGAAACCATTCAAGAAACTGCCATGATTTACATAGTTGAAGAAAGAATGATGCAGATGTCTGAGAGGAACAAACAGACAAACAACAGAAAACACCTAAAGGACCTAACTAAGCTTAGCACTCAGCAAAAAACAAACGGAACCAAACACAAAATAATGACTGTCCTTGACAACAAACACTCAATCCATAATTACCACTGAGTGTTGCTTATTCTCATTTGATAAGATCTATGAAATTCATCGAATTTGACCAGCCGTGAATTTCATGAACCTCGTAACCGGGACACGACGGAATCACAAAGAAACCCTCACCAAAAACAGACTTTCATCTACAAGAACTTATAAGTCCTATATATATACTATCCAAAATCATAAGAAACCGGGGTATTGTAATATATCCAAGACATTACAAATTTATGATGCTTACCTACCTAACTTTCATGGGAAACAATTACAAGCACATGGAAATGATCTCCAGCTCATTTTAGAACTCAGAAGATGCAGTTCCATAATTACAAAAGAGCATATCACAAAGAAGCTAAAACCACAAGTATAGACACTTGAAAGAAGCTATCTCCTAAGAAATGGAGTAAGTTATATCCTAACATGTTTAGAAGTTTAGCAGGGATTATTATAATTGGGCTATTAACTAGAATACAAACAGAACATGCTCATATATGAACAAACAGAGGAATAAACTAAGAGACAATTACGTGGACTCTTAATACTTTATTTTTCCTATAGAGTAACAACTAACAAACACTTAAACCATGGCTTCTCTTTGTTGGCACAAGCTTTCACAATTTACAAGCAGACTAATATGATCAAAAGAACTCAAAACTTTACAACGTAGTATCCTTTGACCTTGACATACAAAATTACAAAAGTAATTAACTAACTAACTAAAAGTCCAACAAGAGGACCACACCAAAACAATCACACATAATCTTCTCAAGTAACCACATATCAAAGGAAACTAGACAAAACAGTAGTAACAAAACAATGAAAAAAGAAACAGAGTAACAGCCCACAAATTCAAGCAGGAAAAAAAATGAAAAAAAAAATGACAAGATTTCAGATCAGGATGATCAGAAAAACTTAAGCCCTCTTACTTCTCTAAGTTCCCATGAAATAAAGTGATGCCAAATAAAGACGACTTATATGCTATGAAACAACATTTTCATCCACCAATTTGTCTACTTCTACTTACAAAGATGTAAAAAACACTAGTACAGAATTGACGATTTGCGTCGGACAAGGGTCCGACGGCACAGCTCTCGATGCAGATGAGGATACATGATCTGCGTCGGACAACAATGCGACGCAGAAATTTTAACATTTGCGTCGGACACAGACCAGAAAGCGACGCACATATCACGTGGATGATAGCTGATGTGGAAGACTATTTGCGTCGCATGTGGAGAAACATGCGACGCAGATGGCCAAGGGCTGTGGAGAACATCTGTGGGCTGTGGAGAACCATATGCGTCGCATGTTGTACAACATGCGACGCAGATGATCCAGCCTTACCTAGCACTGGTACCATCTGCGTCGCATGTTGCTCCATGTGCGACGCAAATGTTAAGCATCTGCGTCGCACATGGAGCAACATGCGACGCAGATGGTCCAAATTTTGCTTTTTTTTTTCATATACAAAACCCTTTTTTTTTGTTTTTTCATATACAAAACCTTAAACCTCAAGACTAAACGAACATCCTTTGTCTTCCCGGGCATATTCAACAATGTACCGACAATGGCATCACAAACATTTTTCTCAATGTGCATTAGATCAAGACAATGTCTGACTTCTAAACATTCCCAATATGGGAGGTCCCAGAACTTAGACCTTTTCTTGTATAAGTTCTTTGAGACACTTTTAAAGGGCTTGTCAAACACTGTTTCAATATCCTTCACCCGCGTAGAAACCTGTTTTCCACGTAAAGGTACAGGGGCTTCTCTCATCTCCACTTTTCCGTTGAACAACTTTTTCTTCTTACGAAATGGATGATCTAAAGGAAGTCATGTACGATAATGCAGGTATACATTCTTCCCACAATGATGTAATCGCTCATCAATCATATCCTCATCACAAATAGGGCATGCCTTTGCTCCTTTAACTGTATACCCGGACAAATTCCCATAAGCAGAGAAATCATTAATCGTGCAAAATATCATGGCACGCAATGTGAATTCAGTTTTCGCATGCGCATCGAACATCGAAACACCTTCATCCCACAACAATTTCAGATCTTGAATGAGTGGGTCAAGATACACATCTATGTCGTTTCCGGGTTGCTTAGGACCCGAGATAAGAAGCGATAGCAGAATAAACTTACGCTTCATACATAACTAGGGGGGCAGATTATAAATGGTTAGTAGAACCGGCCAACTGCTATGTTGGGTACCTAGTGTGCCAAATGGGTTCATCCCATCCGTACAAAGTCCAAGCCTAAGATTTCGAGGTTCTTTACCAAAACTGAAAAACTTTCGGTCGATATTTCTCCATTGCGGAGAATCGGCCGGATGTATAAGCATCCCATCTTTCTTCCTCTCATCCGCATGCCACCTTAATAATTTAGCATTATTTTCATCCGAAAATAAACGTCTAAATCTCGGAATGATTGGAAGATACCAAAGAACCTTCGCCGGAGTTTCTTTCTTTCTCACCCCTTCATCATCCTCCTTTGTCTTGTACCGAGACTCTCCACACCTTGGACACTCACCCAAATCCTTGTACTCATTTCGATACAGCACACAATCATTTTGACATGCATGTATCTTCTCATATTCCATACCTAATGGACACAACAATTTCTTTGCCTCATAGGTAGAAATGGGAATTTCATTCCCATCAGGTAGCAATTCTTGTAAAAAAGTGAACAACTCACTTAGACTTTTATCTGTCCAACTATGCTTCGATTTCATATTGAACAATGTAAGGATGCCAGAAAGTTTAGTGAAATTCTTACACCCCGGATACATTGGTTTGTCCGCTGCACTTAAAATATTATCATACATATTCGGACGATCGGTTCCTTCATTCTCCAAATTGTGCAACATCTCATCTACCCTATCATTCTCATCATCCACCCTATCATTCTCATCATCCACCCTATCATTATCATTATTATCCTCTCCTTGTTCGATATCAACCTCAACCTCATCATCAATGTGATCAACATTCAAATCATCACAAAAGCTAGTGGAGCTCATCCCCTAATCATAAAACTCTCCATTCCTTGTCCACCTAGTATAGTTGCTCTTAAACTCACGACGAATCAAATGATCCTTAATTTGATCCACATCACGATACCCTCTAGAGTTATTGCAATCACAACAAGGACACAAGACTAACTTTGACCCATCCTGCGATTGATGTTCTCATACAACCCTGATAAATTCATCAACCCCTTCTAGAAATGTCGCCGAAATTCGATTACCATACATCCAGGTTCGATCCATATTCATACACTAGAGACACCAAACAAGAACACAATATATCCATCATCACATCATTCAAAGTGTCTTATCAAATGCAGTCATGAACATTTGGGTCCTTATCACTCCAACCTAACCCATCCTTGAGTTTCTCATCTCACTAGTGAATGAATGTTTGGTTTTCAATTCTAAGAAAAATGCGCAAAGACTTCCCTACAGTTTTCCAAGTACACGAAGAAGATAGTAGGTAAACTATCAACATATGTACCCAGAGAACGCTTAGGGAAATGAGCTAGATCTTTCTTAGAATCGAAAATCAAACATTCATTCACATCCTAAGTGAGATAAGAAACTCAAAGACAGTCCCAAACCGGGGACTATTCAAGACTTACTCCTAATGAGTAAGCCTCGAACGGGTATCTAGGCAAATGATGCACATTGCAATTAAACAGCACAAACCAATCCATTCCTTAGATTTCCCTCCCCACCCCATTAAGGTATGTCCATATAGGTTTGGTCGCAATTCAACATATACTTTTCCAATCACATAATAACCAAACAATAATTCACATATACTTTCCCAATCACATTATAAGGGATAAATAAAACAAATCCACAAATCCAAACTAATGGTTAAATTAACATAAATTAGAAAATAGCAAAAGGTATAACACATACCTCTGCTCTCAAGGAGCAGCGAAGACAAGCACAACGAGGTGAGCTTGGAGAACCAGCAAACCGAGAGCACAAGACACAAGGTGGCAACTGCAGTACAATGTGGAGGAGAGGCAAAGCAAGAGAATGCAACACCATTGAAAGAGATGAGTTTGGATAGTCACACAACATATTACTAAATTTCACAAATTCAATGTAAATAGGAAACTATAATATAAATTCATATAAGTTTGAAATTCTAAAGTAACCATTCAAAAATTCTAACTCATAATCGAAACACATAATTCTAAAGTGCGCATTCAAGAAACACATGCAAGAAATTGATTCAATACATTGAAATGTAGTAATAAACTCCTTGATTAAGTCATAGAAAAAAGAAGAAGAGGGAAATTCAAAAAACAAAAAGGACAGATATTAAAAAAAAAGGACAGAAATTGAAAACAAAAGAGAGAAATTGAAAAACATTACTTACATTGAAGCAGCGGCGGCGGCGGCGACACCAGGCGTGCAGCGGCGGCGGTGCGCTCACAGAATCGGCGGTAGCCGACGACCAAAACCGATAGAGAGAAACGAGCGAGCGAAAAAACGAGAAAGAGAGAAGCGAAGGTCGCCGGCGAAACGGGAATTTGCCGGAGAAGCGAAGGTCGCCGGCGAAACGGGAATTGCCGGAGAAGCGACGGTCACCGGCGAGAGTGCAAACGGGACTTTAGGGTTCGCAGGAGAAAGCGAGAGTGAGAGAGTGTGAGTCTGTGTGAGATGTGCAAACGTGAAGTTTTGGGCTTTAATTTGATACAGCCCATTTGCGTCGCACATGCACGTGGTCCGACGCAGATATCGACCCATTTGCGTCGCGCATGCACGAGGCTCCGACGCAGATGTTGGTTGAGGACCATGCACGTCGCATGTACACTACCTTCCGACGCATATAGTGCTCCCAAGGCGTGATAACTTGGAGTCATCTGCGTCGCATGGCTTTGAGGTCCGACGCAGATGCTTCTTGGGCTGCTTTGGATACGAAGACTCATATGCGTCGGATCCTAACTACATGCGACGCATATATGGTTTTTGCGTCGTTTTTCCTCAAAGTCCGACGCATATGTTCTCTGCCACTCTTCTTGTGAGATTATTTGCATCGGACTATTAAAGGTGTGCGACGCAAATTTGCAATTTGCGTCGGTGCTTCAAGTGTGCGACGCAAATGGACAGACGCAAATCCTTATTTCTGTACTAGTGAAATCAGTTTTGGAAGTTAAAAAGGTGCAACCTGTTTTGAAACATGTTACTCATTTCCCTTATTCTCTGCTCCCTAACATGAAAGAATGGCACATTCACTTTATTTTTTTACAAACCTTCATAAGTTGGCTCACAAATATTTCAAAGCTATAAAAAAAGAAATCTTTTTCCTTTTCCTCGCTTATTTTAAAACTATTTTCCTTTGGGTGTAATGTGAAAACGATAATGAGCCTCAAGAAAATACAGTAGAAGAAAATAAATTAAACACAAATGTAGCATACTAAGAATTAAGAGACCCCGAACAGAATAATAAAAATTAAAATGACCCACTAACTAAAGGAAATATGCCTAGTTAAGAAACACCTCCAGCATCCTGATTATCTTTTGGAGCTTCGAACCCCAAATCTATGTCTAGAGGAAACGAAAGGGATACTCGTCACTTCTTCTCCCTCACTATCAATAAATTGTATCAACCACACATTGGGCAAACTAGACGTACCTCTGGAGCATCCAATATGGATTTGAATCACATAAACCTACACTGTTTACTTGGGTGACGAATTATGCTATTTTTATACCAGTGGACAGAAAAGAATAGAATGGTAGCATCATCGCTCATCAAACATAATGCACACAAAAGCTCAATATCGGTTTTGGCAAGCTTTAATAAGCAACAGGTAGTCCACTTAGCATAAAGAACATATTTCGAATAAAACATGAATACTAAAGAATTAAATAAACAAAAAGAAATAAAGGAGTGCAACCATAGACAAGAATTGAAGGAGAAGTAAAACCTTTTGCTGGGCCAGGGAGAAAACCAACGCTACAATTGAAGAACAGAAGAAGGGCATGAGACAACAGAGGGAGGAGAACAGAACCAATAGGAATACAATTTCCCAGAATACAGTGGTGAGTAAATAGAAATTGCATGACCACTCAAACGTGCATCTATTGTAAAAAAAAAATCAATCGCATGATTGTCAAAACAAATATTGACAATCTATAAGGAGATAAAGCATAGATATCATCATACAGCCTTTATATGAATATCCTACTATCGTGAACAAAACTATAACTATAAAATTCAAGAAGTCACCATCACTAAAACTCCCATAGCAATTGAAATTGAAAAACGTACCTCTCGAAGCTCAATTAATAATCTGAAAGTTTCCCTCTTTGTTGGGTTTTCCTGAATTTTGCCTCTTTGCTGGGTTTTTTTTGAATAATTTGCCTCTTTGTTGGGTTTTGTTAAAGGATTTCCCCTCTCTATATGAATATTCTATTACATGGAACAAAAACAGAACTATGAAATTGAAGAAGTCACCATCACTAGAACTCCCATAACAATTGAAATTGAAGAACGTACCTTTTTGAAGATCAACTGATAATTCGAAATTTCGCCTCTTTGATGGGTTTTGTTGAGGAGGAATTTCGCCTACTTGCTGCGTTAAGGACTTGAGGAGGAATTTCGCATGAATTCAGGAAGAATTTCGGAAAAATATTGATAGAAATCTCGCCAAGTCTTCCTGTGAGTAGATTATAGCAATTTGCACAATTGTAATTGGGAGATTGAAATTTTTTCGGCAAACTTAGGGTTTTTCGATGAGTACTGGCTGTGAGGCTGTGAATGGAACGTTTTCTTTTTTTGTTTCACAAATATTTAGGGGGTTTCTTTTTTGTAAAGTTTTAAAATTTTTGTGGAAAAAAATAGAGGGAAAGAGATATTGCGCGAATTTTGATCTACAAATAATAAGAGATCCGTTGGCATAGATAATGTCTAGTGCGTCGACCATTTTCATAACATTGTTATAATTCCATCTAATGCAACGGCTATCACGGAATCGTTGCCATAGCTCTACCTATTGCAACGGTCCTTGTAAAGTCGTTGCAATAGCTCAATCCATGAACCTACAATGATTGGACCGTTGCAATAGATGTTCCTACTGCAACGGCATAAAAAACGACCGTTGCATTAGCTAATTTTAGCCATTGCCTTTGGTTAAAAATGTAGTAGTGGAAGAAGATGGAGAAATTAAAAGTGAAATGTCAGATGGAGGGGATGATTTTTTAAAGGATGAAGATAGTGGAAAGGAGATCGAATACGAAGAAGAGGATGAATTGGAGAAAGAAACTGTGGAGGAGAGGCGTCGGAGATTGGCATGGGAAATTGTTGATAAAGTGAGAAAGGGTTAGGAGCAACAGAAATAGAAAACTGGGTTGGGGTTTTGGGTGAACACAAGACACGAGAGAGATAGGGGATAATGGGGGTTTTCCCTCCCAAACCGCGGGGGTTAATTAGGTTTCCATTTTTTGAAAAATACTACTCAGTTCATTTTTTTAAAAAATAAAATCCAAATGCATTTAATTATAACAAAATAAATAAATTACAAACATAACAATTTCAAATTTTATAATTATATTTAAATAAAAATAAAGCATAATATTACTGGATATAACTCATAAAATTAATATTACAATTCAAATATAATAAAATATACAATACATAATTAAATTAATAAATATAATTAGCATTTGATAATTGCTCCAAAAAATAGGAAAATTGCAACACAGCTCCTAAAAGAAATTAATAATTAATAAATTCATAATGTTATATTAAAAACTTTACTTGTTTTTTTGAAAAAATACTTATGCTTATCTACCTTAAAAAAATACTTATACTCTTAAAAAATTAGCTATTTTAAAGTGTTACTTTAAAATGTGTTACAAATATCAAAGTGTTGCTTAAAAGTGTTACCTATCTTAAAGTGTTACATCAAAATGTTACTTAATTGAAAAAGTGTTACATCAAAGTGTTACTTATAAAAAAAGTGTTACATTAAGTGTTACGTACTAATAAAGTGCTACCAAAGTGTTACGTACATCTTCAAGAAACATGAATTTTGAAAAGTGTTACCCTATACATGTTATCTTAGACCAACTTTGCACTAGTGGTACAACATAATAACTCTCAACCCGAAACCATAACTATTTGTCCATACAACAACTAGTAACTCGAAAACCATAACTAATAACCATTGACCATAAAGACATAATTATCAACCCAAAATAGTAATATTAACCAGAGTAGGTGATAAGTGCGCATTATAATATATTTATATCCCCTTATTTTAATATTATATGTGTATTTATATTATTATTTTGATGCATTTTATATACTTTTAATACTATTAGATATAATATTTAATGTTTTTATTTTTATTACTAATATTACTTAATAATACTATTTTTATCTAATGAGTACATTGGTCCAAGAACTCCAAGGCAAGCCCATTCATTTTCAAAATCAACCCAAAGAAAAGAAAAATAAAAGGAAAATAAAAGAAGAAAGAAAAAAAAAACGTGAGAAACAGAAGGAAGAAAAGGAAAAGAACAGAACAGTGGAACGTTGTTCCTCGTTCTTCCTTCTTCCTTTTCGTCGCTCATCATCATCTCCTTCACTGCCACACTTCTCCACTGCCACAACAACTCTCCACCAATCACGAAACAGCCACAAATCATCAACAACTCGCCACCAATCAGACGAAGCACAGCAATTGCGGCGCCGCAATTCACGACCATTCAAAGGCGGTTTTAAGGGCCGAATTCTTGGAGCCCAAACCTCTTCATTAATTGGTTCGAATTTCACAACTAGGGCGGCGGAAATTGGGTATAAATACCCAATTAAGGGTTCCGAAAATGGGAGACAACAATTCCACAGAAAATTAAGTAAAAAAATCAGAGAAATTTCGTGAGGTTTCGGGACTAATTTGGGGCGCTCGAGTTCGACGAAGAAGACAGCCTTAGGTTGGAGTTCTAGCACACAACCGGGGAGGGTGAAGTTCAAGCTCGAACGTAGGTGCGAAATCCGAAATTCGAAGGCGAATTTCCGCCCGATACATAAGTCTTCTCTCTTTCTCTTGTACTTTCAAATTAGTTTGGAAATTTCCCGATTATACTTTTGAATTTCATAGTATGTTTGGATTGTATTGTTGAATTATGTTGGATTATATGGTTTGAATTAAAAATTGGTTTGTGAAGTTTGAATCAAGTTTGAATTGGGAGGTTTGAAGTATATTTGGATTGTATTGTTGAATTTATAGTTGAATTCAAGATTGTGTGATATTAGATACTCAAGTTATATTTGATTGTAATGTTTATATTTCAATGTTATGCTTAATTTGCTATCTTATTAGGTATAAAGTTGAGATTTTTGCTAGTTATATGGTTTAGCCTAGTCTAGATTATATAACAACAAGTAGTAACTAGTTTAATTTAGGCCTGCAAAGATGGTTTTAAGTTCAAACTAGAATATAACTTGGACTAGTTATTTAAACATAAAGATATGATATGTTTAGATTAACTAGGGATTAATGATGTACTTCTAGTTCTATAATGCTTCTAGTTTAATCATTGGAAGTTGCGAAATACTTGTGGTGATTAGATTAGTTTAGAATCGATAGTCGGCCTAGTTCACTGTTGATTAAAAGTATGGAAGTATAGGGGAGTTTGGCTACTTGAATTCCTACAATTAATCTATCTAATCAATCTTGGATTTATGAAATTGGAAGTATAATCAAGGTTAGAAATTTATAAATCTCTGAAAGTATTATGAGCCTAAAGTGGGATTATTTGTCATCACTTGTAAATATTAGGTTAGATTTATCTTTAGTAGTATTTAGGTTTTTAGTATCATCTTGTAAACCCCCCCAAAACAATGTGAATATGTACATATTAGTAAATACTAAATAACATGTATATACTAGTTAGATTCTCTTAATTAGTTGAACTTGGATTTTAGTAATATATAAACCTCTCCGTGGGATCGACCCTTATTTATCACTAAACTAAACTTAAATAATACTAATGTGGATGAAATAAGGTTTTTAATTTGTACGCTTAACGACACGTACCAAATTTTGGCACCGTTGCCGGGGAGATTTATGATACTATTTCCGTTCTCAAAGTTCAACTGATGTACTAACTTATCTTTTGTAATTTATGAGCTAATTATACTTGGGTTGTCTGAAGAAAGTTTGATTAGGTTGAAATTTCTTTGCTTGTAGTATGTTTCTTAACTTCTTTTTGCATATTATGTGCTTAGTTATTTCTTTCTTGTTGAGTCATATTTGGATTAATCAAGGTGGCAACGATAACTTCTAACATTCTCATAGTAGCTTTCATTGATTTTGTTTTGTTTTGTACTATTGCTTAGTGAATTTCATATTAGTACTTAGCTTGTGGCCATGAGTAGTTTTTTTTTCTTTTTTTTCTGTACAAAAAAAAATTATATGTACTACTATACTTCTGTAATTTTTGCTTTCCAATGTTGTGTTATTCATTCAGATTAGTGAAATAAAACTTTTAGATGAGTAAACTGGATTGCAAAACAATGGAAAGCTTGAGTTCAAAAGAAAATAAAAGATATGCTACATTATATGTGAATTACATTTCAATATCCACCTTTATCCTAAATTCCTAATGTTTATAGTTGCATGAATTTTTTGGCAGCTTCAATGGCATAAACTTTTCTTCATTGTGTGCAACATAATTATAACGTGTAACTTACTGTTTTGTGGATGGTGGATCACATGCTTTTGATATTTATTTTCATGCTATCTTCTATAATGAAAGTTTAAAACAAGAATATGACTCTTAAGCTGAATATCATTGATTTACTAAAAAAGTTGGAGTATAGTGTCTTCATGGTATTTTAATAGTGGTTAATTTCTGAATTACGATAGCCACTTGCTATTACTTGTTATACTCCATGCTATACTATACTAGGCTATGAAATCTACCTAGGCAAGAGTCTAGTGATTCTAATGTAACCTGAACTTACTTTGTTTTGATTTTCATTACGAGTAATCACCTACATACCAATCTAGTTATATCTTGTTGTATTACTTGGAGCTGTCTAACTAGAGTTTATAGAGGCATTACTTGATTTTATCTGAACTATTAGGCCATCCAAAAGTGGCTACAGTATTCTTATTATATCTTCTGTAATGCTATTGGATAAAGTTTCATAGTCACTCTTTTATTATCATTTTCAATGAGCTTTCTTGATATGATTTACTAAATACCTAGAATGATAAAAATTGAATCTGCAGCTGTGAGCTAGTAGTGTTAGATCTAAATATTTTAGAAACATGAACATAGGTTTAAACTCGATCATGGACTTGCTTGATTGTGCTTAAATGGCGTGCTGAAATTTGTTTTGTAAGTAATCTAGCTGATGGATATAAGTTTGTTCATGTTTAAGCCACGAAAGTTATACTATTTTAGACGACGATCGTATAAGATAAAAACAATCATCACATGAGTGGTTTGTTTAAAGATATTCAATTATATACTTGTTTAGTTGGCACTTCTAAGCTGAACCGTAGAGTATAACATGTTGACTATTGATCATAGTATGAGATTATATATGCTAGTGAAACAAGTAAACAAAGTTTATGACACCATCTCGTGGTATTATGTGTTACAATTATGTAGAAAATATGTCATACGATGTGAAAAGCTAATGTTAGATGGATACATGTATGGATTGAAAACATGAATCCCAAGAAAGGAAAGAAATTTGGTTGCATATATCGTATGAGTTTATATAGCCCTGTTTTGTGCTCAAGATGTTAAGGATGGACTTACTTTGAACATGGAATTTCTAGTGAAATTATGAACTTTAAAGATAGAGCTAAAAAGAGTAGATGATTGGTTTTCTGAAGGTTTCATAGATTTGAACTTTCTTTTCTATAGAGTAATATGGTTTCACATTTTATACACTTTGATTTATATACACGTCTCATGGGATTACAGTGATTAGTTAGAACCATCTTCTTATGGACTGTAAGTAACACTTCATGTTGGAATTTCTATGCTAAGTTCTTGTTTCTGAATTTCTTTGTTCTGTGTTACAAGTATGGTTCTACATTTTTAGGTTATTGAGATGTTATTACTTGTCAGATTCCTATTTAGCACTCTTAAAATTTCAAAAGGTTTGGAAGTTATGTAAGAAGAGTGATCAACTTCTTACAATCCTATATTTCTATTTTGTGCTAGCTAGGTTGAATATTTGTTAACTCATGATTATAAAAAAAAAAAGAATAAGCTGATTATTATGAGATGTCAAATTTGGAAAGAAGAAATATACTTGAGTGAGTCTCGGTGAAGAAAACATATATGTCTTACCTAGTTATACATTACTTGAATTTTAAGCTTCAAGTTAGATGGTTTTTATAGCTCAAGTAGTTTTCAAGTGATTGTCCTTATTTATGCTTTATTTGAGAAATTGAATGACTGAGATAACATCTTCTGAAAAGTAGGAAAAATCCGCTCTCGCTAAGAAAAAGAAGAATCACTTAATGTTTGGATTTTTTATATGCAACTGTGTTTTCATATTCTATGATCAAGCTAATATATTGCAGTTTAAAGAATATATTATGAGGAGCTACATGAAGCTTGTTCTAGAAGTGGATAAGTCGAGCCAACGATGTAAACCAAGGCGCTACTTGGGAGGCAGCCCAAGACAATCAGATTTGCTTTCTTAAACTCTTTGTTTAGTTTGCTTTTATTTAAAGTGTGTTTTTCATTTTATTTTGAACTTGTGAATTGTTTTTGAGAATTTTCATGATATCTTCCACATTTTCAATGTTACATTGAGGACAATGTAAGGTTTAAGTGTGGGGGAGAGGTTATTGTTTGCTGTTACATGAAGTATGTGGAATTTGATGAATTTCGAATTGAATTGCTATGGATGATGGAGAATATTGTAGCTGGAGTTGAACGTTGGTATTTTTGAGGAGAATTGTGAATGCTGGTGTTGGAATATTATATGGATAGTATATTGTTTTGAAACAGGTTGAATTGGATGCGTAAATATTTTTTGTTTGTCCATATTATAAGGGAAATGCTGCCGAAATTTCTGTAGAAATTTCTGAATTTGGACTAAAAATAATTATTGAATTGTTATTTGTGTTATATAAAAATCATGAGCATGTAGTTTATAGGTGCATTATAGTTGTATGTGTGCTATGCATTAGTTCTAGTAAATAAAACCAACCTCTTAGTTTCTTTTTGAAAAAAATTGAATAAATAAGAAGTTCGTCAAGAAACTCTAATCTAACTATGTTTTGAAATAAAATATGTTTTCGAAAATAAAAAGTTTTGGGAATTGTTAACATTTTTAGTTAAAAAATAGTCAAGTTTGAAGGATTCATAACACGATTAGATAAACAATCTCATGTTTATAGCTAGTTAGTGTAGTCATTCCCTTGGTTGTAACTATGACTAGATGGATAGACCAAAATAACCTGTGAGATTCTGAGCCTAACAAACTGAGATATACATATTAATCTCATATTTTTCTTTCGTGTGTGATGTTCTTCCATGGCAATTTCTCCCTAGAACTTGCATTGATACTCTTCAAAATTATATTGACTCATGTTGACATGAAGAAAAAGGTATTTCTTTTGTTATAAACTACATAGCCAAATAGCCACCCTACATTATATTACATCCTTTCTGAACCCCTTTGAGCCTAAAAACACTATTATTTTGTTTATCCTTCATTATAAACCATAAAGAATTCTAAAATACATTCATGACCTAATATTTTGAGCTGATGAGCATGGTTGCTGATTGAGTAAAAGCTAAGTGCGGGGATGTTTCTATAAACGGTGTGGTTATAGCAGTTGAAGTGTTGATTTGTGCAAGTTGTATATTTTAATCTTGTTATTCTATGAAAAAAAAATGATGAATGAAATGAAAAATGAAAGTATGTGAAGAAAAAAAGTCAAGTGTGATATGTAGCTACAAATGATGATGTAAATGGGCGGTTTTGTATATCAAAGTCAAAATACAAAAAACTGTGCTTATTTGGAATGACAGAAGGCTGAAGTACAATGTGAGAGTTATTTTTGCTCCCTCTTGTCCGGGAAGGGAGGAGTTATTAAGTTTTTGCTCCACTTAGTTCAAAGCCATCTAGTCCACATATCTTTAAAAAATTTATACCTTTAAACCATAGCCCTCGTATAACCTAAAAAGTCCTTTTGATTGATGTGTGGCATGTTGTCTAATAATAGTGGAGAATCGAGAAGATATGCAAGCTTATGGCAGAGTTTTGGCCATTGGAATTGAGCCTTGAGTGAAATACATAAATCCTTTCAAACACATGAGTGACGAGTGATTATTTATCCTGTGAGGGTCTATTTATTAAAATCATGGTTCTATCAAGTGAATACTCGTTGGTTGCCTATCAAACGCAGAGAGAGTATATCTATGATATGTTATGAGTTTTGATTATTTGATTGTTCTAAATTGATAATGTGACATTCCTGTTAACATCTTACTTGAGTTTTTACTAACTAATATAAAACGTTTTAGTTTCTTGTTCGACTTTTCATTGATTCAGTTTTAGAGTTAAGAAATAGAGAGGTGGTGTTATGTGTTATAGTTGCATGTAGTTAGAGTTTGATCGAGGACGATCAAGAACTAAGTGTGGGGGAATTTGATAAGTGCGCATCATAATATATTTATATCCCCTTATTTTAATATTATATGTGTATTTATATTATTATTTTGATGCATTTTATATACTTTTAATACTATTAGATATAATATGTTATGTTTTTATTTTTATTACTAATATTACTTAATAATACTATTTTATCTAATGAGTACATTGGTCCAAGAACTCCAAGGCAAGCCCATTCATTTTCAAAATCAGCCCAAAGAAAAGAAAAAAAAAAGGAAAACAAAAGAAGAAAGAAAAAAAAACGTGAGAAACAGAAGGAAGAAAAGGCAAAGAACAGAACAGAGGAACGTTGTTCCTCGTTCTTCCTTCTTCCTTTTCGTCGCTCATCATCATCTCCTTCACCGCCACACTTCTCCACTGCCACAACAACTCTCCACCAATCACGAAACAGCCACAACTCATCAACAACTCGCCACCAATCAGACGAAGCACAGCAATTGTGGCGCCGCAATTCACGACCATTCAAAGGCGGTTTTAAGGGCCGAATTCTTGGAGCCCAAACCTCTTCTCTAATTGGTTCGAAATTCACAACTAGGGCGGCGGAAATTGGGTATAAATACCCAATTAAGGGTTCCGAAAATGGGAGACAACAATTCCACAGAAAATTAAGTAAAAAAATAAGAGAAATTTCGTGAGGTTTCGGGACTAATTTGGGGCGCTCGAGTTCGACGAAGAAGACAGCCTTAGGTTGGAGTTCTGGCACACAACCGGGGAGGGTGAAGTTCAAGCTCGAACGTAGGTGCGAAATCCGAAATTCGAAGGCGAATTTCCGCGCGATACATAAGTCTTCTCTCTTTCTCTTGTACTTTCAAATTAGTTTGGAAATTTCCCAATTATACTTTTGAATTTCATAGTATGTTTCAATTGTATTGTTGAATTATGTTGGATTATATAGTTTGAATTAAAAATTGGTTTGTGAAGTTTGAATCAAGTTTGAATTGGGAGGTTTGAAGTATATTTGGATTGTATTGTTGAATTTATAGTTGAATTCAAGATTGTGTGATATTAGATACTCAAGTTATATTTGATTGTAATGTTTATATTTCAATGTTATCCTTAATTTGCTATCTTATTAGGTATAAAGTTGAGATTTTTGCTAGTTATATGGTTTAGCCTAGTCTAGATTATATAACAACAAGTAGTAACTAGTTTAATTTAGGCCTGCAAAGATGGTTTTAAGTTCAAACTAAAATATAACTTGGACTAGTTATTTAAACATAAAGATATGATATGTTTAGATTAACTAGGGATTAGTGATGTACTTCTAGTTCTATAATGCTTCTAGTTTAATCATTGGAAGTTGCGAAATACTTGTGGTGATTAGATTAGTTTAGAATCGATAGTCGGCCTAGTTCACTATTGATTAAAAGTATGGAAGTATAGGGGAGTTTGGCTACTTGAATTCCTACAATTAATCTATCTAATCAATCTTGGATTTATGAAATTGGAAGTATAATCAAGGTTAGAAATTTATAAATCTCTGCAAGTATTATGGGCCTAAAGTGGGATTATTTGTCATCACTTGTAAATATTAGGTTAGATTTATCTTTAGTAGTATTTAGGTTTTTAGTATCATCTTGTAAACCCCCCCAAAACAATGTGAATATGTACATATTAGTAAATAACATGTATATACTAGTTAGATTCTCTTAATTAGTTGAACTTGGATTTTAGGAATATATAAACCTCTCCGTGGGAGCGACCCTTATTTATCACTAAACTAAACTTAAATAATACTAATGTGGATGAAATAAGGTTTTTAATTTGTACGCTTAACGACACGTACCAGTAGCATAGTCGTTAACCCTAAAACTATAATTACTAACCCAAAATTAAACCATAACTATCAATCTAAAACAATAACTATTAAACCAAGAACTATAACTTATAATCGTAAAACTATAACTATACAAAAAACCACAACTATTAACCAAAAAATCATAACTGTTGATCCAAATACCATAACCATTAACCCAAATTATTAACCAAAACATAATTATTAACCTAATAATATGAACTATCTACCCAAAACCATAACTATTAATCCCAAAACCATAGCTAATAACCAAAAATCCATATTAATCGAAAAAATAACTATTAACCTAAAAATCAAAAGCCAAATACCCTAACTATTAATCGATAACCATAAAACTATTAGCTTGTAAACCATAACTAATAACCTGAACATTATAACTATTCATCCAATATCATAATTATTAAACTAAAAATCATAACTATTAATCTAAAACCATAATTGGTTCCCAAGATTTCAAACACAATCGTAACTTAACTTTGATTGATTGACCACTGTCGACACTCGACAGGCTTTTCTGCGGTCTAATTCGACCACCAGAGCTTCGGTTTTGAGTAAAGTTATATTATTAGGTTAATAGTTCCCGTTTTTGGTTAATAGTTTTACTTATGGTTATGTTTTCTAGATTAATAGTTATGGTTTTGGATTAATAATTACTCCTATAGTTTTTTTATTAATAGTTATGGTTTTGGGTTAAAACTTATTGTTTTGGTTAATAATAATGGTATCTATTTTGGTTGATATTACGATTCTGAGTTAATAGATACGGTTTTCTGGTTAATGCTTATAATTTTGGGGTTAACCGTTATGGTCGGTTAATAGTTATGATTTTTGGCTTACCTATCTAATTGGTTGTAGCGCTTAACTAATATATAAAGAGTGTTTTAATTTTCGAGATTATTTAATAAATTGGTCTGACGTTAAGCTTTAACATCATACTATCTTACCAAAGACAAGCTGGTAATATTTTATATATACTTTTAGCTTTTTGATAAAGTAAGAGAGTGCGAGAAAACTGTAGTAAATACGATAGTTGGAAAAATAAAAAATTTATATGGGCCTATGTTAGAACATGAAATAGAAAAAGTGTAGCAAATAATAACTTCAATAAGGGTATTATAGAAAGAAGAAAACACTTAAAATAGAAAAGATTCAGAATAGGAATAACTTTTCGAAACAGACTAACAAGAAAAACTAGAAGAAAAAAAAAACCCAAGAGAGCGATGTATATGCATGGTACTCCCTCCGTTTCTTTTTAGTATACTCACTTTAGTTTAAGGGAAACCAAAGAGGAAGTAGAAAAGTATGAGAGAGAAATTGAAAAGGTGGAGAAAGAAACTGAAAAATGAGGGATAAAAACTAAAATGTAGGTTAAAATATTAATAAGTGGCTGATATCGGTGGAAAAAGTGAAGAAGGTAGGTGGGGCATGTTACCAAGAATAGAAAAGGCAACAGTGTAGAATAAAAAAACAGACCAAACAGAAAAGTATGTAGATTATAAAGAAATGGAGGAAGTAGAATAGTAAAATACGAGCATACTTCTTTAGTACTACTATTGAAGTTGGTATTATTATTTTTTCGGTTTTTTCACCAGGTACCCCTGAGGTTTCATGAAATGCACCAGGTACCCTCGTTGTTTTGGAAATGCACCAGATGTCATTGTGGTTTGCATAAAATGCACCAAATACCCTTAATGACTAACGGTGTTAAGTTTCCGTTAGTCATTAGGGTTAATTAACCCCTCTAACCCTTATAACCCTAATTAAGCCATATTTAACTAACTAAACCCTAACTTCTAACCCTACCCTAACACTAACCCCCACCCACCCACCCACCCACCCACCTACCCACCCACTAACCCCGCAGCCTCTCCCCCACCCACCACCCAACTACCCCACCACACCCCCACTGCCCTCCTCCCTCACCCCCTCCCCCACCCACGCAGCCCACCCCCAAACCCCGTAGTCATCCTCCCCCCACCCCGCAGACCCTCCCGTCATTCCTCACATTTACATTCCACCCACTTGATACTTCCAACTTCTAACTCATCACCTTACTTGGTTTTTGTGGCTGAAACTGTGACAAAGTGCAGAAAAAGAGATATATGGAAAGTGTGTGAGCAACAACAATGGCGACAAGAGGTAGCAGTGATCATTCTCTCTATTCTTCAAACCAACAATTAATTTAAAAAAATTGAACCAAACACCAATAATTAATCTAAGCAATAACAATGGAAACATAGCAGTGAGCTACCATCTCCTACTCCCTCCACCATTTCTCTCTCTCTCTCTCCTCACAATTTGAGAAAACCCCTCAAAATTCGAACCCTTCCGTCCCAAGATTAACACTACCATGTTCTCTCTCCTACTTCCCCCAAAAAGGTTTTACAGCTTCGCGGTTATTAGTGCCGTCGTTGTTGCGCCGACTATGGCGAATGACTAGAGCTCCATTTATGTGTTTTATATGCTTCGTTTGAAAGAGTACTGAGCAGAGACAAAGTTGGGAATTGGAGACATTTTTGGGTGGAGATTCATGCTTATTTTATTTTCAGATGAATTAAGTTTCAGAGTAATTGAAGCAGATGACGCAGCAACCATTTGTTTGTGGTGCATTTTCTGGGTTTGTACAAGGGGGTGTTGTGGTGGTTAGTGTAGGTGTGAGGGTCGGTGAAGGAGATCGAGGAGAGAGAAAGAAGGGTGGTGAGAGAATAAGATCGGCGAATTCAAGGGTGGTGGTGAAGGAGGTCACGAAGGAGATTGCGGTGGTGGCTGCGGTATTGGTTGATTTCAGCGAGATCTGGTCTTGGGGGATGGTTTTGGTCTAGGGTTGGCGGCGTTTGTCGTCGACATCTGGGTATGGTGGTATTCAGTGGTATGGTGGTGTTTGACTTCGTGGTGGTACGGTGGCAGTGGTGGTGCGAAGTTGGTGGAAGTATTGGTGGTTGGTGGTGGGTGTTAGAGAGAGAGAGAGGTGCAATTGGTGATGATGGTGGTGGTTGGGTAGGGTAGGTACAATTAGAGAGAGAGGGGTTAGTTAACCCTAATGACTAACAGAAACTTAACACCATTAGTCATTAAGGGTATTTGGTGCATTTTATGCAAACCACAATGGCATCTGGTGCATTTCCAAAACAACGAGGGTACCTGGTGCATTTCGTGAAATCTCAGGGGTACCTGGTGAGAAAACCGTTATTTTTTTTTTCAATTCAAATTGTATTTCGTAAAAGAAAAGGAAAAATTGATCATAATTACAATTATAGGCCATTCGTTTTAATAATCCTAATTTTAATCTTAATTTTAAATGATGGACTTTTCGAGAGCACTTGGAGCTCCTTAAGCTTTCGAGAGCATAAAGCGTGCCACGTAGGATTGTTATATCATTAATTTTTATTTACTTTTTTAAAAATAGAGTTTTATATGGATTTAAATGCATATGAGATTTTTGGATAGGAAAAAAATTTAGAGTTTGGTTTTGAATAAACAACCTAAATTATTATACAATATTGCTACATAATTCGGAATATTATAATTTGTATACATTGGATAGTGCTTGAAATATGCTTCAAAATACGATCCATTTACACTATAGTTTTACAACTTATGAAGATATATTAATTTATATAACGAATAATAACATATTATTTACTCTTTATTTTAAATTCATATAGAAATAGCTATAAGAACATCATACTATAACTGTTTTTTAAGATATTTATTATAAATATGTTAACATTAATTATCAAATAATTATACCATGTCATTATTTTAAAAAATTGTACTTCAAAAAAATGTATTTTTAATAATCCCAAGTATGTGTTATTTCAAATAATCTTAACTATTAGTGTTATCTTCCAAAAATGGCCCAGGTGATTATAACCTATATTAATCAAGTAATCGTTTGTTTTACTTTTTTTCTACTATCTCCTTATGTCAACCAAAACCATCTTCTTTTTTGTTCGATTTTTTATCATATAAAATCTTCCTTCTTCAACTCAAAAACAAGACAAATTTTCAATCTTCAACAGGACAAATTGTAGGGATTAAGAATTAGATTAGAGCCAATTTATTTCTTTGAGTGATCTCCAATGGAGGAATTAATAAAAATATAAGAAACCAAATCAGTTAATCGGATGATTATTCAAGGGATACAATAAAATTGTAGCTACTAAATGATTGAATCTTAAAAATATAGAATTTAAAGAAGGAAAAAATCATTTTCTTTCTTTTGTATTATTCTTTCTTTCTTTAGATAAATTTATCACCATTAACAAAGATTTGTGGAATATAAAGCTAATTGATATATACAATAATAGTATACAAAATTATTAATGTATAAATTTTAATCATAATTTAAATATAAATTCAACTTAATGAATGGTATGAATCTAAAATTAAAAATGGATAATCCAGAATACATAAGTTATGGTGGCTACAATAAAATTGTAGCCATTGTAAATTGTCCCAGTTAGTCAGATGGACAAAAAACATCGTGATTCTCTTTAAGTGATTTCCATAACTAGCCCACTTATTTCTTCAACTCTAATGGTGTAAGTCGTGTAACACCTCTTCTTAAAATAACCCAAAACTTTTGGAAGCTTTTTTAGTGGCTTAATATCATAGCCACTACAATTACCTATTCTCAACCCCATCAGGTGGCAATAATTTAACTAGGGTTGTATTTTTGGTGTTTGTAATTTATAGAATTTCTTTGGTTTTTTATTTCGACGATTTTAGGATTTGTAATTTATCGAATTTTGTTTGTTATAATTTCATTTGTTGTATTTTGTTGTGTTTGTTATAATTTCTAGAATTTCATTTGTTATAATTTCATGGTGTTTGTTATAATTTATAAGATTTCATGGTGTTTGTTACTCCCTCTGTCCCATAATATTTTGAATACTTTCAATTTAGCATGGCCCCACCATTATCATATTACTTTTATTACAACATTTTGCCCCACTCTCTAACTTTATCAATAAAAAAAACTACCTAACTTTTTCTTCAATAAAAATACTTCCGAAACTCCAACCACATCTACATTTTAATAAAATAACATTTGATAACTATACTACAACTTATCACCTTAAACTATGTACGCGTCCCAATAATTGGTCTTTCTGGGACAGAGGGAGTATAATTTATAGAATTTTAGGTTTTGTGATTTATAGAATTTAGAGAATTTTGGTTGTTATAATATCCTTAATAATCTTCTGTTTCTTATAATTTCGTTTGTTGTACATTGTGGTGTTTGTTATAATCTTATGAAATTTTATTTTGTGGTGCCCAACCTGATTTTTATTTTAATACAAATTCACACTTAACTGATTCTGTGGAGCAGCAAAACCGGATCAGTTAACTACACTAACTAATCCAGTTTTCCAGATCCGAAGGTAAATCGGATCAGTTAATTTTTACTAGCTCCTCCGCCCATAACTGTACCGCTCCAGTCTAGTTTTGGATCAGTTAGGCCCAACTTAACAGGACCAAATGACCTTTTTTATACTATTAGATTATCTTGTCGAGAAAATAAGCCATTGGCTAGGAGGGAGTTTAAACTATTGAGTAACAAGCGCCGGAAGATCAAAAGTGGTGGAAAGAATTAGTGGATAATTGGTCCACTTAATTATTAGTATAAGCAACTTGTTGGTGTATGGAGAAAATTCCAAGAAAGAACCACGCGTTGCAGACAAAGATAAATTGAGATTGCAAGCTGTGTATATTCTTTATCTTTTGGGAAAATTCCTCAGGTATTCCTAAGGTTTGGCGTAATTCTCAAATTACCCCTCACATTTGGGGAATTCCTCAAATACCAATGAGGTTTGTGTTTGTGCTCAAAATACCCTTACTCTTGACAGAACCTTAACAGCGTTAACTTTTTCTATCTCGCTCTCTCTCCAGTTTTCTCTCTTTCCTATTGATGAACCTCCAAGCTTTCTCTCTCCTCCCACCATCCTCCATTTGTGACATTCTAAACCTCATAATTTTCTCTCTCTCCTCCAACCATCCTCCATTATTATTTTTCTTGAATTTTCGAGTAGTTTGTTAAATTAACAAAATAAAATCAGATTTAGTTTGTTAAATTAATTCAAAAAGCATCTCCCCTCGCAGCTTGGTCGGTCCTAAAAGTACCTTAAAATACCGCAAGTGTACGGGTCAATTAAAGTAAATATAGGGTAAGCAAGATATCGTTTCCCACAAGGAGGTATAATCAACTACCAAATTAAGAGACACTAATATTATCTAGACGATCCGGATATAGTGATTGGTGGTGATAAAGTAGACTAATAAAATAAAAACTATACTAATTCTAACACTAAAAACGTCAAACACTAGTTAAGAATCAAATATGAGAAATAGTTCCAAGACTTAGATTTCGCCAATTAACTTCTGCAACGAAATTAAACTAATTGTAGGGTAAAATAATTAGATCGCAATGGTCGAATTCCTAATGTATATTATCCCCTCTTCCAAGGCGGAAAACGTATATTTGAATACTAAACTTATGCCTACTTCCGTGGTCACAAAATTTAGAACAAACTCATTAAGAATAAGAATTCAATAAAAGACCACCCTAAGAGTATAACTATTCCTAAAATTATACTACTTAGCGTTTAATAATCCCATGAACTAATATTGGAAATTCACTTCCGCTAATAATCCAATACCTTAAACATACAATTAATAGGGCCCTTATCAAAAGTAAGCAATTGAACTCAAGATTATCAAATTGCAATTTCAATTAAACTAACCCAACAATAATTCAATCCATTGACAGAAAATTAAAAGATTACATCTAGTCCTAGAACATAGAAATTTAGCAAGACATTGAATCTAAATTAACCCAACTAATTAAAAGTAAAAATCTGAAATTAAACATAGTAATAATGAAATTAGATAGCATAAACTAAGAGAAGAGAGAAAGAAACTCCAGATTCATAAGAATCAGATAAACGTTCGCCTTGCTCTCGCGTCGGCTCTGTTCTCCTCGTCTAGTCTCCCTTCTACGTCCTCTGTAGTCTCCCTTGTGCTGCTGTGAGACTTCCCTCCTTTAAATTGTTTCTCTCCTGTTCTCCACCAAAAACCTTAGTCTTAGGTTTTCCTTTTTTTCCTTCCGTGACTCACTGTAGCTCCCAATGTGTTGGTCTTTTGGGCTTTCTTTACTTATTATAATTGTTGGGTGAAGATCCAAAAGAAAATCTCGATTTTCATACACTGCTTGCTTTGTCCTTCGTGGGCTTCAATTAAAGTAATCCCCTAAACTTTCTTTCTTTTGTGTCTTTTTCATCATTTTACCTAAAAACAAATCAAGAGTAATGAGCTTTAAAATAAAATATTTGCATAGTAAAAATATACTACTATTATAAATATTAAATAAACTATATTATCATATATAAGTAGTACTAGAATCAAGCAAGTAATTTATTAAGCACATTTTTCATATTTTCATCAATTTTATTACTTACATAACTTAACTCTTAAAACGTTAAAATATGAGAAGAAAACATATTATAAGTCTCATAATTTATACCAAAAAGTAATATAATGAGCAAAAATCATGTATAAAATATAGTCTTATCAACTCTCCCACACTTAAGGTTTGCTAGTCCTCAAGCAAACTAGGACTATATAATAGAAGCATCTATCTGTCAATATAAACTTTAATTTCTAAACTGACTGACCTTTCAAGCAAATTCTAGTATAAATAGCCATAACTCAACTGAAAGTTTTCACAAAGATTACAAATAAGATTTATAGAAACAATTTTAGTTCAAAAACATTATTTAGACGTCACAAGCAATGAGCCAAAGACCAACCAACTTTTCAAAAAGCATAGTACT
Source organism: Beta lomatogona (assembly GCA_947646795.1). NCBI lineage: Eukaryota > Viridiplantae > Streptophyta > Magnoliopsida > Caryophyllales > Amaranthaceae > Beta > Beta lomatogona. The sequence continues at coordinate 8,670,101 of CANSNZ010000063.1, read as the reverse complement.
TCATGTATTAGTGTTTCCATTACATCTTACCACAACCATATTCAAGATTTGAGTAATTGAATAATTAACTTGGTGAACCCTTACTTTAGTTGTGCAAATAAAAATAAAAAATTATAATCACTCATGTGTTTGGGGTTTAATAATTATCACTCAAAACCTAGGAAGTCGACTCGAAATGAAATATATCGTCTTTAAATTTGCATATCATTCAATCCTCCACTACTTAGTGAGACATAGAGCATACAAAAATCAAAAGGACTTTAGTAGGGTTGTAATGTAAGGCTAAGGTGAGAGGGTAGGAAGTATTTGGGATTTGGTGCTCAAAAGCTTTCAGAGCTAGTGGAGTAAAAGAAAACTAAATTATAACAAGGCCAAAGTAATGGCCACAATCAAAGCTCCAACTACTCAAATATAAACTACTCCCTTCTTCACTATAATAATATCATTGGATAGCAAACACCAATAAAAATATGCACTTTCTTCTTTCTTCCTTTTTCACTGCAATAAATTTATCTATGTTCTTATTTTTTTTATTTTTTTTCAACAGTCCACTTTATTGTATATTTCACAATCTCATAATAATCTTTGATATAAAATGTAAAACACCACCTCCATAATAAATTTTTTTTATACCCATAACAAACAATACTCCTAACACCAAATTATATTCCACTAGCTAAAAGCTTTGGTAAAAGTCATGTGTTTAGGAAATAAGCTTGTAATGTCTTTTAAACAAAAGAAATAGGCTTAAGGCTCAGAGGGGCTTTAGAAAGAGATATGATAATGTAGGTGGCTTAGGCTAAATGTGGTTCGACAAAAAAGAACGCCTTAATCATTTTTATGCATGCTCATGCTTCAATGTAGTCTCGAAGAAATCAATGCAAATTCAAGAGTTTATACTTCACCAGGAACTAACACACACACTCATGAGAAAAATAGAGACTAATATAGATGTCTTAGTCTATTAAAAGGCTCAAAAGTCTCACAATGGCTATAGATGTCCACCAAGTTAATCACAATCAAATCATAAATAACCATTCTTACCACTTGCCAAACACTTACACAATGATACTATGCAATTCTCTAAATCAGTTCAAAAACACCCTTTAACTTGCGACAAAACGGAAAACGTAAGAAAATTCATTTTCAAAAACTCATTTTTTTTTTCATTTCAGTCGGGTTTTACCAGTAGAATTCCTTGAAGTCAATGTCAGACAACGATTTTAGTATGTGAAAATTCATAAGATAGTCTACGTAAATTTTGACAGAACCTCCCCTATAAAATGGACATATCCAAAACAACAAATCATAAAGTTGTTTTCTAAACCTGTACTTTAGTTATTCCCAGCACTATATATCACATCACTTTCAAAAACAAAATTTCGCCCATTTTTCATCATATATATCCATTATGCTCAAGCCTCTCCCCCGCACTTATTTCAAACATTGTCCTCGATGTTTAAATATATTCAGACTATATGGGAAAGGGGAAATTTTAGCAATAAACGTGTTAATATAAAAGACTTGGAGAGAAACAACCTGGAGAAAGACGACTTCTCTCGTGCAACGCAATAAGAGAGCAGCAGCAAGCCAGCTAGTCTATGTCAACTCTTGTGATGCTGGTGACAGACAGTAGTAGCACAACAAAGCAGCAACACATAGTCGAAGGATTAGCAGCACATAGCAGCAGTTCCTATGCATATAGAGACTCATCTTAGTTATCTCACAACCTCATTATCATTTATTCATTTATTAGTGTCTGGTATCTGCAAAAGAAAAACAAAAAGAACAAGCGTAGAGAGAATTAAGCAAGAAAATTTAAATAAGCAATTAAAAGTGCTTGGGTTGCCTCCCAAGTAGCGCTTGTTTAGAGTCTATAGCTTGACTTCCATCAAGTTCCATTTAACCAGGATCAATCGAGGAGTTAGTCACTCCTTTAGTGGCCGTCTTAGTGATCAAGTGAGACTTACCTTTAGTTTTGAAATCACCCTTTTTCCTCCATTGAAAACATTCCTCGATTGTAGGAAAAACTTTTCTTACCTTTACTTTCTTAAGCTTTGGAGAAATACCTGTTTTACTCAAACACACTTCACTTGGAACATTAGTAGCATCAGTTACAGGTTTCTTCTTAGTCATGTCTTCAATTATATCAACTTTACAATCAAGATCATGTTGTGAATTGTTTTTAGAAGAATTGAATATATTGAATTGAACTTTCTCCTCGCCGATTTCGAACGTTAAAATGCCATTCTTAACATCAATTATAGCTCCAGCAGTAGCCAAGAAGGGTCTACCTAAAATAATGGGTACCTCTATATCCTCATCTATATCAAGAATAATGAAATCAACAGGAATAATAAACTTATCAACTTTAATTAGCACATTTTCTAGTATTCCTATGGGATATTTGATAGATCTATCAGCAAGTTGTAAAGATACAGTAGTAGATTTTATATTATGTAATCCTAACTTCTTGCAAATAGATAAAGGCATAAGAGAGATACTTGCACCTAAATCACACAACGCTTTTGAAAATTTAATATCACATATAGTGCAAGGAATGGAAAAACTTCCTGGGTCTTTCAGTTTAGGGGGAAGCTTTTTCTGAATCACAGCACTACATTCCTCATTCAAAGCAATGGTTTCATATTTTTCCAACTTCTTCTTTTTAGACATAATTTCCTTAACAAACTTAGAATAAGAAGGAATTTGCATTAAAGCATCAATAAAAGGAACGTTGATATGTAATTGCTTAAACATTTTCAAGAATTTCTCAAATTCACTATCTAATTTAGTTTGTTTAAGTCTTTGTGGAAAAGGAATAGGGGGAACATAAGGTGTCAGTGGGGGAGGAGGTGGTGATTCAAGTTCCTTTTCAGCTTCATAATTCTCCTTCTCTTTTTCACTTTCATTGGCGACCTCATTTTCTTTAATCGTACTTTTAATGTTACTTAACTCCTTACCATTTCTTAGAGTGACAGCGTTGCAATGCTCTTTAGAATTAACTTCAGTTTTACTAGGCAAAGCTCCTTGACTTCTAGAATTGATGGCATTAGCTAATTGTCCAAGTTGAAGTTCTACATTTCTATTAGAAATAGCAATCTGATCTACTTTATTTTCTAACTTTTCAATTCTTTCAGAAGTAGCATTAGCCAATTTTTCGATAGCTAGTTCCCATGATGGTCTAATTTCTTGTTGGGGTCGTACATGGTGAAAGCCAGGTGGGTTTGGTGAATTACCATTAACATTTTGTTGTCCTTGATTCCTCCAAGAGAAATTAGGATGGTTTCTCCAGCCTGGATTATAATTATTAGAATAGGGATCATTTTGTGGGTGCTTATTAAAATTAGAGACATATTGAGCTTGCTCCACATTAGCACATTCAGTAGTTAAATGAGCACCTCCACACAAATTACATGGCATAGTAGTAGACACAGAATTGACATTACTCATTTTAGTAAACAAATTGACTAAGTTGTCAACTTTTGCATTTAACATGTTTATTCCTTCTACTTCATACTTACCACCAGTTCTTTTTGGTTTATTTTGATCATTAGACCAATGATAATTATTTGAAGCCATTTCTTCTAATAATTTATTGGCTACCTCAGTTGTTTTACCCATTATAGCACCTCCTGCAGCAGCATCTATCGTGATTCTAACAGATTCATTCAGACCATTATAAAAGGTTTGCACAAGCAACCAGTCAGGAACACCATGATGGGGACACTTACGTTGTAAATCTTTAAACCTTTCCCATGCTTCATATAAAGACTCCCCATCAAGTTGAGCAAAACTAGTTATATCGTTTCTAAACTTAGCAGTTTTTCCAGGAGGGAAATATCTTTTAAGAAAAGCTTGAGATAATGTAGCCCACGTTGTAAATGAATTAGGTGGATTAGATTTTAACCACGTTTTAGCTTTATCTGTAAGTGAAAACGGAAACAAACCAAGTCGAATAACATCGTCAGTCACTCCATTTAACTTAACAGTATCGCATTTTTCAAGAAAAGTGGTTATATGTTCATTAGGGTCTTCATTATCTAGGCCACTAAATTGGTCTTGTTGAATTATTTGAATTAAAGCGGGGCGAAGCTCAAAATTATTAGCAGAAATAGTAGGCCTTACAATACTTGAAGGTGCACCACTAGCATTCGGCATAGCAAAATCACGTAAGGGCTTTTCATTGTTGTCATCCCCCATCTCTACTGGTTTATTGTCAGATTCTTCAGAGAAGATGTACTCCAAATCAAAATCTGGCAGCTTTTGTATTTTCTCCAACCTCTTTTGTTCCTTAGTGTACGAGTTGTTCTTTCGATCTCTGGATCAAAAGGAATCAAAGTACGATTAATCCGTGGCATACACTAAAAAATACTAATAGTTCATAAACCAAGACTACTGGCAGAATGCAGACAAGAGTTAAGAGCATAAAGTTGTTAAATATAAAAGTTAGAATGGATAAAACAATAGAGATTAATCCCCAAAATTAATGCTGAATAACTACTAAATGCAAAATATGAGCAAAACTAGTAAAGACACAGAATGCAGCTCCCTAAAACAATGTATTAGAATCCAAAACTTACTAATGACCAAGAAAATGTATAAACTAATGGCTAACACTAACTTATGAAATCAACTAAAAATAAAAATAAAAACAATGGCACTCTACTTTAACCAACACAAGACTAGCTAAATAAACAAGTAGGCGTAAAAATAAACAAGTAGTACTAGGAAATACTTTGTCTAAATTAATATCAAAATCCCTTTAGTATGATATTGAACTATTGCCTCCCCGGCAACGGCGCCAAAAACTTGGTCGGTCCTAAAAGTACCTTAAAATACCGCAAGTGTACGGGTCAATTAAAGTAAATATAGGGTAAGCAAGATATCGTTTCCCAGAAGGAGGTATAATCAACTACCAAATTAAGAGACACTAATATTATCTAGACGATCCGAAAATAGTGATTGGTGGTGATAAACTAGACTAATAAAATAAAAACTATACTAATTCTAACACAAAAAACGTCAAACAATAGTTAAGAATCAAATATGAGAAATAGTTCCAGGACTTAGATTTCGCCAATTAACTTCTGCAATGAAATTAAACTAATTGTAAGGTAAAATAATTATATCGCAATGGTCGAATTCCTAATGTATATTATCCCCTCTTCCAAGGCGGAAAACGTATATTTGAATACTAAACTTATGCCTACTTCCGTGGTCACAAAATTTAGAACAAACTCATTAAGAATAAGAATTCAATAAAAGACCACCCTAAGAGTATAACTATTCCTAAAATTATACTACTTAGCGTTTAATAATCCCATGAACTAATATTGGAAATTCACTTCCGCTAATAATCCAATACCTTAAACATACAATTAATAGGGCCCTTATCAAAAGTAAGCAATTGAACTCAAGATTATCAAATTGCAATTTCAATTAAACTAACCCAACAATAATTCAATCCATTGACAGAAAATTAAAAGACTACATCTAGTCCTAGAACATAGAAATTTAGCAAGACATTGAATCTAAATTAACCCAACTAATTAAAAGTAAAAATCTGAAATTAAACATAGTAATAATGAAATTAGATAGCATAAACTAAGAGAAAGAGAGAAAGAAACTCCAAATTCATAAGAATCAGATAAACGTTCGCCTTGCTCTCGCGTCGGCTCTGTTCTCCTCGTCGAGTCTCCCTTCTACGTCCTCTGTAGTCTCCCTTGTGCTGCTGTGAGACTTCCCTCCTTTAAATTGTTTCTCTCCTGTTCTCCACCAAAAACCTTAGTCTTAGGGCTCGTTCGGTATTACTGTGGTTTTCTGTTTTTTGGTTTTTGATTTTCAAAGTCATATGATATATGTCCTATAATGAATTAAAAATTAGTCAAATTTATTGGGAACATGATGATTTTGAAAACTGACAACGAAAAAGTGAAAACTACTTTTTCTGGTTTCCTGTTTTTGTTTTTAGTTTTTAAAAAAACTGAAAACTGAAAACAAAAAACGATAACGAACGGGCCCTTAGGTTTTCCTTTTTTTCCTTCCGTGACTCACTGTAGCTCCCAATGTGTTGGTCTTTTGGGCTTTCTTTACTTATTATAATTGTTGGGTGAAGATGCAAAGGAAAATCTCGATTTTCATACACTGCTTGCTTTGTCCTTCGTGGGCTTCAATTAAAGTAATCCCCTAAGCTTTCTTTCTTTTGTGTCTTTTTCATCATTTTACCTAAAAACAAATCAAGAGTAATGAGCTTTAAAATAAAATATTTGCATAGTAAAAATATACTACTATTATAAATATTAAATAAACTAAATTATCATATATAAGTAGTACTAGAATCAAGCAAGTAATTTATTAAGCATATTTTTCATGTTTTCATCAATTTTATTACTTACGTAACTTAACTCTTAAAACGTTAAAATATGAGAAGAAAACATATTATAAGTCTCATAATTTATACCAAAAAGTAATATAATGAGCAAAAATCATGTATAAAATATAGTCTTATCACAGCTCTCTTTTCTCCTCCCTCCGCTTCTCTTTTCGCTGACCACTAAGCTCGCCGGAGCCTGTGCTACTCGCCAAAGATTCTTCCTCTTCCGCGTCGTTGCTCCCTTGGTGTCGCTGCTCTCTCCTCTTCTCTCGCCGCTGCCGCAGCCACCGCCGGAGCTGCGCGTGCTACTCGGATTCTCCCTCCTTTGTTCGCGTGTGTCTGCCGCCGGTGCTGCTGCGTCTACCACCAGTGCTGCAGCGTTCGGTTCTTCCTTTTCCCTGCTGATTTGTTGGTGGTGCTGCCACCTGTAGTGGTTGTCGTGTATTGGTGGTTCACAAAGTACATCGAATCATCAAAAAATCGATGGACGAAGAATCGATGGACGAAGGAAGATGAAGATTGGGAGGATGGAGAAACGCATGGAGGTGGGAGGAGAGAGAACACTTGGAGGTTCATCAATGGAGGATGGTAGGAGGAAAGAGAGAAAACTGAAGAGAGAGAGAGAGAGAGAGAAAAAGTTAACGGCGTTAGGGTTCCGTCAAGAGTAAAGGTATTTTGAGTACAAACACAAACCTCAGGGGTATCTGAGGAATTCCCCAAATGTGAGGGGTAATTTGGGAATCACGTCAAACCTCAGGGGTACCTGAGGAATTTTCCCTGATCTTTTTTATTATTTTTTTTACAACAGGAAAATTTGCATTAATTAAAAGCAAAATTACACAATACAGCTAGTACATCCATACGAGAAATAAAGAAACTAAACTGAGCTTTACATGCTCTTACATAACAAGTACAATAACGATAAATAACTTAAACTTGGAGAAAACTGCTTGATTTAGAGGTCTGTTTTGGTTGATAGATGTGTTGTAGCTCTTGTGGTGGTGGTTGACAATCGCCAAAACATAACAGTGATGATGAAGGAGACTTGGTAGATTCTTTGAAGATAACAACCTGCGTGAAAAAGGTAACACATACATGATGGAAGTAGTGGGAAGAGTGAACTGATTTCACAGTCGAGGTAACAAAGAACACGCGAAATTTGGAACTTGCAACATGACCAATCCTTGTGACCTTCTGTCACATGGGATTCTTGGATCGGGATTCCTGGAAGAGTCACATTCCTTTGTGGCTCAATACCCTCTTGAGTGGGTATTTCAGGCTTCTCCTTTGAGAAGGAGAAACTCAACTGAGTTGACGCGTTATAAACCCAATTGACAAATTAGGAAGCGGCCTTCAGATAATTTTTTTTCAAGACAATGATTGATGAGACCAATACCAAGCTAAACTGAAATCTAACCATTGTTAGATCTCGAACAAACATCCGATTTCCAAAATCGGAGAAAACAAAGCCCAAACATGAAACCTTTTGCCATGCACTTCCACGCTCAATAAGATTTGAATAAGCGATTGGAGGACTCCTAACAAACTTCGGGTCCCCTCTTTCAACTTCCATATTCTTGGATTCTAAGGTACTACCTACAACATTAGAACCCATTTCCTCACCCGCCCTTAAAAATGAGAATATTTTTGACTCGAATTGAGGCAGCACTCAAAGCAATCCACACCATCTCTTCTTACAAAATGTCCAAACATCCACTACCTAAGCGAAATCCATAAAGCAATTACAAGAGTAAGCAGAATGTGGCTTATGAACTTAGCTGTTCATGTGTGTATGTAGTTGGTTTTGAGTGCCTTGGGGGTGGGAGTCCAACCTAGTTGGTTTGCCCCTCTTTGGTTTCTCTTTAGGTGTAAACTTGTTTTGAGCTTGAATATACTTTCTTATCTAGCAAAAAAAAAAAAAAATCCATAAAGCATAAACCCTGACCAACCACACAAACTAGGCCCAACACCTTGAAGAAAAGGACTTCCTCCATAAATTAACAAAATTATCAAGCATATGGATTAAGCAAGCAACATACTCATACTAACACAACTAAGAACTAAACGACTTAACTCACATATTCAAGCAACCAGGGCCGACACTCAGGCGGCAACAAGTACAACAACTCGACAATGGGGAAGGGGAGGCCTAAGAACACGAGCGGGGGATGGGGAAAGGGATACACACTAAGACACTAAATAGGGAACGAGGAGGGGGGAGACGCACTAAAACAGGACGATAAACATGTAAATCGGGGAAGGGGAAGGGGAACTAAGCTAAACACGTAACTGGGGAAGGGGAAGAGGAAGACTCGACACACAACAAGGGACGCAACTAACAGAGGGGAGGGGGAGGGGACGCAACTAACAGGGGAGGGGGAAGAGTTGGAGACTAACCAGAAAAACTAAACTGGGGAACCGACTACAGGGAGAGACCGACATGACCACGGTGAAGGACGACGCGGCGGCGGGGGAAGGGGGATGTAGTGACGCAGCTGCGGGGGAAGGGGGAGAGGGTGAAGCGGCTGGGGAACGGCGAGAGGGACGAGACTATAGTAAAGGCGAAGAAAAGGACCAGACGCAGGCTCTCCGCGACCCTGCGGCCACCAGCGAGCCTGCGGGGCGGCGGGCATGAATTAGGTTTTCTAGGGTTCGGTGAGCTAGGGGAAACTTTTAGAGAGAAAAGACTTATCTGTTTGTAGAAAAAAATCATTTTGTATTAATGCTACATATATAGGAGGCACAAGAATTAAGGAAAATGGGAAATGTAGAAGGAGTATCATGCAAACGCGTATTATATATAATTGAAAATCTGGGTAAAACTAACAATTATTTTTGCATGTGGTACATTTGTTTATCTGTGAGAGAATTTAAGTCAAGGTGGAGATTTGTTAAAATATGTCTTCAAAAAGCTAGCGCTAGGTTTAACCAAGCACGGGGATCAAGGGTGAAATGCCCTGGTGGGAGCATGGAGAAACTCCCTGGGAGCTTTTGGTACGGTGAATGTGGTTTAGAAAATCGATTCTGTTTTGGTTTTACGCCCATTATGTTTAGGTTAATTAATTAGAAGGGTACTATAAGAAATTTCTAACTAACTCTTGCCGCCATTAATTTGTATAAGTAGAAGAGAGAGATATATAGTCTTTTAAGGGGAAAAGAGAAAAGGGGAACACACAAACTTTCTAAAAGAAGACATATATCAATTAATATGAAAACGTAACCATAATAAATAAACGGAGGAAGTACAAGTCAATAACTTGAATTGGCACATGTTAATGGGCTACCCATTTTTGGAGGTGATCGAGTAAGGGGACTCTTCATCTCGAAGTGTCCCTGTAAATAATTGAGGTTTGTTTCCACAAACCCCAGGTTGTGATCGAGGTACGAACAATAACAATAGACCAAACTACTTTGTCGTATATAGTATAATGTACATCTTCCATCGTTCACAAATAAGTGTAAGATTATTGTTGTATAGTTACTATCAAATGCACATTTACTATTAATATTTTTAATAATGTCTTAGTTAAAATCATGAAACTTTAATGTACTCGAAATGCGCGTCGAACAAACTTTTTAATATCCTACATGACCCTTTAATACAGTTGTTGTTTTTTTAGTCGCTACAATTTGACTTTCTCACTGTAAATTTGAGACCTTTCACTGGTAATTTTAGACTAATATATATACTTCCTTCTAAATACATGCAACTTTTCCTGCTTATATGTTATCCAATGCACGACTTTGTTCCTTAATATCTTTAATTATGTATAAATAAAAATTATAAAAAGTTGATACCATGAAAATATGCATTCAATCGAATCAAATTAGACAGCATGTAACTATATTATTTCTTATACATTTGTGAGAGGATACGGGATAAGCCGTTGAAGGATGAATAGTGGTACTATGCAAATGTTGCATGTATTAAGAAACAGAGGAAGTACAAACAAAAGTTAGCGTATAAGATGTTTGATTCATCCCAATATATATTGTCATAATATCAACTTTTTTGTAAAAATGTACTGATAGAAAATTAGAGATATTAATAATAAAAAATGTGCATTAGCAACCGTAAAATACTGTAGCGAACTAGCGATTAAAAAAAGGGGGAAGTGTATAGGGCATGAAATGAAATGACGAAAATAAACAGAGGAAGTACAAACAAAATTTAGCATATAAGATGTTTGATTCATCACAATATATATTGTCATAATATCATTTTTTTTGTAAAAATGTACTAATAGAAAATTAGAGATATTAATAATAAAAAATGTGCATTAACAACTGCAAAATACTGTAGCGAACTAGCGATTAAAAAAAAGGGGAAGTGTAAAGGGCATGAAATGAAATGACGAAAATAAACAGAGGAAGTACAAACAAAAGTTAGCGTATAAGATGTTTGATTCATCACAATATATATTGTCATAATATCAACTTTTTTGTGAAAATGTACTAATAGAAAATTAGAGATATTAATAATAAAAAATGTGCATTAGCAACCGTAAAAGATTGTAGCGAACTAGCGATTAAAAAAAGGGGGAAGTTGTGTAGGACATGAAATTGAAATGACGAAAATAGAAACACGGGACTGCCGCGCGCGAAGCACGGGTGTGTCTTCGTGGTCTACTGGTCTTCCATAACTTGTCCGTTATACTTACGAATTCGCTTCCGATCCTTCAGAACTCACTGCATGTTGTACTTGCACTCAATATCATTATCAGATGTGATAATTGTATGTTGTTTGGGGGCTTGGTTGAGCTCCACCAAATACATTAATATTCATTGCACCTACATCATACTATATCAGGCCTCATCATAATGGGTATATATGTTGCAGTTACGTATGGAGCCTGTTGGGGTTGGCTTTGTCCATTCCATCTTGACATCATCTGTTGTATAATTAAGAAAATCAAATTCAACGATAGAATGATAGAGCATAAAACTATTCATGGGACTCCAACCAGTGGCGTATCCAGGATTTTCAAATCGGGGGTACTGTAACTAACAAAATAAACTTGTTCTCAACATTTAAAAAATCTTCTACGTTAAAAATATTACAATCCAAAACATTGTTCAACATTTAATGTTATAAATCCCAAAATACATAAATACATAAATAAAAATTACAAATTCATCCGGCGGGTCTTCAATCAATTTTATCAATCAAATTAATAACCAACAATCAATCCATCTTATAAATCAATTAATTCAAACTAATTCATAAACACATTACAATTCACCAAAATCCTATATACTACTTACTAGTATTACTAAATTAAAATGACCCAATTCATTTAATTAGAACAATATATTGAGTACCCATTAGGCCATTACCCAACATTCAACAATAGCAACATTCAACAACATTAAACATTCAACAACATTCAGTTATTCAACAAGGGCAGATTTAAATTCAACAACATTCAACAAGGGTAGATTTAAATTCAACAACATTCAACATTCAACAAATTGAAAAAGTACAATCTAGACAAGGATTTTAATTCGGCAGCAGCGAACTAACCAGAGTGCGGCAGAATCCGGCAGGAGGTAGAATCCGGCAGGTGGCAGAATCCGACAGGCGGCAGTAGCGGGCAGCGACGTGACGCGTGAGGCTGTGAGGGCGAGTTTTAAGTGTGGGACTGGGCGGCGTCGGGCGTCGGCACTCGGCAAAACTCCGGCGGTCGGCGAAGAACTCCGGCAGGAATCAGTGGCAGTCCGGTTGATTTAAGAGAGTCAGAGAATTGGTTAAATGAAATGAGAGAGTGAAGAGAGAGAAGTAAAAAAAATGACAGTCAATTAGTCTTTCTTCACTTGTATTTTTGTTGTTTGTCTAATGTTTTTATTAAAAAATAATTTATATTCTGACAAAAGTAAAAGTTAAAAACTAAAAAGTACAATGTAATAAATGAAAGGAAGGGAAAACTCAACATTTTGCTGACACTCTTTGCTGGCAGGCAGCCTCTCACCCAATTACTCACATGCAACGGTCAATTAACCTTGTATAAGAAAAAAAAAAAAAAGTTTCTCAATTTTTTTTTTTTGCTTCGGGGGTACTGCAGTACCCCCAATGAACCATCTACATCCGCCACTGACTCCAACCATCAGTTTAAACTTTTTGTTGAGTTGGTCAATTGACATGGTACCAGAGCAAGCGTGACATAAAGGTCACGGGTTCAAATCTCATTCACCCCTTTCTAGTGAAATATATAGTGCCAGGTATGATGGCATTCCTGGAACTCCAACCATCAGTTTAAGCTTTTGCTTGAGTTGGTCCGTGGATAGGATTTAACATACGTAATTACCCTTATTAATCGTCATGGATACTTAATTACTTATGCATGTCTTGACACCATCTCTAGATTGTACTTCTATCTATAAAGTTCCATCGCGGCTCATTACCTCTTCTAGAGAGGTAAAACACTAAAGATGGGCAATAAGAATTTATGAAGAAACACATATTAGGTGTCTATTTCTATCAACCTAATTTTGCTAAACTTTAATCAATTTTTGCTGAATTTAATTTGTTTAAACTGAATTAAACTTACTTTTGCTTAACTAATATAGTTTGATATAAAAAAGCGTAATTCAAATATTGTGTGTGTGTGAATGCATATAATTTCCTCTCCATCTTGTAATATAAAAAACTTAACATGAACATGGCTGTAAAAAATATTAATAAATGTGTTCACCATTTGTTTTGATTTTTTCTAAACTTATGAAGGCTGGCTATTTTCCGAGACGTAACATGATTCTTATTAAACTTATTCTAAAAAGTTGAGGACTGAGGAGAATAGACCCTTAAGATTATTTTGAGATAGAGTTGCATGCATAATCATGGATGTTTTGCAAAAAGACATGGTACTTGTTCTATTTCTTAAAGATATTTAGTGTGATTGTAGCAACATCATGCATGAGAAAATTAATACTTCCTCCGTTCCATTTTAAATGATACACTTACTATTTTAGGCCTTTCAAAATAAGTGAAACGTTACCTTATTTGGTATTCACTTCTCTCTATCTCTCTCCTCATCACATGGGTCCCTTCTTTTTTTTCTCTCTATCTCTCTCCTATTCTAAATCCCCGTGCCAAGGCCCTACGTTTCATTTAAAATGGAACGGAGGAAGTAAAAAGTTGGTATGTTTAACTTTTTGGGTGGTACTTGGTAGAGAGAGATAATATATACTTACGAAACATGTCTGATGGGTAAATTATTAATTAATTAAATAAAAAGAAATAAGATATACAAAGAATTGGTAAAAATGTGAATTATTAATTGCCATACAATAGTTAAAAAAGTTAGACTATACTCAAAAATTAAGAGAAAAGTAAAATATTAAGTGATCTGAGAAAAAATTGTTTAAAAAGATTAGTATAATAATAGACCAATGGGGAAGAGAAGAAATAAGAGAGAAGTATGAGATAAAATAATATAGAGCATAACTTTTCCTTTTTAGGGAAAAATAGATAAGAACTTTAAATAAGGGAGTTCATCACTATACGACTAGTCACTTAAAGCATACAAGCCTAGTCGGTACAGAAAAATCTCCTATGTTGAAGAATAAAAGTTCCAACACCGAATTAAGGAATTTGGAGCTTTGTAAAATGTTTAGGTTATCTTTTTCTTTTTTTTCAGTTATAAGTTATAACTTACCTCAAGTTGAAGCTTTAAGGATTCAATGCACTTGGCTGTGTCATCAAGGATCGATACAACGTCTCTCTGCAAGATGTAGTATACAAACAATACGGATTAGGAACAGGCTCACCAAACTATGTCATTCGACAATTGTTTGAAGTTGTAGAAGTACCGTGTATGCTATTCATATTATTATACTTCCTCCGTTCTTTTTCTATTGCAACAATTGAGTTTTCACACATGCCAATGCATACCTTCAACTATTAATATGTTTAATTACTTTTTGGTAAAAATTATACAATTTTGATATTTTGAAAGTATATATCGAGAAGAATCTAACAAAACCCCACATGACTATATTTTTTCTTACGTAAAAATCATAATAAATAGATAAAGGAGGTGAGTGAATAGTGTAAATTTCTCATTGTTGCAATAGAAAAAGAACGGAGGAGGTATATCGCAAAATTATATATTTTCCATATTACTAACATCTCATACCCCTAACAACAGACAATAGACATTAATACAATTCGCTAATAGTAATCAACTATCTGTTAATTGTCAAACACGGCTATTGATTATCTAAAGGTCAAATGCATGAAATAAAACATGCATGTTCCACAAAGGCACCAATGGTCATAAAGATCTTGATGCATCTTTTAATTTTAGAGGGATAAGCAATCAAATTCAAAAGAAAGTGGAACACAAAATTGTGAAATCAAAAGCGCTTGTTAATAGCAAGAATATACTTCACCTTGTGAGAATGAGGAATTAGATTCCGCAACGTATGTAACTTGCTACTAATCCGCTTATTCTTCTTCTGTCTTCTTCGTCTGTCATTTTGCTTCTGTTAATAACAACACAAAATTATTAGAATAGGCGATTTAATCTTAACATAAAATTAGATAAATCCAAACCTAAATTCTCCTAACAAGCCCATTTCAATTTATACTCTAACCCGACACTATATATAAACATCTCGCACTAACCTAGTTGTTCCTTCTCTTCTCCTTCCTTTATTTCCCTTTGAATCTCGAACTACAACAGACAATTTTAAAAGATATCTAAACAATCTTACTGAATGGATTAATCTAGTCATTAAATGGGTTGAATTAGTCACTAAATGGATTTTTAAAATGTGATACTGAATGGATTAAGTTGATCAGTAAATAGATTAATCTGGTCACTTGATAGATTAAATTAGTCACTATATTTAGAAGATGTATGTTCTCTTCTTAATATTAGACTTGAATCATTGCCTAATTTTTAAATTAAAAGACAAGACTGACTGTAATAACAATATGCAACCAAAAAATCATATTCCTTCGCTTAGGAATATTAGTCGGCACATAGTCTAGTATTATCTAAATAATTCACTTTAAGTTGAAGTGTAAT
Source organism: Beta lomatogona (assembly GCA_947646795.1). Classification (NCBI taxonomy): domain Eukaryota; kingdom Viridiplantae; phylum Streptophyta; class Magnoliopsida; order Caryophyllales; family Amaranthaceae; genus Beta; species Beta lomatogona. The sequence continues at coordinate 8,654,693 of CANSNZ010000063.1, read as the reverse complement.
GTAATGTGTATATGGTGTTTCTAATACTACCATAAAAAATACTCATTTTATTTCATATTCATTGCAACAACACACCCTTGTGTACAAAAAAATACCAAACTAAACTTAGTCTAGTAATTAGAATTGTGCCTTCCAACATTGAAGTTGGGTATTCAATTCCCACTAGGGACACTTTGAGGGTAGGGATTTTCCCTTACCCTCCCTCCTACTCTCATAGTGTCTAGCCTGCTAACACGGATCGAGTTGACTTGTGCGAGGTTCCGGTCCGATAGGGCAATTTATCTTACCAATCCCAAAAAAAAACTCTTGTGTACAATATTTTAAATTAAAATAGATAAGTGGGACATGAATTTTTTATCTTATTGTAAAAGTAAAATTTGATTGAAAATTGTGCGTATTTTTATATTATAGGTAAATTATGTGGGTCATTAATTTGATTGAGAGTGGATGGATCATGGATATCGTAGGTATTATTTTATTGTTGTTTCATCATTTTCGATATAGGTATGAGGTATAGTTGTTGGGGGAGAAATGATATAAAATTAGTAGTGTTGTAATTAACATAGGGCGACTAAATATGAAAAGTGTTATAATTAATATGTAATAAATAGAGTATAAACTAGATAACATTGTGTTTCTTCTCAAATATTCTCCACCCCTTTATGAGGTAATCCCAACTTACAAAAGATCATTTAATTAAATAATTTTAGAGTTGACATTGCTAAGTAAACAAGAAATATCCCTCGCTCCCCATATTCCTTCAGAATTCTTATAACATACTCCTTTCGTTTCTTAAAGTTCTACTCAATTTCTTTTTCCATCCATTTTTCTAAAGTTCTACTCACTATATTCTATTCATCATTTGGTAAAAGATATACAATAATTTAATCATCCTAGCTTGGCCCACACTATCTCTTTTCCATGCTCTCTATCTTCCTGAAAATATAATAAACTCACACTTTCTCTCCTCACTAAAAAAAATTAAAGAAATTAAGTGGACCCACTTTTACACTCTCTCTAATTTACCCTAAAGTGTGTATTTATAGTAACCGAGTAGAATTATAAGAAAGGGAGGGAGTAACTACATAAGAAAATAAACGTACCTCATCTAGCAAATAAATGTCATTCTTAATATGGCCATGGTCACTATCAGCTGGTAACGATGTATGATAATTGTCAATGCGTTCCGGGACATTACCTTGGAAAAGATTATCATTATCATTAGGCAATGATAATTGATGATTATCTCCATTGATAATTTTCTGGTTAGCAATAAGATGAAAATTATCATCAATGTCCTCATCACCAGTAGAAGAAGACGAACTCCACATATTAATGCACGCCTCTTTTTGGTTTCTCATGCTTTCTTTTTCCTTTGTTGATAGAAATGATGAAATCGTAACTGAAGAAATTCGAAATAATATTGGACAACAATTAACACTCTTTCGTGTATACAGTATATATATGTATATTATGTCGGTCCTTGTTTGACACTTGAAAGGTCTTCTCATGTTGTTGATTGTCGAGACTTGAGTGTCCCTCCAATTCTAGGAAGTAGCTTAAGCCTATTGGCTAATAGTAAAACCCTTCCAGAGGGAAATCTTAAGAGGCCGTTAAATTGAATTTGAAGGCGGTGCAGAGTACTTTATATCAGAAAACTTCTACTTCAGCAACATACATGTGCGTACTAAGCATGTGTTTAGTTGTTTTTTTCTTTTTACATAATTCATATGTGATATAAAATTTCTTTTCCTGTTTTTATAGGGTGAAGTAAAGCAAGAACAAGTTATTAGTAACTTCTCATAGTCCTAGATCAGGATATTAAGTAATTAACTCACACTACCTTTTTTAATTATATCCAACGAATTTGACATGTTTGCCAACACCCAACTCTAAGTATTAACATCTTTAATTTTGTATAAATAAAATTCATAAAAAAGTTAATATATTAAATATACACGTGAATATATTTTGTTACGTTTAAATAATATAAGAGGGTCAAAATATAGTATGTAGATAGTATCAAAAGTCAAACATGATACTTGTATAACTAATCAAACAAATGAAGTACAAACTCTTTTTGACGATAGGTTCTAGGTTGCTTTATCGTTCTAATCATATTCTGGTGCTTGACATTAGGTTAAATTTTCCCTTTTTTTATGATAATGAAGTTTAAATACATTATGTTAAAGGATATTAAGTTAAGATAATTTTGGTTCGGATAAATAAGAACTACCCAAACTCAATTCAATAAACACTTGGATAAAAAAATATTAGGTAAAGTGAAGAGATCTTTGGTAAATGGCGGAGCAGTATGAATGTCAATAAACATACTCGCGTTAGTTAATTGGTAGGTAAAGGATTCAAAGGCTTACCTGCTCCATGTCAACCTGCCTAGAATCCACCCACTCTACACGTTACACGTATGTAAAATGATAATCAAATTTTATATAGAATTAATTTTATTTATGAAATGTTTTGGTTTAGGAGACTGTTAGAATTACAAGCCCAATATAATGGTCCATTATGATGTTCGCGCATGTACGGAGTAAATAAACCAAGTTCAGAAGGTAGTGTATGTATGGTCTGAGATTTCAAGTTGTTGGTCCCTGGAGTGGTACGTGGGGTGGTCGGTCTAGCTAATTGCAAACATGCTAAGTGAAGCCTCTGATTTCTTTTGTTAGCTTCATTTAGTTTCCTCTTTGTGGAATAATTCCTAGATCTGATTTATTTCTTAGTTTTATAATATTTCCTATTTACTAGTTTAATGTATCTAGGAAAGTAAAAAAGATATACTAATTGTTAATGAATATCTAGTGGTTACTTCTATAGGAAGGTTGTTAATTTCTAATTCTAGTTGTTCTAGGATTTAGGATGTGTGGAGTCATATAAATAGGAGTTTATAGGCTCATTGTTAGAGTGAATGTTCACAACCAATTGTGTGAGGAACCCAATTGTGATAGTGCCCAACTTGTGTGGTGTATTATTTTGATTGAGTAATATTATATAATGAGGGATTTGTTCTTTCACATTAAAACTCGTGAGTATCTATATTGTATTATTTATGAAGTTTGACCTTCTATATTCATCAATTGTCATGTTCTCCAAATTTTAGTTTCATTTTATCTATTTGAGTTGTGACGAGATTTAGTGAAGTAGGGAGTTGAATATTAGATATTTAGATAGATGATGGGGATTTACAATTCCATTGGTATAGATAATTTGAAATAATTAAGTACGCTACTTACATTTGTTATTTTCATATTAAATAAACTTATTTGAGGTGAAATCAGTTTAGATAAATTATAAATTCAATTTCGAACCGTTGTAAATTTCCACATAAACTATTTTAAGAATAAGGGAGAGAGAAAACATGGGCAATATCGTAAGCAATTGTGTGGTTCACCCCTCAAAAAAGCAATTGCGTGGTTTGGTTCGGTTGTGACTTGCGAAGTTGCGAGAATGTAATGTAAGTCACTGAGTCATGCCAGACAGCCAGAGAGTCGAGTACCATGTGTTAACTCGGAAGAAACACTATAAGGAGGGCTGAATTGTAGTGTAGAACTTATTGTCCAAATAATGCGGAATTTAAAATATAAGCAATAAGGAACTTAAAGTGCAAGAGATTTTTACGTGGTAACTTTTTGTCTCAATACAAGAAGAAAAACCAGGACCTCCTTAGGATTTAAACTCTTCATTATAATAAGGAACCTCATCTGTTACAACTTATTACATACCCAAGTTCCACTAGGGACTCCAACTCTCTCACAATCTCCACTCTATACTCTAGACTTAACTCTAAGTCATTCAAGAGTTTCCACAACTCTTTACAAAAGGTTTACTCAAACCCTTCACCCCTAGATAGACTTCACCCCAAGTCTATGCATAGACAACAAGAACGTACTCAAGTTCTTAACACGAACTTGATACAAGAATTCACTCGAACTCTTAACCAAGTCCCATTACAAGAGTTCACTCAAACCCTTTAACCCCAAACTCAAATACAGACATTTGATAATTAAGTTTAACTCTAGTATGTAGAAACTGAAGAACTGTAAAGGAACATGGCACTCGCAGGAACTTGGAACTCATAAGAACTGACTCAAAACGAGGAATAGAAAAATATAATTCTTTTATAACATTATTCGTTAAGGCAGACCTTATGGAATGATACAAGTCAAACACTATGGAATGACACCAGTCAGACAATTTGAAACTTAATTGAACTTGTATATTTATAGCAGTCATTTAGAATGAACGTGGAATTAATCATGAGTTGGTGGTTTAAAGCATTAACCCATGTTGTTCCTTAGCTTGAGGAACATGCTGCATGATATACCACTAACTCCACGTTTATCTTGAATGTGTGTAACGAATTAATACTGCTTCCTAAAATCTAGCATCTACTTGTGGAACAGTATTTTGAATTTGGGTATTAATTAAAAACTATTTTAATTAATAAAACCAAAGTTAAATCTTTCTATCAAATAATATCTTTAAAGGATTTTCTTTTAAATCCGAAAATGATATTATTTTGGAATAAAGATATAATCTTTTCCGTAAAAGATTTTCCTTTAAAATCATATTTAAACCACATAAAATCATTTTCCTAAAATTTAGCCTTTAAAATCTCAACAGATTCCTTTTAACCATTGCACAATATTTTACGCGCCTAGTTCCTTTAACTGCTACTTCATTCCTTTAACTTAGATTAATAGTACCAGCACGTCTGTTCCTTAGAGAGGAACACACAGACAATTTCTTTAACAAAACTTATTATACGTATTATAAATCTAGGCTTTTCATTTTCCAAAAACTGATAAGATAAAATAAAATAAATAAAAAGATATTAAAATCATATTCCTAAAAAACGGATTTTATCTAAAACTATTTTATTCAAAAAATTATCTTTTATTTTAAACCTAAAACTTATCCTAAAACAACTAATGCATATTATTTAAAAACAATTAATCAAGTAGAGATTTATTAAGAAACAAACTCTAAATAAATCCTACAGATTAAGATAATAATATGCAACAACTTACTAACTCTTAAATACTTTTGACTCTAAGTTCCACAAGTTCCTTTTGACACCTTGTACCATTACCTTTCACGTTTCCACATACTTACATGAATCCTAGAAAATAAACTCATACTTCCTGTCTTCATGTTCCAACTTAGGAACCGCATGTTGATAGCTCCACCTCTGGAACTTCGACGTGCAAGTTCCTTTAAGGAACTTCGCACCTATAGTTCCTGCTTAGGAACTGCTTATTTGAACTCTGAAACTTCATCTTGCTGCTCCCACTCGGGAACTGCTCCGGAACTTGATATTCAATGTTCCTCTTAGGATATACCTAGGAACCGCTCTGTTTGTGTTCCTTCTAGGAACTTTGTTAGGATCTTCACTTGTTCGAAGTCTTTCATGATGTGATATATTCAACCTTCCATGACTTGTTTTATGTTAATGTAATATGCACATCTCAAACACACATGTTAGTTAGATAATCATCATTTGTTTGCAATCATCAAAACACTACATGACTCAACAATTTCCCCCTTTTTGATGATGACAAACAAATGATGCTGATCACAAATTAAGCAATAAACGATGTACATTAATCCCCCTTAATGAACAAGTCATGCATGTATATGAAGGAAATATCAACATAGATAAACACATCATACAAAGAACTTTCATCATATAAGGATTTAGACTTAACTATACTTGACCATAAGCATCATACATATTCTTTCCCCTTTTGTCATTATCGAAAAGAATCATCTTGCACACATTTGTTTTAGGTAAATCATATACACATATTGTTATATGCTACACTTACCACCATAAAGGTTAAACACCTGTTAGTCCCAAAAGCCTCAAGAATCTCAATTTTCAAACTTAGGATGCATGTGCTACACAAATTTCCAACTCACAATCCAAATACCAACTTCAAAAACCATCGAATGAACTTGACAAATAAGAAAAAAAAAGTCAAGAAAAAAAACAGATTTGAAAGTCAAGAATGGATTAAGAGATATGACATTGTAATATCTGGCTCAAAAAAATATGAAAGAAGTTTATGGAACAATTTGAGTAGAAGGAACTTGAATATATTGTGTGCTCTATGGTTTAGACTTTTAATAAGAGGTTCTCAACAATTATTAGAGCTGATCACTTCACCTCACGCTTTTGAAATCTCTGCCAAACCCCACACACATTCACCTTGATATATATCTATCAAGTTCACTTTTACGCAACCAACCAACCAACTGTGATGAACTCATTGAGTGAATAAATTTGAACGAGTTCATCTTTATAATCAATTTCTTCCATTCTTTCGCTTATGTTCCTCTTCTCAAATCATCAAATTCATGAGTAAGCATCTTCACAACCATATCAAATATTGACTACTAGGAAATAATACAGATTTGATCACCCTGGTTTGTTTTTTTCCTTTTTTTTTGTTTAAACAACAGTTTCATTACAAGTTGTTGCATTTTTCCTAGAATGCCACATTTATATCGATTTCTTCCTTATTCCCCCTGAGTTCCTTACCATTCCTTCATCATTAGGAACTTATATGATTAGTTCCATCTAATAATATATCCTTTTGAGCATCAATTGATAAATCACAAAATACTTGCTTCTCACTTCTTCCATAGCTTCCCCCTCAAAATGTATTTACCACTTATCACTCTTTATGCATCGTTGAACCATAAAAAGTCATGAAATTTAAATTAGAGCACATGGGAATTAGGAGATTTGAAGTGACATATGAATGGAAATAGGAATTAATCAATCAAAGGATATTTGAAGAAATGTGGTGTGAACTGGTGATAGTTGGCTAAGAATAGGTTTGTTCCCTCTAAAAGTTAAATGAAATATATTATGGGAATTTACCTGTCTTGTTCCATCAAGGTTTCTTTCATTGTACCTTTGGCAACTTAGGACTTTCATGTTTGACAGCATCCGTAGTTCTATGATGAGACCTCTAACAATCTTAGGTAAGTGAGTATGCCTTTACGATACAAAAATTAAGTGTAATATATTTACGCTAGTGTGTATATAATTACTTCAATTTTAATAAGTGTAAGAGCCCAATTCGATAAAACTTTTGGAAAAGAACATTTTTACACTCGAGTCATACTTTATCAAGTCTTGTTCCTCTAAATAGTCCATGAATAGGTGATATTATAAAAAGCATATATTCACATAATTTAAAGCAAGATTTTATAATAGTTATGCATTCATATTAATATTTTAACAATGTAATATATTACTTATGATACAATGTGAATATGTACAACATACCTGAAGTCATATTTCACCATGCACATAAAATTTCCTTAAAGTACTGGACATATTTTGATGGCTTATGTTTGAGTTCCTGAGCTACTAGTTCTATCATTTTGATATCTTCACATCTGATGGAAACTTTTATTTCAACTCGACTCATACTCATCATTCTTCAAAAGTTTCTTGACATGTTTTTGTTCTTGCATAATTATATTCCAAGAGAGTAGTTGTGTACCCTTATCATGCTCGTGTACGCTTTTGCTTATAAGGTTAGCAAAAACCCTTGCATAAAATAGTTAGTTGTACCAAAATATTATCCATGTAACTATGTATAACTACCAAGTCAATTCCTCTTGAAAACAAAAATTATTGTTAGTTTTAAAATCATTTTTCAAGATGAAACTTGATGTTGTTCCTCATAGATTTTCCAAAAAAAATTGTAACACCTCGTGTTTTTATACCTATTTAGTAATTATTTATATTATGTTAGTTTGTAAAAAAAAAATATAATTTAAAATATTATATTATTAAATATATTTTGTTTCACACCTATTGACTTTACCTTAGAAGGAGTCAAAAATAAATTCCTATATTTACTAGGTTAACTACCCAATAAGTATCATATACTCCTAGTATTATAAGGAGACTAAGAGAGAGAAAGTAGAAACAAAGAAAAGCAATAAAGGAAAAGAAAGGAGGGTTGTACATCATTCAAAACCCACGACCTTCATTCCATATTTTCTTCAACCTTTGGCTTCAATACTTCATGAAAGCTAAGGAAAAAAAAATTACCAACCAACATCACACTTCAACGGTGTTCGGCCTTCTTCAATATTTTTCTCGTTTTTGTGTGCTTTCTAAGGAGGAGATTGGGTTATTTGGGCTTGCGGGTTCGGGTCGTGAATCAAATCAAGAGTGATTTTGGGGTTCCTTTTATAGAGTAATTCCACCCTATTACCTTCCCTTAATCAAGTAAGATTCTTTGTCATGGTTAATTTTCAGTTTTAGCTTAATTTCGAATTGGGGTTTTGTTTGTTTAGGGTTCTTGACATAAATTGAATTGGAGGTTTTGATTTTAATTGCTTTGGTGTGGAATTGAATGAATAGAATGTTTATTTAGGTGTTTAATAGTTAGCTTAGATTAATGGAATGTTAAGTAAACTTGTTGTTCAAAGAAATTTGTAGTGTAGTTCGTATAAATTACCTGTCAGTTTCGTAAAATACAGTTTTAATTAGTTTCTGGGCATTTTTAGCAAAAGTACGATTTCACAAAAGTTGTTCGTATTGAAATTTTATCCAAGATAGGCTCAAGAAACGCTTGATTTGGATCTCATATGAGGAAGTTATGTCCATTTTAAGTTTCTGCTGAAATTAATAAATTGTATATTAGTTTCGAGTGTTTTAAGTTTGAATGTTTTCATGTGAATGTTTTCATGTGAATGTTTCCTAATGGATTTTGGAGTACCTAAATATAGATTATGAAACTTAAGTGTTGGTTTTATATAAACTAAGAGAGATTTTTAGTATTGTTAGTATTAGTTAGTTATGTCATTTGAAGTAAGAGGCTCATATTTTATAAAACTAGAGTTAGTTAAAGCTCATTACTAATTAGCCAAGTCTATTATTATTTATTGAATACATATATGTTATTATGCAGCTTTTCAGTTCACTAAAGAGTCGTTTTGGAGATGGTTGTTTTGATGTGATTCCTAAGAGGTAAGATTCCTTACTCAAATCTTAAATAGTTATGAGAAAAGTCTACAAAAGATAACTTTCATTGTTACGAGAAAAGATTATAAAGGTATGTATCTCTCTTGAGTTGAGATTGGTTTGAATAGGAGGATGTTCCTCCTAATACAAACAGTTTGTTTTCAAACCTTGAATTATAGAATAGTTACAGAAAGAGATTTATGGATAGTTTTATGTTTTTGAAACGGTTGGAATTGCTATTGTGGCGTCTCAAGGAATTGGAACCTTGTCGGGATGGTCTCGACATTTCAGAATAGTTGGGGGGTACGTTGATCAGTACCTCAGACTTAGATCTTCTGCTACGGTTTGGCCGTTTGTGGGGTGTGCACACTAGGGGTCTTCATCTATAAGTTATCCGGAGGGCCTAGCTAGCCCAAAGGCAAGGAAAGTTTGTTCAATTCCATAGATTTTATAACTCCCTCTTTGTGAAGGTAAAGGAAATAAAGGATTTGTTTTAAGGAAAATAAAGAAAGGATTTGATTTAGAAAGGAATACAAGAAAAAGGTTTTATAAAGCTTGCTACTTATTATTTTGATTCAAAAGAAGATGATTTGTAGGATATATTATTATCCTACCTGCATATATGTTTGGCTTTATTGTATGAATCTTGCTCAGCCAGTTTGGTTGATACTACATGCCCGATATGTGCAGGTACATGAAGATCTTACATGTTGGGTGTGGGGTGTGGGCTGAGAGCAACGTTCCACCAACTTTTACTAGTTAAAGTTATAGTAGTTCTTTATCCGTTGCACTATTTATGTATACATATTATCATTTTGGGATTTAAGGTTGTAATATTAATTCACCTAAACCTTTACTTGACTGGACTGTAATAGTTTAGTTAAGTTTTGTTTTGACTTAGATTCAGTCTATGTAGCTTATCCTTAACGGTTATTCTCGCAATAACTGTGGAATAACACTTTTGGAATTTCGGGAATTTTGCATGGATGTGGATCCTTTTGAGCTGGACAAGGATTATTGAGAATTAGGAGTGCTGGTTTTATTGAAGGAGTTTTATAATTGGACGCGAGTCCTAAATTAAATTTTAGGCAGTCCATATTTCAGACGGAGCTCTGTCGATTTTTCTGTAGAATTTTAATATCATTTAACTTAGATAGTAACTCGAAATTCAGGGGTGTTATAAAAATATTTATTTTGAAGACATTTAAAATCTATTTGGAACCACCTAAATCCCATGTAAGCAACAAGAGAAAATAATATATAATTATCTTATGACCAAAGTTATTAAAATCGCGATTCAAATCTTAAAATCTTATCAAAATATGGTAGACGATTCAATTCGCGATTCTAGACGATTCTATACATTTCTGTTGACTAGCAAAAATCTCGCAAATTTAAATCTTGCTAACAAAGCAAATAATAGATATATATTGTTAGTTATTACTATATAGTGGGTAAACAACTATTTTTTCTAATTTTTAGATCTTTTAACTTATAATTTTAGCATATTCAATGAAGATTGAGTGTAATATCTTGATCATACGCGTTTGTAGAATCTTACGATTCTACGGTTCGATTTTACGATTCGATTCTATAGGTCGTTTCCGATTCAAATTAGAATCTCGATTTAGCTACATGAATAAAAGTTTCCTCAAAGTCAATACATTTGTTTAGTTGTTCCTCTTAACAACTAACCTTTATAGAGTTCCTTAGTCAATGTCACTGTAAATGAATTGCAGGAATACTTCTTATCTTCCAGTTAGAGGCAAGGAACTCGATTACTGGAAGTATGGAAGTGCATGTTCCAACTAATTGCATAGGAACTTACTTTCACATATTGATTGAGTTGAACTTCTATTTCAGGTATTTGAACTTGATCTTTATTTGTAAGCTCTTCTTCAAGAGGTCATATAGCTGGCCATTGTTGCTTTTCAGAGTGACAAATTTCATGTTAGGAACTCTAGCTCCATAGGAACTTGTGAGTTCAACATAAAACCATCTTTAACCTGATTACTGGGAACAAACAAGTTAGTTTCAATCAAATAATATGTTCACTCATTACTATGCACATTGTTTTCTTTGTTGTAAACTTGGTATGCTTTGCAATTGAAGGCGCATCACAGGAACATCGCCTCTTCACTTATATCATCAAACTTCCCTAGTAGAATCTTCTACTTTTTGAGTTCGTAGGGCGTATTGTTGATCACAGATGTAACCATGTCCTTGTTAATGATTAGGAAGCAGTATTGACGACTTTTGTCCAGAAGTTCCTTTCTGGATATAATTTTCTTCACCTTGAAAGCTTGTAGTCAGTACCTTGTTTCCTGCGAAATCATCAAACTTGTTTGGAACTTGGTTCCATGGTTAGATCTTGAATATAATAATTTATGACCACTTAAACTTTTAATCTTCTTAGCAATGATTACACAATCTGTGGAATATTCATCTTTGCTATTGAAGAAAAGAATCAAGTGTTCCTTAAATAAATATCAACTATAACCAAGACAAATCTCCTTTAAAATTTTAAGCTAAACACTTAAGATGTCACGCAAATTCACATGAAAAGGTTCCAAGAATTTGTGGTGCACACCAAATTTTATGATTTTGAAAGAAGATAAGATCACATACTATCTTCATGGACATAGTTAACAAACTTTATCCTTTATGAACTAGATATAAGATATACCTATAATCAAGTTCCTTGGTCTAAGTTTGTCAACCACGATGAAGTTAGAATGTTATCATTTTGAAAGATATAAGTAGATCATCTTCAATAATGACTAGTCATGTCATGTTGTTGTTAGGAACCAAATAGAGATCCACTAATCCCTACTTGATTCCTTTCAAGTATGACATTTCTAGCTTTTATTGATGACGCAATTTTATTTGCAAAACAACCAAAGTTCGTGAACTTTGAACAACTTTAAACAAAATGTGCTTCAATTACTCGACAATAGAATTATTTACAATGAAACACGAACTTTCCAACATTTGATTTTGCATCAATTTTACCTTGTTGTTGTCTTGTAAATTTATGGTTCCTCCATTGTGAGCTTCTAATGAAAGAAGTATTGATATGTTTCTTTTCATATGTTAGGAACACTCGATGTCGAGATACCACGAGTTGTTCCCCCTCAATATGAACTGCCTCTTCTTTTATCTTCCAGTGAAATTCAAATAACTGGAACATATTCCTTTGGTCTTCATGACCATTCTTCATCATTATGGGTCGATCCATATATATGTATCTTATCAATACATGACCTGACAATCAAAACCTATAGAGTTCCTTTGTGCAATTTTAAGTTTAGTAGATTAGTCAAAGAGAGGTAAATAAAAATACAACATAAAAGGAATAATCATAAAGTTCCTAAGTAGAGTACTCCCTTTTTAATGTTGTTCTATCTTTAAGTCCATTAATGAGTAAACTTTTATACTTCATCATTTATGTTCAACATTCTGTAACTAGAGTTGTCAACAACTTATGTGTTCCTCTTGGGAACTCGGATTAACAGGAACTCGTGCTTTTATAGACCACTTCACCTTGTGGAAACATTTAGTTGTTCCTGAACCATTTGTTCGTTTTAGCATTCTTATACCACTATTAATCCAACAAATCAAAGTTTGAGTTCCTTGATCCAAAACTAATATTTATGCTTTTGATATTTTAGTTACCTCAATTATCAAACCTACAAAATGAACATTAATAACCTGCATAACATATAAAGAGAAGATAATGTATATGAAATTGTAACATAACTTATTTTTTCCAACCTTCCACAAATTTGCATTATTGACAAGGATCATCAAGAAGCATATAAACTTGTGAAAGATATATACATATTATAAATGACCAAGATTTGCAAGATGTTGTAAAGGTGTCTTACCCATTTACTTAAACAAATGTATCACCTTCTACATACCTCTTTTAAATGCTTTTATTAGGAGGAACTCATATACTTGTTCAAATACACAAATAACCATTTTATCATCATTTATTGGTTATCTCCTCTCACATAGCCTGCATATTCAGTTACTTCTTGGTCTTTGGTACCAATTATATATTGGGTACTTTCTTGTTAGTAAGATAAGTCAAAAAATCCATTTTCAACCACTAAAGATTGTATGACTATCTCTACTACTAAGAACAAACATGCATCCTTATAATACATGTTCAATATACTCAAAATGCATGGAAAAACTATTCTTTGGCAAATAAATGAAATAACAATAAATTACACTGCCTAAAGAATAAGGTTCCCTTTCGTAGGGAAACCAAGTTCCAAGAGTGACAATATGCATTGTTCCATATGACTTGCTCCTTAAACCATTTCTAGTATACTGATTCTTTGATATTTGAAAACAATTTGGAAATCTGAATTTTGTCTTTTAAATAAACAGTTTTAAAGTTATCCAAAATTGCAAAAAAAAACATCAAAGCCACATAAAATAATTTTACTAGAAATATTATAAGGAACAAGTTCCGATATAATGTATGCGTATAAAAAATATCTCAAGGAAGAAATACTTACATCAAAGGGTTCGTTGATAATCCTTGAGTGACTTTTAATTGATAATAAAAGTCAGCCTCCACTTGTTCCTTTGAATGACGTAGGGTGCAGTTCCTTTCTCGTACGGGTTCTTTCTTCTTGCAAGAACTTAACTCAGCAGGGTTTCCCGCTTATCACTGAGTTCCCGCTCTGATACCAATTGTTAACTCGGAAGAAACACTACAAGAAGGGGGGTGAATTGTAGTGTGGAACTTATTGCCCAAATAATGCGGAATTTAAAACATAAGCAATAAGGAACTTAAAGTGCAAGAGAGATTTTTACGTGGAAACTTCTTGTCTCAATACAAGAAGAAAAACCACGACCTCCTTAGGATTTAAACTCTTCACTATAATAGGGAACCTCCTCTGTTACAATCTATTACATACCCAAGTTCCACTCAGAACTCCAACTTTCTCATAATCTCCACTCTATACTCTAGACTTAACTCTAAGTCTTTTAAGAGTTCCCACAACTCTTTACAAAAGGTTTTACTCAAATCCTTCACCCCTAGATAGACTTCACCCCTAGTCTATGCATACAAAACAAGAACTTACTCAAGTTCCTAACACGAACTTGATACAAGAATTCACTCGAACTCTTAACCAAGTCCCCATTACAAGAGTTCACTCAAACCCTTTGACCCCAAACACAAATACAGACATTTGATAATTTAGTTTAACTCTAGTATGTAGAAACTGAAGAACTATAAAGGAACATGGCAATTGGAACTCATAGGAACTGACTCAAAAGGAGGAATAAAAAAATATAATTCCTTTATAACATTATTCGTTAAGCCAGACCTTATGGAATGACACAAGTCAGACACTATGGAATGACACCAGTCAGACAATTTGAAACTTAATTGAACTTGTATATTTATAGAAGTCATTTAGAATGAACGTTGGATTAATCATGAGTTGGTGGTTTAAAGCATTAACCCAAGTTGTTCCTTAGCTTGAGGAACAAGCTGCATGATCTACCACTAACTCCACGTTTATCTTGAACGTGTGTAACAAATTAATACTGCTTCCTAAAATCTAGCATACTTGTGCAACAGTATTTTGAATTTGGGTATTAATTATAAACTATTTTAATTAATAAAGCCACAATTAAAGCTTTTTATCAAATAATATCCTTAAAGGATTTCCTTTTAAATCTGAAAATGATTTTATTTTGGAATAAAGATAAAATCTTTTCCATAAAAGATTTTCCTTTAAAATCAGATTTAAACCACATAAAATCATTTTCCTAAAATTTAGCCTTTAAAATCTCAACAAATTATTTTTAACCGTTGCACAATATTTTACACACCTAGTTCATTTAACTGCTACTTTGTTCCTTTAACTTAGATTAATAGTACCAGTACGTCTGTTCCTTAGAGAGGAACACACAGACAATTTCTTTAACAAAACTTATTATACGTATTATAAATTTAGGCTTTTTATTTTCCAAAAACTGATAATATAAAATTAAATAAATTAAAAGATATTAAAATCAGATTCCTAAAAACCCGATTTTATTTAAAAAAAATTATTTAAAACTTATTTTTTATTTTAAAACTAAAACTTATCCTAGAATAACTAATGCATATTATTTAAAAACAATTAATCAAGTAGAGATTTATTAAGAAACAAACTCTAAATAAATCCTACAGATTAAGATAATAATATGCAACAACTTACTGACTTTTAAATACTTTTGACTCTAAGTTCC
Organism: Beta lomatogona; assembly: GCA_947646795.1. Lineage (NCBI taxonomy): Eukaryota > Viridiplantae > Streptophyta > Magnoliopsida > Caryophyllales > Amaranthaceae > Beta > Beta lomatogona. Next base: position 8,639,419 of record CANSNZ010000063.1, on the reverse strand, counting down.
ACGAGTTCCTTTTGACACCTTGTTCCATTACCTTTCACATTTCCACATACTTACATAGTTACATGAATCCTAGAAAATAAACTCATACTTCTTGTCTTCATGCATCTTGTTGCTCCCACTCAGGAACTGCTCCGGAACTTCATATTCAATATTCCTCTTAGGATATACCTAGGAACCGCTCTGTTTGTGTTCCTTCTAGGAACTCTATGAGATCTTCACTTGTTGGAAGTCTTTCATGATGTGATATATTCAACCTTCTATGATTTATTTTATGTTAATGTAATATGCACACCTCAAACACACATGTTAGTTAGATAATCATCATTTGTTTGCAATCATCAAAACACTACACGACTCAACACCATGTATTTGTGCAAGACACATCTATCACACATGGCAGCATCCACCAAGCATACATATATATCAGTTTTGTGGACTAAAGGACGTGGTTCAGCTGATGATGATTAGATTGGCTCAACCGTTCAAGCATCCATACGCATGTTGCGATGGCATTGGCAGCAGCAATTTGCTTCATAAATGGGTTTGTAATGGCAAATTGGTAATAGAGAAGCGCAATATGAGGCAACAATTTGCTTCATACGTGCACGTAGGCCCTTCTCGTTTCTTTGTGGGTCAACATCAGTTTGTTTAATTTGGGGATGAAGTCACATAGCTCAACGTACTGAGTCTTCTAAGTTCTAACATAGATATAGATATCGTCCATCTTTTTAATTCGATTTTGCTAGTGTGCTTATAGCAAGATTTTTTCCATCTTTTTAATTCGAGTTTGCTCTAATGGAAAAAACACTAAATGATAGTACAAAATAACTGATTCTTTTTTTAAAACCGGATCAGTTAAGGTGAACTGATCCGGTCGACCAAGATCACCGGATCAGTTAGAGACTAGAGTCAAGTTGGGATTTTAATCAACGTCTCACTCAGTCCTTTCCTCTCATTCTCACATGCACCCAAACTTAGGGTTTCCTCCCCAATCCTTTCATCTCTCCTCTCCTCAACACCAACCATGGTTTTTGCCATCTTCTATTCTATTCAACCTGAACCTCAAAATAAGGCAGCACAACCCCTGCAATTTTCATGAATTACTTGTTGGGAAAAAATTCGTACTAGAAATTTCGATTAACAGTTCTCTTAAGTGATTACTCGTGGAAATCTCCAAAAAAATCTTGGATTTTCGTTTCAAGAAGCTTTGCATGAAGCCCTAGATTTTGAGGTAATTGATTTTTAAAAAGTTCTGTTCTTGTTGATGCTCTGCTGTTGTTGTTGTGTGAGTTTGTTTTTCTTTCACCTGACCCCTCTGGCTGATTTCTTCTTCTTCTCTGTTTGTTGATTTCATCTGAAACTTCACTTTGTAAAATCCCATATTTCTGATTTTGGTCAATTAATCTTGGTACTGAAAACATACTACGATTTGATAAAGATGGATGAACAATTCACTACACCCACTTCTCATACTTCCCCGCAAAAAAGAATTATATTCTCATTGTGAAAAACAATATGTCTAAACTCTTGAATAAATAAAAAAGTTAAAAAAGAAATATGGAAAACTTAAAAACCACCACATATTTGCAGTATTCAGAGATTTGAATGATGGTAGGGTCTTCGAATGATAGTAGGGTACGGTCTTCGCATATGATCTGCAATGTACATATCATCAATTACATAACTTTTTCAAGAATTTACCTTCTCTTCAAAGATAACATGACTTTCTTTCCCTCAAAAGAAAAATTTGAACTTCCTTTAAGCTGCGGCAAACAGGAAGATTATATTTCAGATACCTCATCAAACTTTGAAATAATAAACTTTGGAAAGAGGGGGAGAAACATAAAGAGTGTTGCAGTTTAAGTTCAACTTGTGATAAGTAGTTTAATTTATATGTTTGGCATGAAATCATATGTCTAGAAAATAAGATCATAATATGCGAATGTAGGAGAATTCATCAAATTAGTGTGCTTTGTATTGTTGATTCAATCGTGGGACTTGACAGTTGGTAGAATTTTCCTTTTTGATTCCTAGTTAGGGTTTAGGGTTCTAGAGAAAATGGTAACTTCGTAAGTAGTAATTGTTGGACATATGGTCAATTTGCTTGCAAAGCCTTCAATTTTGCTCGTGCTGTAGGTTGCACTTAGTTTTTATTAAGACTTCGCTAGTCATAACTTTGCATATGCATGTTTTGAGCTATGAGAAATAATGTGAAGTGATTTCCTCAACTTGTATTCATGCGATATTACTCCAGATCATGTGACCTTAAATTGTTGGTAGTTTGTGTGACTAGATAACATGTTGAGACTTCAGTATTTGCCTATCATTTTTGTGTCCTATACCGCCTTAGCTTGCTATGCCTCTTAGAGTACTCCATATATTCTTTTATGTAATATCAAAACTGAGTTGTTGATGGTTTCTCATCTTGAGCAGAGAGCCTATTCAGATAAGAACTAATGTAGCAAAGGTAATACTTTTAGATGAAAATTATGAGTAATATAATCATACGAAAAATATAATCCTACTTATGTGAAATTATTTTATACACATATAAGGACAAGCTTTGAATGATATTCAGGTCGAAGTTATTTTATACTCTATAAATGGTTTTATGATTTTCATGCTAATTTTATCGTAATTTTCTTTTCATGCTAAGCTTTAACCTTGCTCATAGAGAATGAGCTCTTCCTCTATTGGCCTAATTTTTTTGGTATCTTCTACTTCAAGTGCTTCATGATATTCTATTTAGAGAACATTTTTGGGTGGTTTTCTTAATGATCAAAACCTTGAAAATCTTTTGACATATTCTACTTTAAATGCCTTTTGAACTTTAAAGAAGGAGGACATTTTCAGGTTGTCTGGTCAATGATTCAGAAACTTTGAGTTGGCTACCTGGTCGTAGGGTTAGTACTGCCTTCATTCCACTAGGTATATGAGTATAGGCTCATGTAATGGCAGTAAGCTAAGACCTAGTGTACTTGTTTTTTTTTTTGGTAAGTAAGAAATATATTGAAAGAGAAGACCATTACATCCTATGTCCAGAGGACAACTAGCAACACAACCCCTATACAACCAGAAATGTATCAGTAGCTAGCATAAGCTAAGCTAAAGCACCCCACCAAACCATATCTGGATTCTGCATTCTCTTAGGTAGTCTAGACTCATTACGTTTCTTGACAGTATATTGTATGTCTTTAATTACATGTTCTATAGTATGTACATGTTGATTCCAAAGAGAGTTATTTCTTTCCTGCCACACCTTGTAAACAAGAGCCAGTATATTGGCCCTAATGATTTGTTTCCTGAATTTGCTTCCTTTGCATCTTCTTCTGATCCATATCAGCAACTGATCAAGAGTGTTAGAAGTTGTTCTGATGCCTAACCAATGTTTTAACTTCTGTAAGCATTGCATACTAAAATGGCACTGAAACAATAAGTGGCCCTGATCTTCAACACCATTATCACACAATAAGCATTGATTAGTAGAGCAGATTCCTAAACTGAACAATCTGCTTCTTGTTTGTAATCTTTTGTGCATTGCAAGCCACCCCATGAAGCTGTGTTTAGGTATGTTGTGAGCATCCCAAACATCCCTACTCCAACTCAGTTGTTGCCCTGAGTTATTAAGTGTTTTATACATTTTTGCTGTACTGAACAGAGGATCAGTCATCCACGCACCGCCACAAGTGATGGAAATCTCTTGCTTAACCTTGCATATGAATTTCATAGCCCAGCTAGCAGACTTAGGAGCTGTAAATTGGATCCAGTTTTGCTCTTTTACATACATTTCATGAACCCATTTAACCCAGAGGTTGTCTGCCTTCATTGCAATACTCCAGGCTTGTTTACCCACAAGGGCTTTATTCCAATGAATCAAGGATCTAAACCCCAGCCCTCCACTACTTTTAGGCATGCACACCTCCTCCCAGCTAACATAGCCAGGCTTGGGAGAATTACAGGTGCCAGTCCACAGAAAGGATCTGCATATAGAATTCACCTGTTGCAAGACCTTCTTAGGCAGTAAAAAAATTTGGGACCAGTACACACTTATACTTAGTAACACAGAATTGATAAGTTGATGTCTCCCTGCAAAAGAGATATGTCTTGAGCTCTAAAGTCTTATTCTGAGCACCATTTTTTCAACAAGTTGCTCACAATCAACTGCTGAGAGCTTCTTAGTACTTATAGGAACACCTAAGTACTTAAAAGGAAGCTCCCCTTTCTTGAACTCAGAATAGTCAACCACCCTTTGCATCTCCTGGTCTTCCAGCCCACAACCATACACTGCTGATTTTGCAGGACTAGCCACCAGCCCTGTTGAAGTAGAAAAAAGTTTCAGGTCTTGCATCATCATGAGCACAGAGGGATAATCACCCTTGCAGAAAAGGATTAAATCATCTGCAAAACATAGATGATTGAGACCCAATGATTTGCATCTTGGATGGAATTGGAACTGAGGTTGTTTACCGACATAGCTCATGATTCTAGCAAAGTATTCCATACATAGGACAAAAAGCAAAGGTGACATGGGGTCACCTTGCCTTAGCCCTCTTTTTGATTTGAAAAACCTGTTGGGCTTCCATTAAGCATAAGTGTGAAAGTTGGGCTTGTGACACAAAGCATCACCAACTTTATAAACTTATCGGGGTAATTGAGCAACTTCATCATCTCTTCTAAGAAACCCCAGCAAACTGTATCATGAGCCTTTTGGATGTCAATTTTCATTAGACAACCTTTCTGTTTTTGGCTTTTTTTGTACAGTTTGATAATATCCTGACACAGAAGAATGTTGTGTAGGATACTTCTTCCTGAAATAAAAGCTCCTTGAGTCTCTGAAACAATATGAGGCAGGACTACTTTTAATTTTTCACAAAGTAGTTTAGTGATGCACTTGTATATGACTGAGCAACAGGCAATTGGCCGGTAGTCACTCACATGTGCAGGGCTCTTGACCTTGGGAATCAAGGTGAGAGAAGTAACATTCAAAGACCTGAGTAATTTCCCTGTGTGAAAGAAGTCAAGGACTGCTGCAGAGATGTCATCACCAAGAATATCCCACGTTTGTTTGAAGAAGAAACAATTGAACCCATCTAAACCTGGCGCCTTGTTGTTGGGAATGGAAGAAAGCACCCTCTTAACATCATCTTTGTTGAAATTGCACTCCAACATCCTCTGATGAGCTTCAGAAAGCTTAGGTTCCTCCTCAATAACCAATTGCTTCACTGCACATCTTTCTGTCAACTCTGTTCCCAGAAGCCCTTGATAGTAATTGACAAAGGCCTCCTGAATTTGTTCATCAGTGTTTACCCAGGCTCCCTGTCCATTCTGAATAGAATGAACTTTATTAGCGACCCTCCTAGCTTTCAGAGATTGGTGAAATAGCCTAGTATTATCATCACCATTACTGAGCCAAAGCACTTTTGATTTCTTTTTTAGAAAACTGACATAACATGCATGAGCTTCTTTATATTCCATGGCTGCAATCCTCTCTCTTGTGCTATAATCAGTATTGCCAGGTTCATCATGCATCTTTTGCTAAATTTCAGTCATCTTCTAATAAGCAATGGAGGCTCTAACTTACACATCAGAGAATCCATCTCTATTCAATTGTTTCAGAGACTCCTTTAACTCCTTCAATTTCTGGCATACTTGATACATGAGACATCCCTTGATAGGCTTGTTCCAAGCTTGTTGAACTAGATCCATGAACCTAGGAGCTTGAACCTACATGTTGAAGAATCTAAAAGGTTTCTTCTTCCCACCTACCTCAGAGATATACACACAGAAGACTAGGGCAATGATCAAAGTCTCCCTCAGGTAAGTAAGATACCTCAGCATTTTCATAGCAAGACATCCATTGCTCATTAGCCACTGCTCTGTCGATCTTAGAGAATACCCTATTAGGCCCCTCTTGTTTGTTAGTCCATGTGAAAAATCTCCCATTGTGTTTCACATCAGTCAAACAACATTGCATGAGACAATCCCTAAAAGGTTGCACTTCAGTCATTCTCACAGGAGCTCCCACTCTTTCATCTAGGTTCAACACACTATTGAAATCCCCTAGAACAATCCAAGGTTCAGCAGTTTTCACAAGACAAAAATCCCTCCACAAATCTTCTCTAGCCCCTCTCTCATTGTACCCATAGACAAAAGTACAGAAGAAAGCATGACAAGGACCAACTGGATCCACCTTGCAATGAATAACTTGAGCAGTGACATGAATGATATCAACATTAAAAGCTTCAGGCCTCCACCCCACTATTATTCTACCTTTATCTACTATACAACTATTAGTTGTAAAGCACCACCCTGAACAAAGAGTTTGGTATAGCATTCCCATCCTAGGAATCTTTACCTTAGTTTCTAGGAGACTGAATAGCTTAACATTGTGGTCAGTAATGAACTTCCTGACCTCTAACTGTTTAGCATGTCTATTCAGTCCCCTAGTGTTCCACACTAAAATATTATCCATGTTGGTCAGGGGATTTCAACCCCTGCACACCAACATCCATATGTTGCTCCACACCATAGAACAAATCAGCAGTGCTTGCATCATTCAAAACATCAAATTGGTTCTTCAAAGGAGTATGAGCTCTTACTTCACTACCAGGCTTTAGTACATTGGCTGGGGAACCTCTTTGAACTGTAAACCCATCCTCCTTAGATCCTTCATCAGGCCCAGATGCTATTGTCAATTGATTGTTTGCAATCAACCCTTGGGAATTGCTTGAACCCTTTGACACATCCTGCTTCTTAGCCCTCCATACTTTCTTTACTGGACCCTTCTTCACACATGTCTCCATTTTGTGTCCATAACCTTTACAACTAGTGCAAAGTAGAGGTTTCCATCCACAAGTAACTCTCTGGTCCATTATTACACCATGTTCATTTCTGAAAGTAAGCTTTTCAGGGAAAGCTTGGTCAATTTCTGAAAGTAACCTAGTGTACTTGTTATGTTTGAGTTGGTATCGCTTGTGGTTTGGAACTGAACTGAGTATAGGAATATGAGGTCTAGCAGCTCCACTTTTTTCTTTAGTGACCCTGATTTATTTTCTTTTTGATGTTGATAATTTTTGCTATTATCATTGTTGTTTTGCCGATAAGGAAATCTTACTATGTTTTGACGTTTTTCTTAAAATCTACTCTATTGTCTTCTGTACTGCTACAGAAATTCCTGCACCATAATATTTATGTTTTTTTTTTTTTTTTTTTTTGGGTAAAGGTAAGAATTTCATTAAAGCTCAAAACTTAAGGCATGTCTACGAGGCCGTAGCCCAAATAGAGACCCTTAGAAAAATTACAACCTAATTTGTACACAAGTAAGTAACCTATAAATTATATACAGGCAAAATTTCTTAACTAGCAAGAATCAAACCACGATTTATAGGTAGCAGAAATCAATTTCGGCATTATAGCTCTAATCCGAATCTTAACTTGCTCTTGAATGACTTTAACTGTAGCTTGAATAAAAGGTATATTTTGGTTCCAATATCCTTCATTTCTAGCTCTCCACACACTATACAAACACGCATTAACAACAGCATAAAGGACATTTTTCTTGAACGTTGACGCATTCCTCCTTGCAATCCATCTGCATAAAGTCTCATACTGCATGCTGGTACAGGAGATAGACAACCATCGTTTGGTAGCCTTTAGGCATTCCCTGCTAAAAGCACACTCAAAGAACAAGTGTGAGGTGGACTCGGAATCTGCAGCACAAATAATGCACCTGTCATCATTGTTGACACCCAACAAAAGTAGCCTTGATTTTGTGTTTACTCTTCCTAAAGCATTAAGCCAACAAATAAAGCTATGCTTAGGAATATTAAACCTGCACCAAACCCAACTTTGCCACGGAACACTAACCATTTCACCTCTTAACCATTCATACCCAAACTTAACTAAGTAAAAGCCTCGTGGGTTTTGAATCCAATAATTTCCTCTATATCCAGAAGCCACCTTTTCCCGCACTTTACAAATAGACCTCCAATGCCAGCTAGCAGAGGTAGGGGGAGTGTAGCTCCACCAATCAGTATCATGGATGTAAACATAATTAACCCATTTTACCCACAAACAATCTGCTTTCTCAGCGATATTCCAAACATATTTGGCCATTGCAGCACAATTCCAAGCCATAAGATCATGAATACCCAAACCCCTTGCTTTCTTTGGCTTGCAGACCATATCACAAGCAACTAGAGGAACCTTAACACCATTAACTTTCCCCTCCCAGATAAATTGTCTGCATACAGCAATAATCTTGCCAAGCACACCTTTGGGAAGGATGAAGTCAGAAGCCCAATAAGTATGCATTGTAAGGAGGACCGAGTTTACCAACTGCACCCTTCCAGCATAGGTAAGGTGCCTAGAACCCCAAGTCCTAATCTTCATGATGACTTTCTCAACAAGGATATCACAATCTTTAACACTTAATTTTTTTGAAGACACGGGAACTCCGAGGTACCTAAACGGGGGTTTCCCCATTTTGAACTTTGAAAGAGAAATCATCCTAGCCTTAATGTCAGGGGCGACATTAGAAGTGTAAAGCTCAGATTTTGAAACATTGGCTTTGAGCCCAGAGGATGCAGAGAAGGAGGCAAAGGCTCTCAATAAGAATGTGAGAGAGGGAATATCACCCTTACAAAACAACAGCAGATCATCAGCAAAACAAAGGTGGTTAAGTTTTAAACTCCCACATCTTTGATGAAAGCTAAACTCAGGCTTATCACCAACATACATTAACAATCTAGAGAGGTATTCCATGCATATCACAAATAACAAGGGAGAGAGTGGATCCCCTTGTCTAAGACCTCTTTTCCCCGGGAAGAAGCCATGAAGAGTACCATTAATAGAGAGGGAGAACATTGGAGAGGTAGCAATCCCCATTATCCATTTAACCAAATTACTAGGAAGATTGAGAGCAATAAGCATTTCTTTTAAAAACTTCCATGATATAGAATCATAGGAATTTTGCAAGTCAATTGGACATTTTGGTTGCCCTATTTTCCTAGAATAATGATTCACAATATCTTGGCATATCAAAATATTGTAAACAATTTGCCTCCCGGAGACAAAAGCTCCTTGGTTAGGAGAAATAATATCAGGCAGCACCAGTTTGAGTCTAGTGCAAATTAACTTGGAGATGCACTTAAGCATAACTGAGCAACAAGATATCGGATTGAATTCAGTAACAGAAGTAGAGTGAGCACATTTGGGGATCAAAGTTACGGAAGTGCATTGATTTGTTTTAAAAGCTTACCAGTAAGAAAGTAATCATTGATTGCTGCACAAATCTCACATCCAACAATCTCCCATGAGTCTTTGAAGAACTTGCTAGTAAAGCCATCAGGGCCCTGGGGACTTCTCATCATTAATTGAAAACATAGCATTCTTAATATCCTCAACAGAGAAGGAAGAGCATAAAGTGGGATGCATAGTGTTAGCAACTACAGGACCCTTTTGGACCACAGGGATTCTAGAGTCATCACTGGAACCCAACAGTTGTTTGTAATAGTCCACGAAAGCCTTTGCAACCTTTTCAGGAGAGTTAACCATTACACCATTCCCAGATACTATGGAATAAATACTATCCTGGCATCTTCTCATTTTTATGTTCTGGTGGAAGAATCTGGTATTCGAGTCTCTGTCTTTTAACCATTGAATCTTGCTTTTTTGCCTAAGGAAGCTAATATAAGCTTTATGAACAGTGGCATACTTCATTGCAGCCTCTTTTTCCACATCTGCAAGCTCACTGTCATTAGGAGTATTATGTAGCTTCTTCTGACACTCATACAACCACATAAGAGCCTTATGGTCAGCAACATGGATTTCACTAAACCCCTCCCTATTAAGAGCTTTCAAGATAGGTTTCAGTTTTTTCGATTTTGTAACAACTTGGAACATAGGAGTTCCAAAAACAGGTGTCACGCCCAACAATCTCTCACCTTTTCCAAGAATTTGGGATCTTGTCCCTACATATTGAAGTATATGAAAGGCTTCTTCATCCCCAAAGGTGCAGGATGAGTGTCAAGAATAGCAGGGGAATGATCAAATAAACCCTCAGGAAGAAAATGGGCTAGGGATTCGGGAAACAAATCCAACCACGATTCGTTTACAAGCATCCTGTCAATCTTGCTAAAAACCCTCTGCTCCCTACTTTGTTTATTATTCCAAGTGAAAAAACAGCCACTAGCTTTCACATCCATCAACCCACAATTATCCACACAATTTCTAAAACCCTCAATTTCAGAATGTAACACAGGAGAGCCCATTCTTTCATTCAAGAAAAGAGGGTTGTTAAAGTCGCCACAAACTAACCAAGGAGAAGCTATGGACTGACCCAACTACATCAAAGAGTTCCCGAGATCATACCTTTCATTCATATCATTAGATGCATAAACAAAGGTGCAAGCAAAATGATGACCAGTACTGTGATGTAAGACTTGGCAATGTATAAATTGTGCAGAACTTCCCACAATTGACACATAAAACTTTTGACGATTCCAACATACAATAATCCTAGCAGATGAAGAACATTGTATATTAGAAGACACCCCCATCCAGTACAAATAGCTTGATAGAATTTAGGAAACCCTCTACCTTTTATTTTAGTTTCCAGGAGACCTATAAGACCTATGTGATGAAGCGAGAAGAATTTTCTTACTTCACCTTGTTTAGTCTTACCATTGAGTCCCCTGACATTCCAGCTACCAATTTTATCCATGGTTTAAAGGGGGCGTCACCCCCCTTGCCATGTTCCCCACCATTTGATCTCCAGCTACATTCTCAACTTCTTTAAATTTACTACCACCATCAAAATCAATCAGAGTCTCAGTCCTATTCAGTTCAGTCGTCTCCAATTTCGAAGCCAGCTCATCAGGCAAAGCCTCAAAAGAGTTAATAATTGGAACTTTGTCGACGAAAGTCACAGGTCTATTAGTAGTGGCCCCGGGTCGAGGTGTGTGAGCAACCTTCTTAGGAGCTTCAAACCCATCAACATCAACAGTTTTCCTAGGCACCCATTGTCTTTTGACCCCTGCTTTGTTCCTGCAATTGTTTCCAGTATGTCCAAATTTATGGCATACATCACACAAAACAGGTTTCCACTCATAGTGGACCAATTGTTCTACCATTTTATCAGATTCATTTAAAAATGAAATAGAGTCAGGTAATGTCTCATTAATAGAGATTTCAATCGACACACGAGGAAAATGCAGTTTTTCCTTCTCAATAGTGGCCCTATCAGCCTTAACAAACTTCCCGATCAACTAGATATCTTTGTTAAGGCTCGCACACTCCAAAATTTCAAGTCTAAAGAAGGAAATTGAACCTAAACAGCTACGTGGGTAATGTTTTCCTTTGACATGTCTAAATCAGGAGACCATTTTTTCATCACAACAGGTTTAGAGTCAAATATACAGACCCCATTAGACAAAACTTGATCTCTATTTGCCTCTGAACTGAATCTTACAATGAAAATACCTTTTGATAGGGATGCCAATTTTGTAATACCCCATTTCCCCCATACCCGGCCAGCATAACCATTAAAAACTTCAAAAGGAGGTGAAGCCCCCAAAACATAGCAGACAATGGCCGGTTTCCAGTACTCAAGCTCATCCGCAATGTCATCAAAATCAATTTTCACACTTCTATTAGGAGGAGGTGAAATTGGACGGAAATTTTCCGACTTACCCGACGCATTGATGTTCCCATCGAGCTGTTGCAAAACATGTTCACCGTCACCCGGTTCCTCCCCAATGACTAGCTCAGACGTCTTCGGGGAGAGAAGGTTCTCGTCACCGGAATCTGAGAAGTTCAACACCTGAACCGAGTCGAACTCTACTACACGCTTGATCTTGCGATTCGACATTGCCGACGTTTCCGAACTTGCTTTTGAGCTGGACGCTCTTTCCGATTCACAGGTCTTCTTCTTAGCTTTTCCATTCTTCGCTGCCTTCACCGGTGCCTTGCGTTTCCTTACCATGGTGACGAGGTGAATCGTGGAGATGCAAAATGGGGGTGGAGTTCGCAGAACAGAGATGGGTAAGGAAGAAAACCTAGGTCTAATTTCTAGAGAGAGATTAGAGTTTATCTACAGGCTCGGCTAATGGAGAGAACTCCATCTCTGAGTGATTTGAATTCACTTGTCTATGGGCAGGTAGGTCCTGTATTCCTGTTCATGTTGTTACTGGAGATTAGTATCTATTGTACCCATCTTTTCCAAGGGCTGTTGGCTATTGCTGACCCATTCCATTTCCAGTTGTGATAAGTTATTCATTCAATGTATCTTGTTTCAATGAACTCTTAAGTAATGTGACATGCAAGTGTAGCAGGCCAAGTAACCTTGGTATTAGACTTGGGATCAACTTGCTACTTGCTAGTATGTCTTCTATCACATTTCTGACCTCAGTAACTAACATTATAGAATACAACATAATTGACCTGTAAGTGTTTTAAACTATTGAATAGAAGGTGATTAAATATCAACCAACATGTGCTTGCTAGATGGGACAAAAATTACGGGTTCCAGCTTTACATGTGTGACCCGAGAGGAAATTATGGTGGATGGAAAGCTACTGCTATAGGAGCTAACAATCAAGCTGCACAGTCGATGCTTAAGCAGGACTACGAGGATGAATGATATTAGCCGAGAGGATGCTGTTCAGCTTGCATTGAAGGTTCTCAGCAAGTCGATGGACAGCACAAGTCTTACCTCTGAAAAGCTTGAACTGGCTGAGCTATTTCTTCTGCCTTCCGGAAAAGTCAAGTACCAGGTACACTATCCAGAATCCTTGAACAAGATGTTGGCTAAATCTGGACTTACTCAAGCTATTGCTGAAGCCTCTTGAGTCAATGGACCTCAACTATCATTTGTGTGTCATTCAGATCGTTTACTCTGTCAGATGCTATATCTAGTAAACTCTTCTATATTATATATGCTTTTGTTTTGCTTAATTCTGTTATGTTGAACTTTGAGAATGAAAAATACACACTTTCAATGTTTATGTACTTCCCCCGTTTCAATTTAGATGTTACACTTTCAAAATCACGGACTTCTAGGCAATTTTTGGAGAGGAGAGAGATAGAGAGAAAGAAAACAAAAGGGTCCCATGTGATAAGAGATAGATAGAGAGAAGTTATTACCTAAAATGAAAGTATGGCATCTAATTTGAAATATCCTAAAAACGAAAGTGTGACATCTAAAAAGAAACGAAGGAAGTATATGTAATTATTTATGCCTCAATAAAATGAGTGTTGATACTTTTTTCCACCACAATTGTTTTTGTATCAATTAAGAACAAGAAATTAAAATGAAAAAAGAAATTGGGTGCTTAACTCATCACTCCTACCTGCTATGTGTCCACCCGATCCGACCCAAAACCGGATCTGTAAGCCCTATTTTGACCGGATCCTTTGATGTTTTTTCCATTAGTGTTGATTCGGGAGAGTTTTTGTTGAATACGAAAGAAACGAGAGCCTCTCATAAGAGTGGTTGAATATTTACGCACTAGCATATGAGACTCGTGCTCTAGTGTCTAGATATTTTGGAATAAAAAAGGCGGGGGTAAAAGCCTTGTTTTCGTTAGAGGAGAAGAATATAAGGGCATGGTCTGAAACTGTGAAATCCCCATAGGTTGTAGTGTTATTAGGGAAATTGGCTTCGAAATTGTTGTGGCATATAGCTTTATCTAAACGCTCATAAATAATGGCATGTTGTTGTGTGTTCTTCCAAGAGGACCCATATTCAAGACATGGGATGCCAATGGCCTTCAATTTGGCCATAAAATTTGGATATCGTTTGATTGGTTAGGAAGGAGGGGCCTAATGTAATAATCCTCCACTACAAGAAAAAGCTGAAATAACGACTGCTTCACAGCGACGGTCAGTAAAACGGTCGGTGATGTAAATTTTAGCGACGGCTGAAGCATCGGTGATCACCGACTGTTTATAATGTACGTAACTACGCTTTAACCGTCGGTGATTTTCAGCGACGGTCTTAAGCCGTCGTTGTCAAGGTTAATTTAAATCTGAAATTTGTTTACCTTAGGCGACGGTCTAAAGCCGTCGTTGATTTCGAGTGGGGGGTTAAAATGAAATTGTCTGTTTCAGTCGTGTTTATTTCGACAATTTATGAGAGGGAAGTTAAGAGGCGAATTGAAGAAGACGACGAACGCGACACCACCTCCACCTGCCGTTGCCGCCGGAGACACCACCTCCACCTGCCGTTGCCGCCGGTTAGTAGTGCTTCATTTTCTTGTCTTTTTTTAATTTTTTTTAACTCATAAAACCAATCCCTAAAAATTGGGTTTTTGGGATATAGGTGGCCAAAACCACCTTAAGCCGCCGGAAATCTTTCTCCTCCCTTATCCAATTTTGCGGGCTTCACTCTCCTCTACACTACCTTTGAACTTGGTAAAATTCCCTCTCACTTTTATCTTTGTCTTTAAAATTGCAATGTCGGTTATTCCGTTTCGTTTGTTACATTAATTTTTTGTTAAAATATGATTGTTGGTCAGATAATTCTATGCTCATATTGTAAAACCGTTGCAAAAGAAGTGTTCTTGTTTGTGCTTCTTATCTCGTTTGAAGAAATGCTTATGTGAATTGTGTCTTGGTTTTCTCTAAGGGTGGGTGATTGGGTTTATTGCTTGATTTGTAGTGCAAAATTCAGTCAAATTGTTAACTTTCTGTTTTTGGGTTAGTTGATTGTATGCCCACATTTGCTTTATGTTTCTTCTAAATTGGGTGTGTGAAATTTGTTTGATACATGTTGACGTTGTGATGCTTTTGTTCAATGGTTTTTATTGAATGAATGGTGAAAATATGGATTTTTTCCTAATATCTATTTCGCGACTCAATTTTTGTTAATAATTTAATTTTTGAATTTTTTGGCACTCACCAAAATCTCATTTGGCTTTGTCAATGTAGGTGGCCAAACACCACGCCCCGACCGCCGTCCGCCTGTTCCGAAGCCCCGCGCCCGTAGGTACTCTTTAAATTTTAAAATCTTTAATTTTAATAGTAAATATAGTTTATATGGTTAATTGCTTAATTTTATGTTTAAATTTTGCTAAATGTTTAAAGGTTATAAAAGTTAAAAACTATATAATTATCACAATAATTTATTTATTGCACATTCCTTTATTTAGTTTACACTATTCAAATTGTTTATATTAATTTTCACATATTTGTTTTCGTGGAAATAGTTTGGATGATGTTATAAATTTAATTTAAGTGTTTAAATAAATATGTTTGCATCATCATGTGCCTAGATACCCGTTCAAGGTATACTCATTAGGAGTATATCTTGAATAGTCCCCGATTGGGACTGTTCTTCGACGTTTGACCTCACTTAGGTGGTGAATGTATGCCTTTTGTTCTATTCTATGTAATTTCCGGTGATGTTGTTTCTCTATGTTGTTCTCTCGGGTACATATGTAAGCTTTTACGAAGCTGACATTGTGTACTTGGAGAACTCATGGGAAATGCTGCCGGAATTTACGTAGAAGCGAATAGTTGGCATACATTCACTAGTGGGGTTAGACGTCGAAGAATGGGTTAGGTTGGAGTGATAAGGACCTTTGGACATCATTTTAGGCCCTATATGTATTTCACAAATATGTTTTAATTGTACGTATGTTGGTTGTTAATGAGTATTGTCATTGAAATGGTTTAGAATTGTAGAATTGGTCACCATGAAACGGAAGGAGCGTTGGTGGATGTATGATAGATATGACAATGTGCGTAACTTGAGGCCCGAGTTCTTGAGGGGGGTTGATGAATTCATTGATTTTTGCAAAGTCAATCCCGAAACCCCAAGTAAGGATGAAGTTAGATGTCCGTGTCCGAAATGCAAGAACAGACGTATGCATGACGCAGACACGGTTAAAGTGCATTTGTATAGCAAGGGCTTTATACCTGATTACTACGGTTGGTATTCTCATGGTGAAGAGTTACCTCAACCCGCTAAGAGCTATCTAATCCGTACCGTGAAATGGTTTTCGATGCTCTTAGGAATAACCCGGAACCGTCCACTGTTGAAGAGCCTAGTGGAATGGAGGAGGAGCCTAATCCTCAAGCAAAGGTGTTTCTTGACCTATTAAAGGCTTCTGAGGAACCGTTGTACGACAGGGAGCTCCATGTCCGTGTTGGAAATGGCATCTAGAATCGTATCTTTGAAGTGTGAGTACAATTTGCCACATAGGTGTGTTGATGCTTTTGCTTCATTAATGAAAGAAGCAATACCTAGCAACAACAACATGAGTAACACATTTTACGATACGAAGAAGATCTTGGAGGGATTAGAGCTTCCCCACGAGAAGATTAATGCTTGCCCCAAAGGTTGTATGTTAGTTTTGGAGAACCGATGCACACTTGGACGGATGTAGAGTGTGCGATAGCGACAGATACAAGAGGACTTCTAAGGGGTCTTTAGTTCCAATGAAAGTTTTGATTTATTTCCCAATCACACCGAGATTGCGAGAGGTTGTATGCAACAAAGAACGTTGCTTGAAGAAATGACATGGCATGCCAAAAATCCAAGAGTCGAAGACAAAATGGCTCACCCTAGCGACAAGTGAAGCTTGGAAGCATTTGGATAGATCATTTGGCGAATTTGCATCCGAGCCTAGGAATGTTCGGCTCGGTTTGTGTACCGATGGGTTTGGTCCATATGGAAAGTTTGGGGGTCAATATTCATGTTGGCCTGGTCATCTTAACCCCGTACAACTTGCCGCCATCGATGTGCATGAAAAAACCCTTCATGTTCCTTTCGTTGCTCGTTCCTCGGTCCTAAAAATCCGAAGGGAAACTTGGATGTGTACATGCAACCCTTAATCGAGGAATTGAAGCAATTATGGGATGTTGGAGCAACTACTTATGATATTTCTAGGAAACAAAATTTCAATATGCGTGCCGCCATTCTTTGGACAATAAATGATTTTCCCGCTTACGGTATGCTATCTCTGGTCTACCGCCGGGAAAAAGGCTTGTCCTTATGGTATGGATAAATCCAAAGCTTTTTGGCTCGAGCATGGGGGTAAAGTTTCTTGGTTTGATTGTCACCGTCAATTTCTTCCCCGAAGATCATCCTTTTCGTAAAAACAAAGTAGCTTTTTGCGAAATAAGGTTGAAAAAGGGTCTCCACCACACATCATGTCCGGGGAAGAGTTGTGGTCATGTGTTAAAGACTTGCCAAAGGCTACGAGATGGACCGGATGCACTTAACGCTTTGAAAAAGTTGAAAAATGGGTGGTTCAAACAAAGCCGTCTTTGGGAGCTCCCATACTTGGAAAGATCTGCATCTTCGTCACAACCTTGACGTCATGCACATTGAGAAAAACTTCTTCGACCAACTCATTCACACAGCTTATGGATGTGAAAAAAACAGACGACGAGACAACGTTGCATCTAGAAAAGACATTGCTAAATTGTGCAAAAGGCCTCAACTTCATGTCACCAAGGATGCGAACGGAAAAGAAACTCCACCAAAAGCACCTTTCGCACTGGACAAGTCCCAAAGGAAAGTATTATGCAACTGGGTCAGAGATTTGAAATTTCCCGATGGCTATGCTTCCGACTTAACAAGATGTGTGGACATGCAGTCCGGTAAGCCGCACAAGATATGAAAAGCCATGACCGTCATGTCTTCATGGAAAGATTATTGCCGATTGCATTAAAGGAGTTGCTTCCGGTTCATGTGTGGAAAGTTGTCACCGAGATTAGCCTTTTTTTTCGTGATTTGTGTTGCTCCACCATCACAAGTAAGTGACATGGAAAGGTTGCAAAAGGACATAGCCGAGATCCTTTGTAAACTCGAAAAGATTTTCCCACCATCATTCTTCAATTCCATGGAACACTTACCAGTTCACCTTCCACGCGAAGCTAGGCTATGTGGTCCCGTGCAATACCGTTGGATGTATCCCTTTGAAAGGTACCTTATCCTTCATTTTCATATATCCTTTTTTATTGTTGTTCGCAATTGTGTAACTCTTTTTTATAACCACCTTCTTAGGTTCCTCAATCATTTGAAACGCAAAATTGGTAACAAGGCTCGTGTGGAGGGTTCTATTTGTAATGCGTACTTGTGTGAAGAGATTGCAAACTTCTGTTCAAACTACTTTCAAGCAAGGAGTGGATACTAAGACACGAGATTCAGGCCGTAATGTAAATGATGAACTTGATAGGATGCTCGACGAAACCTGTCCCGCAGCTATTCAGGGTTAATTGTGGTCGGCCGTCTAATGCGGGAGGAACACGATTTTTAACCGAAGTGGAACTACAACGTGCACACCTATATGTGTTAGCAAATACAGGGCATCTTACAAGAATTTGAGAAGTAAAACACTTGTTATTAATCATATTATTTATAAATTTAACTTTCATTTTAAATTTAGACATTAACAATTGTTATGTTTGTAAGGGATTTCGAGGACCACATTCTTCAAATTCGACCTACTCTACGTAGGGAAGATGTGTGGGTGCAACATGAAGCGGAATACCTTGATTGGTTTAGATCGAAAGTGAGTTTGTGTGACTATAGGTTATTCAATAGGTTATTAAAGAAATGTTAATGTATTAACAATATGAATGAATTTCAATAGGTTATTCAAGACAAACCCAATGATGATGTATTGTTTGCTTTGGCAATGGGTCCTTCGACATTAGTTCGCACTTGGAATAGATACTATGTTAATGGATACAATTTCCAAACAAAAGCATCAAGCAACCACAAATCCACCATGAATTATGGAGTGTGTGTGTCTAATGACGGTGGGAGTGATTTCTTTGGGATTCTAGATGATGTTATAGAATTGAAGTTTACCTAGGTGCTCGTAGTCAATATAGCACTGTTTTGTTCAAGTGCAATTGGATGGACAATGTGAGGGGAATGAACATCGATCAATACAAGCTAGTTGAAGTCAACCACACCAAGAAATACCCCAAGTTTGATCCCTTTGTGCTATCATACCAGGTTAGCCAAGTATATTTCGCACCGTACCCAAGCTTGAAAAGAGATCGTGCTCAATGGTGGGCTGTGTTTAGGACAAAGGCAAGGTCTGTGATTGATGCTCCGGTTGACTTCGACTTCCTTCAGGAGACAAGTGTTGGGACTCCAACGCTTTGTGATCCAAATGATATTCCCGATTATGAAGGTGGTAATGATGTCGAGTGTGTTGAAGGAGATGACGAAGAAATTTTGTTTGAAGCCCCATCAGGTGATGATGAAGAAGAGTCTAGTTTCGAGTCCGGAGAAAGCGAGGATGATGACGATAACGATGACGATGACGATGATGGTTTTTGGGATGACGATAGTGATGATGAACTAAGCGAGGATGGGAATTCACTTTGATTTGTTTGAGTATATCATAGCTTGTATTAAGGACAACATTTCAATAAAAATATAGGACTTTTGTAATGAAATGTTGAAGATTACTTGTTATGACATTTCCATCTATGGTTTTTCTTCTTGTTGTTGAGTAACATGATCCATTCCCGCATTAATATTTATGTTTCCTCTGCCTTGCTTTCTCCCCACTTCAAACCTAGTAATTATTATACAGGGGACACAAACTTCTTTTGTTTTTTGGATTAAAAAGCTAAAACATTGATTACCTAAATTATATAGGACTACTTCATAATCTACGCCACCGACTTAGTTTAGATTATTGGTACATGCAAATCTCTAACAAGGCCCATCTTTGTTTGCTTGCCTTTAGCAGGGGGAGGGGAGGGGGGCGAGGGGGGAGGGCGGGGGGAGGGGGGCTACGAGGCCGCAGGGGGAGGGCGGGGGAGGGGAGGGGGTAAGGGCGGGGGTGCAGCCAGGTGAGGAGGGGGATGGCAGGGGAGGGAGGAGGGGCTGCAGCCGAGCCAGGGGGAGGGGGGGGAGGCGGGGAGGGAGGAGGGGGCAGCCGCCAGGGGGGCAGTGAGGGGGGGGAGGCGGGGGGAGGGAGGGGGAGGGGAGGGGGTAAGGGCGGGGTGCACGCTTGTGAGGGGGGAGGCGGGGGGGAGGGAGGGGCTGCAGCCGCCAGGGGGAGGCGGGGGAGGGCAGGGGGAGGGGAGGGGGCGCAGCCGCCAGGGGGAGGGCGGGAGGGGAGGTGGGCCGCAGGCCGGCAGGGGGGCAGCTTGTGAGGGGGGAGGGGAGGGGAGGCAGCCGCCAGGGGGAGGAGGGGGCCGCAGCCGCAGGGGGAGTAAGGGGGGGGGAGGGGCTGCGAGCCGGCGGGGAGGGCAGGGGAAGGGAGGGGAGGGGGGCGAGGCCAGGGGGGCACTGGAGTGGGGGAGGGCGGGGGAGGGCGGGGGGGGAGGGGGGGTAAGGCGGGGGTGCACTGTGAGGGGGGGAGGCAGGGGGGAGGGAGGCTGGGGAGCCGCCAGGGGGGAGGGGGGGAGGGCGGGGGGGGGAGGGGGGGCGCAGCCGCCAGGGGGGTGGGCGGGGGGGGAGGGGAGGGCAGGCAGCCGCCAGGGGGCACTTGTGGGGGGGAGGGCGGGGGGAGGGGAGGGGGGCTGCAGCCAGCAGGGGGGAGGGCGGGGGAGGGCGGGGAGGGAGGGGGCTGCAGCCGCCAGGGGGGGGGGGAGGGGTGCTGCAGCCGGTAGGGGGGGGTGAGGGGGGAAGGGCGGGGGGAGGGGAAGTCCGGGAAGAGGATGGATTTGAGGGAAGAAAGAGGAAGGCAAAGAAAAGGGATGAAAATGTGGCATTGCTTCCTTTGTAAAGGAAAAATGTTTTTCACCCTTGAAAGAAGTATCTTACGCGTTTCTACTTTCTTGCATTTTAGGTAATCATGTCTAATCCTAAGGGCCGCGGAGGTCGAGGTGGCTTAGGTGGAAGCCAAGGTCGTGGGACTTTGACTCCGAGGGAGCTTTTTCAGTCACCGATGTACAAGGAAGCCGGAACCCTATGTCGAGACACCGGGAGATGATTCACGTGCACGTGACATTGGTGAGCACGTACGAGACTCCGATGACTCATACGGAGGAAGGTGAAGGTTCGAACCGTGCACCAAGAAAGGTTTTAAGCCCTACTGGATTGTGGTAAGTTCGTAAGCCTTCATTTCATGATATTTGTATGCAATGATATTCACAATTCACGTGTTTGTTTGGTTTTCAATTCAGGTTTGATGATAACAAGGTTAGTGGGTCCATCACTGACATTTTCCAGGGCCATTTTCGACAACCATGGTTCAATTACAGTGAGGTCGATGATGCAACAAAGACGCATTGGTGGAACATTTTCACAAGTATGTATGAATCGAATTATGAAAAATGAAATTGATTATATTACTTTATTAATATCTTTGTTTAATGTTTGACTAAAGGGTATTTACGAATGGCCTCCTGAGTTAGAAGGCCTAGTGAGGAAGGATTACAAGAAAAAAGCTTCATCTCGTCTGCGAGACTTGCGATACTGGGTGGTTAAGAAAGCCAAAGAAAGGCCAAAATGGTTGGGGGAGACGATATACGAAGACATGAAGAAGAGAAGTGAAGACCCAACATTTCGGGAAAAATCTGAACAGGCGAAGAAGAACCGAAGAGGTGGCTCCCTGTCTAATCCAATTGAGCCGTCACACTTTCAGGGTTCTATTTCGGCGGCACAGCATGCTAGGAAGATGGTAAATATGTTTCATATCTACTACTTAGTGTAATTTACATGAATATGTTCCATAAAGCCTTTGTTAATTCAACAATGTCTACAGGCAAAGAGTAGAAGAGGAGTACTCCCTACTTGCTCCCGAGTTGTTCTTGAAGACTCATTTCAAGACTGTTCTCGGAAAAGGAGAAGTTCCAGCAAACAAGAAATCAAAGCAAATCTCGGTACATACTTCTAAACATATATTTATAGGCAAATATGATTGAAAAGTTTGATGGTAGTTTAAGTTAGAACCAAATGTAGGCTAATATAGGCCATTTTAGGCCTTTTTACTTGAAATTGAATGAATACGAGTACTTTGATGTTAGTTTAAGTTATAATCACCTCAAACATCATATATGTGGTTAGTTTAGTGTATTTATATGTTGTTTTGATTGAAAATACACAAAGTAGGAAAGTTAGAACCAAATCTAGGCCAATATAGGCCTTTTTAGGCCTTTTTACTTGAAATTGAATGAATACGAGTACTTTGATGCTAGTTTAAGTTATAACCACCTCAAACATCATATATGTAGTTAATTTAATGTATTTATAAGTTGTTTTGATTGAAAATACACAAAGTAGGAAAGTTAGAACCAAATGTAGGCTAATATAGGCCATTTTAGGCCTTTTTACTTGAAATTGAATGAATACGAGTACTTTGATGCTAGTTTAAGTTATAACCACCTCAAACATCATATATGTAGTTAGTTTAGTGTATTTATATGTTGTTTTGATTGAAAATACACAAAGTAGGAAAGTTAGAACCAAATCTAGGCCAATATAGGCCTTTTTAGGCCTTTTTACTTGAAATTGAATGAATACGAGTACTTTGATGCTAGTTTAAGTTATAACCACCTCAAACATCATATATGTAGTTAGTTTAGTGTATTTATAAGTTGTTTTGATTGAAAATACACAAAGTAGGAAAGTTAGAACCAAATGTAGGCTAATATAGGCCATTATAGGCCTTTTTACTTGAAATTGAATGAATACGAGTACTTTGATGCTAGTTTAAGTTATAACCACCTCAAACATCATATATGTAGTTAGTTTAGTGTATTTATATGTTGTTTTGATTGAAAATACACAAAGTAGGAAAGTTAGAACCAAATCTAGGCCAATATAGGCCATTTTAGGCCTTTTTACTTGAAATTGAATGAATACGAGTACTTTGATGTTAGTTTAAGTTATAATCACCTCAAACATCATATATGTAGTTAGTTTAGTGTATTTATATGTTGTTTTGATTGAAAATACACAAAGTAGGAAAGTTAGAACCAAATGTAGGCTAATATAGGCCATTTTAGGCCTTTTTACTTGAAATTGAATGAATACGAGTACTTTAATGCTAGTTTAAGTTATAACCACCTCAAACATCATATATGTAGCTAGTTTAGTGTATTTATATGTTGTTTTGATTGAAAATACACAAAGTAGGAAAGTTAGAACCAAATGTAGGCTAATATAGGCCATTTTAGGCCTTTTTACTTGAAATTGAATGAATACGAGTACTTTGATGTTAGTTTAAGTTATAATCACCTCAAACATCATATATGTAGTTATTTTAGTGTATTTATAAGTTGTTTTGATTGAAAATACACAAAGTAGGAAAGTTAGAACCAAATGTAGGCTAATATAGGCCATTATAGGCCTTTTTACTTGAAATTGAATGAATACGAGTACTTTGATGCTAGTTTAAGTTATAACCACCTCAAACATCATATATGTAGTTAGTTTAGTGTATTTATATGTTGTTTTGATTGAAAATACACAAAGTAGGAAAGTTAGAACCAAATGTAGGCCAATATAGGCCTTTTTAGGCCTTTTTACTTGAAATTGAATGAATACGAGTACTTTGATGCTAGTTTAAGTTATAACCACCTCAAACATCATATATGTAGTTAATTTAATGTATTTATAAGTTGTTTTGATTGAAAATACACAAAGTAGGAAAGTTAGAACCAAATGTAGGCTAATATAGGCCATTTTAGGCCTTTTTACTTGAAATTGAATGAATACGAGTACTTTGATGTTAGTTTAAGTTATAATCACCTCAAACATCATATATGTAGTTAGTTTAGTGTATTTATATGTTGTTTTGATTGAAAATACACAAAGTAGGAAAGTTAGAACCAAATGTAGGCTAATATAGGCCATTATAGGCCTTTTTACTTGAAATTGAATGAATACGAGTACTTTGATGCTAGTTTAAGTTATAACCACCTCAAACATCATATATGTAGTTAGTTTAGTGTATTTATATGTTGTTTTGATTGAAAATACACAAAGTAGGAAAGTTAGAACCAAATCTAGGCCAATATAGGCCATTTTAGGCCTTTTTACTTGAAATTGAATGAATACGAGTACTTTGATGTTAGTTTAAGTTATAATCACCTCAAACATCATATATGTAGTTAGTTTAGTGTATTTATATGTTGTTTTGATTGAAAATACACAAAGTAGGAAAGTTAGAACCAAATGTAGGCTAATATAGGCCATTTTAGGCCTTTTTACTTGAAATTGAATGAATACGAGTACTTTAATGCTAGTTTAAGTTATAACCACCTCAAACATCATATATGTAGCTAGTTTAGTGTATTTATATGTTGTTTTGATTGAAAATACACAAAGTAGGAAAGTTAGAACCAAATGTAGGCTAATATAGGCCATTTTAGGCCTTTTTACTTGAAATTGAATGAATACGAGTACTTTGATGTTAGTTTAAGTTATAATCACCTCAAACATCATATATGTAGTTAGTTTAGTGTATTTATATGTTGTTTTGATTGAAAATACACAAAGTAGGAAAGTTAGAACCAAATATAGGCCAATATAGGCCTTTTTAGGCCTTTTTACTTGAAATTGAATGAATACGAGTAGTTTGATGCTAGTTTAAGTTATAACCACCTCAAACATCATATATGTAGTTAATTTAATGTATTTATAAGTTGTTTTGATTGAAAATACACAAAGTAGGAAAGTTAGAACCAAATGTAGGCTAATATAGGCCATTTTAGGCCTTTTTACTTGAAATTGAATGAATACGAGTACTTTGATGCTAGTTTAAGTTATAACCACCTCAAACATCATATATGTAGTTAGTTTAGTGTATTTATATGTTGTTTTAATTGAAAATACACAAAGTAGGAAAGTTAGAACCAAATGTAGGCTAATATAGGCCTTTTTAGGCCTTTTTACTTGAAATTGAATGAATACGAGTAGTTTGATGCTAGTTTAAGTTATAACCACCTCAAACATCATATATGTAGTTATTTTAGTGTATTTATAAGTTGTTTTGATTGAAAATACACAAAGTAGGAAAGTTAGAACCAAATGTAGGCTAATATAGGCCATTTTAGGCCTTTTTACTTGAAATTGAATGAATACGAGTACTTTGATGCTAGTTTAAGTTATAACCACCTCAAACATCATATATGTAGTTAGTTTAGTGTATTTATAAGTTGTTTTGATTGAAAATACACAAAGTAGGAAAGTTAGAACCAAATGTAGGCTAATATAGGCCTTTTTAGGCCTTTTTACTTGAAATTGAATGAATACGAGTAGTTTGATGCTAGTTTAAGTTATAACCACCTCAAACATCATATATGTAGTTAATTTAATGTATTTATAAGTTGTTTTGATTGAAAATACACAAAGTAGGAAAGTTAGAACCAAATGTAGGCTAATATAGGCCATTTTAGGCCTTTTTACTTGAAATTGAATGAATACGAGTACTTTGATGTTAGTTTAAGTTATAATCACCTCAAACATCATATATGTAGTTAGTTTAGTGTATTTATATGTTGTTTTGATTGAAAATACACAAAGTAGGAAAGTTAGAACCAAATGTAGGCTAATATAGGCCATTTTAGGCCTTTTTACTTGAAATTGAATGAATACGAGTAGTTTGATGCTAGTTTAAGTTATAACCACCTCAAACATCATATATGTAGTTAGTTTAGTGTATTTATAAGTTGTTTTGATTGAAAATACACAAAGTAGGAAAGTTAGAACCAAATGTAGGCTAATATAGGCCATTTTAGGCCTTTTTACTTGAAATTGAATGAATACGAGTAGTTTGATGCTAGTTTAAGTTATAACCACCTCAAACATCATATATGTAGTTAGTTTAGTGTATTAATAAGTTGTTTTGATTGAAAATACACAAAGTAGGAAAGTTAGAACCAAATGTAGGCTAATATAGGCCTTTTTAGGCCTTTTTACTTGAAATTGAATGAATACGAGTACTTTGATGCTAGTTTAAGTTATAACCACCTCAAACATCATATATGTAGTTAGTTTAGTGTATTTATAAGTTGTTTGGATTGAAAATACACAAAGTAGGAAAGTTAGAACCAAATGTAGGCTAATATAGGCCATTTTAGGCCTTTTTACTTGAAATTGAATGAATACGAGTAGTTTGATGCTAGTTTAAGTTATAACCACCTCAAACATCATATATGTAGTTAGTTTAGTGTATTTATAAGTTGTTTTGATTGAAAATACACAAAGTAGGAAAGTTAGAACCAAATGTAGGCTAATATAGGCCATTTTAGGCCTTTTTACTTGAAATTGAATGAATACGAGTACTTTGATGTTAGTTTAAGTTATAATCACCTCAAACATCATATATGTAGTTAGTTTAGTGTATTTATAAGTTGTTTTGATTGAAAATACACAAAGTAGGAAAGTTAGAACCAAATGTAGGCTAATATAGGCCATTTTAGGCCTTTTTACTTGAAATTGAATGAATACGAGTAGTTTGATGCTAGTTTAAGTTATAACCACCTCAAACATCATATATGTAGTTAGTTTAGTGTATTTATAAGTTGTTTTGATTGAAAATACACAAAGTAGGAAAGTTAGAACCAAATGTAGGCTAATATAGGCCATTTTAGGCCTTTTTACTTGAAATTGAATGAATACGAGTAGTTTGATGCTAGTTTAAGTTATAATCACCTCAAACATCATATATGTAGTTAGTTTAGTGTATTTATAAGTTGTTTTGATTGAAAATACACAAAGTAGGAAAGTTAGAACCAAATGTAGGCTAATATAGGCCTTTTTAGGCCTTTTTACTTGAAATTGAATGAATACGAGTAGTTTGATGCTAGTTTAAGTTATAACCACCTCAAACATCATATATGTAGTTAATTTAATGTATTTATAAGTTGTTTTGATTGAAAATACACAAAGTAGGAAAGTTAGAACCAAATGTAGGCTAATATAGGCCATTTTAGGCCTTTTTACTTGAAATTGAATGAATACGAGTAGTTTGATGCTAGTTTAAGTTATAACCACCTCAAACATCATATATGTAGTTAGTTTAGTGTATTTATATGTTGTTTTAATTGAAAATACACAAAGTAGGAAAGTTAGAACCAAATCTAGGTCAATATAGGCCTTTTTAGGCCTTTTTACTTGAAATTGAATGAATACGAGTACTTTGATGCTAGTTTAAGTTATAACCACCTCAAACATCATATATGTAGTTATTTTAGTGTATTTATAAGTTGTTTTGATTGAAAATACACAAAGTAGGAAAGTTAGAACCAAATGTAGGCTAATATAGGCCATTATAGGCCTTTTTACTTGAAATTGAATGAATACGAGTACTTTGATGCTAGTTTAAGTTATAACCACCTCAAACATCATATATGTAGTTAGTTTAGTGTATTTATATGTTGTTTTGATTGAAAATACACAAAGTAGGAAAGTTAGAACCAAATGTAGGCTAATATAGGCCTTTTTAGGCCTTTTTACTTGAAATTGAATGAATACGAGTACTTTGATGCTAGTTTAAGTTATAACCACCTCAAACATCATATATGTAGTTAATTTAATGTATTTATAAGTTGTTTTGATTGAAAATACACAAAGTAGGAAAGTTAGAACCAAATGTAGGCTAATATAGGCCATTTTAGGCCTTTTTACTTGAAATTGAATGAATACGAGTACTTTGATGTTAGTTTAAGTTATAATCACCTCAAACATCATATATGTAGTTAGTTTAGTGTATTTATATGTTGTTTTGATTGAAAATACACAAAGTAGGAAAGTTAGCACCAAATGTAGGCTAATATAGGCCATTTTAGGCCTTTTTACTTGAAATTGAATGAATACGAGTACTTTGATGCTAGTTTAAGTTATAACCACCTCAAACATCATATATGTAGTTAGTTTAGTGTATTTATATGTTGTTTTGATTGAAAATACACAAAGTAGGAAAGTTAGAACCAAATGTAGGCTAATATAGGCCATTTTAGGCCTTTTTACTTGAAATTGAATGAATACGAGTACTTTGATGCTAGTTTAAGTTATAACCACCTCAAACATCATATATGTAGTTAGTTTAGTGTATTAATATGTTGTTTTGATTGAAAATACACAAAGTAGGAAAGTTAGAACCAAATCTAGGCCAATATAGGCCTTTTTAGGCCTTTTTACTTGAAATTGAATGAATACGAGTACTTTGATGCTAGTTTAAGTTATAACCACCTCAAACATCATATCTGTAGTTAGTTTAGTGTATTTATAAGTTGTTTGGATTGAAAATACACAAAGTAGGAAAGTTAGAACCAAATGTAGGCTAATATATGCCATTTTAGGCCTTTTTACTTGAAATTGAATGAATACGAGTACTTTGATGCTAGTTTAAGTTATAACCACCTCAAACATCATATATGTAGTTAGTTTAGTGTATTTATATGTTGTTTTGATTGAAAATACACAAAGTAGGAAAGTTAGAACCAAATCTAGGCCAATATAGGCCTTTTTAGGCCTTTTTACTTGAAATTGAATGAATACGAGTACTTTGATGCTAGTTTAAGTTATAACCACCTCAAACATCATATATTTAGTTAATTTAATGTATTTATAAGTTGTTTTGATTGAAAATACACAAAGTAGGAAAGTTAGAACCAAATGTAGGCTAATATAGGCCATTTTACCCACTTTATTTTACTTGAATTTGAGTATATTTAACCAAATGCAGGAGACGTACAAGAAGAAGCTGGATCATTGTACCACTCAGGGGTCACAGCCGAACCCTGATCTGTTGTATTGGGAGACAGTTGGGGGGAGGAACCGAGGAAAAGTTCAGGGGTTGGGTCAGGGAGATCATTTGTACTACAACTTTTCATCAGGGCGAGGAGATAGCGGCTCTTCACAACCATATGAGCCGTCCATTTTATCTCGGATTGAGGCGCGAGGTGGAGGCAAAGGTCGCTGCGCGGATGGAAGAGGTGGAGGCAATGGTCGCAAGCACGGGTGGAAGCGTCAAGTCGGGCCATTGTTGAGGAAATGATGAGGAACATGTCTAGTTTCGGCCACTTGTCATCGGGTTGCGGCCCAGGCCCCCCTCCACATCGCAGACCAGACGATGACCCAGGGTTTGGTGGTGGCGGTAGTGCTACACAGACACCCTTGACAGTGTAGTGTTTTTGCTTTCGGCAACTTGGTAACTAACTTTTATGCATTTAGTGTCAATATTTATCGGCATCTCGCTTTGTTTCTAGATGTGTCGGGTTATTTTTTTTGGAACCCGACTTCTACTTTATTTCTCGACACCGGATCTATTTTGCGTACATATATTTAATCTAGGTAGTTTGTCTAACTATAGACATTTAGTGTCTATATTTATCGGCATCTAGCTTATTAGTTTCCAACTTTGTCGATATATATTTTTTGTAAACACGTAATTCTACTTTATTTCCCGACATCGGGATCTATTTTGTGTACATAATTGTAATCTATTTCATGTAATTATACAAGTATCAATGCAAATTACAAGTATCAATGCAAATTGTAATATATATCAAAATTGCATATTTTTGTAATTGAATGCGATGGAGGAACAGACTTTAGTGTGGTCCACAAGCATGCACGTGTCTTGGAATACAGGTTTAATTATTGGTAACAACAAAAATATTCTAAATAATATTATTTCAAAAAAAAAACGACGGCTAAACATTAAATCAACGACGGCTAGGCGGTCGTTGCAAGGTATACCATGGACCCAAGGACTTCCTCTTCAACGATCGCTTTTACATAATAGCGACGGTTTATAACAGACGTTGATGTGGCCCATACAACGACTGTTAATAACCGTTGGGAGAATTACCGACGGTTTTAAACTGTCGCTAAATCAACGACGGTTTGAAACCGTCGTTGATTTAACGGCTGTTTAAAACAGTCGTTGGTTTGGTGCCAGCGTCGGTTTTTTGGAACGGTCGCTGATTACAAGTAAGCCGTCGGTATTTTACTCACCGACGGCTCAGCGGTCGTTGATTCTAAATTCAGCGACCCCCTGTGCACCGACGGCCAGTTAACGACGGTTTAGCGGTCGTTGATGTTTCACCGACGGTTTCCCTAATATTGCCGACGGCTTTTAGCCGTCGTTAAATTCAACCTTTCTTGTAGTGCTCCCTAAATAGCAGCTTAATTAGGACTAACTATAACTAATTGATTGGTTAAGCTGCTAATTAGAGATGCTGCTAGCGCAAATTTCCGTACCCCTTTATTGGGAAAGTTAAAAAATCTGAAAGTATCTAAGCATAGTGCAAAAACAAAACTAAATTATGTAATTATTACAACATAGTCTAAGTAGTTTTAGTATCATAGTGCAAAATATAGGTTACAATAAATATTTTATATTATTCAAACAGATATATTGCAGCGGAATTAAGCACAAATAGCTTTCAGACTTAAGCTAATTTTGAAGTTCATATTAATCCTGCAAAAAGGTAATTTCCTCTTATAAATACCAAAGATGCAATAATAATATCAAAGAGGATATCGAGTAATTTCCAAAAGCTTTCCATGAATATCACAATATATCATTCTCAATAATCAAACATTTTTCATACTCAATTATAAAATATCGAGTAATCGAGTAATTTCCAAAAGCTTTCCATGTATATCACAATATATCATTCTCAATAATCATTCAAACATTTTTCATACTCAATTATAAAATATCTTTAACTCCGGGAGGAACACGAATGGAGGGGGTAAGCCACAACTCCAGACTTTTGAGGGACGTGATCAGTCTCCCCACCTTTCGTATTTTCTGCTTGCAAGACTTCTAGGTCGTGACCCTAAACAAGGAGCAATACCCGCTCCATACACATAATGAGCAATACCCGCTCTACGAATGTTGTTCATCACTGCTTACGCAACTACTTCCTTTATATAACGAAACTTTTCCTATATAAGATACTTGTACTCAAATACTTTACCTAAATACTTATTCATAATCAATTATTTCAATTTTTTACAACAAACTTAACTTACCAAAAAAAAGTTTCGGAAAATAAGTTTGTTATGTCAAGTTCCACCGTTGCGGAAGAGTAACTAACAACAAAGGTTTAGAAAGGACACCGTGGCTATTTAGGATGGTTGAAAAGGTAATTAGCATGACATGACAACATATAGAGGTTCCACAAAGAGGCTCTTAATCATGGGGAAAAAGCTATGTCACGCAAGTAAACAAATATCAATTTCATGGTTCTTGGTTTTATGTCAAAGTGTGGCGGTTTAGACATGAGATAATATCATAATTTATATGCTTATCTAGGGGTTTGGTATGTCAATAAGTAAGTGAGTATATGCAGTATATAGTCGACATTCAAAGGAACATAATGAACCAAGAAAACAATGATTATTTAGTTTGGAAAAAAAACAGTTAGGCAAAATTGGTTCTTTAGGTGTTCTTTACCTATCAAACTTAGGTTGTGCGTAGCATATGATGGGAAAACAAAGCAAGGTTTTGTTTCATAATCAGGTCGTGAATATTCCAGAAGCATGGCATGAGAATCTTGCCACAAACGAGATCAATAATCAAGGCACAAATAAGGTAAAAGCAGGGTTCGACCAATTTATGGGAACTTGACATGCAACGATTTGTAATTCAAAAATCATTACCAAAAGTGCACATGCAACACTTTGAAAATAGTTACTTGCATTCCATGTATAAATCAGTAGGTTTATATCACATCATATATTCGAAATTCACATAATTTCCACAAATCAATTGCTACACACAAAAGCTAAAAGAGTAAAGTTTAGAGGGTGGTCCTTGTATACCTTAATTTGATGTTTAAAAGCTAAATCTCCTTGACCCACACTTAGCTTTCCTCCAGCAACCTTCTAAGTACCTTAAACACAACATGCATGGCTTAAAAATTAAGCAATTAACCCAAAGTAATCAAGCTTATAACCTAAAAACCTCATAGTTGCAACAACTGAACCACATCTTACCTTCCTTGATTTCCTTTGATGCTACTGACCTAGATCTCAAATTTAATGGTTGCCTAGTATGGAGGATGACTTGGGGAGTCTAGGATAATAATTGCATGCAGCATTCAGAGCAAAAATCCAACAAAATGAGCTGACAAAAGGTAGAAGTGGTTCACACCTGAACCACTCCAGTAGGTGAGAAAGAGAGGATAGAGATGATGAGAGGTTTTGAAAGCTTTTGTGAAGTGGATTCAGCTGAAGAAAATCAAAGGTTAAATAAACAAACAGCATAGGAATTAAAATAATCGGTGTACCTAAGAACGTTATTTCAGATCGTGATTCGCAGTTCTTGTCCAACTTTTGGCAGAGTTAGCAGAAGGCTTTAGGCACCAATCTCTTAATGAGTACAACTTTTCATCCTGCTATAGACGGACAAACTGAATGAAGAATTCAAACTATAGAGGATATGTTGCGATCTTGTGAATGGAGCATCAGGGTTCGTGGGAAGATCTCTTGGATTTAGTTGAATTTTTTTATAACAACAGTCATCAAGCAAGTATTAGTATGGCTCCTTTTGAAGCCTCGTATGGTCGGAATCGTACGTAGAAGTCCGGTATGCTGAAATGATATTGGTGAAACCATGGTTCTTGGACCTGAGTTCCTAAAAGTGACGGTGAAGCAAGTGAAAGTGATTCAGGAAAAGATCAAGGCAGCTCAAGATCGACAGAAGAGTTATGCTGATTTGAGGGGAATGGATGAAGAGTTTCGGGTAGGGGAAAAGGTATTGTTGAAAAAAACCCCAATGAAAGGGGGTGATGCGCTTTGGGAAGAAGGGAAAGTTGAGCCCAAAGTATATCGGGCCATATGAGGTATTAAAGAAGATCGTGAAAGTGGCATATAAGTTGGAGTTGTCGAATGAGTTAAGGCGAGTCCACGATGTTTTCCATATATCTCAATTAAGGAAGTATATCCCGGATGTGTCCCATGTGTAGCAACCTGAGACCATTGAGTTTGATGATAGCTTGACTTACGAGGAAAGACCTGTAAGAATCCTTGATAATAAAGTTAGAAGTACTCGGATAAAGGATGTTAAATTAGTCAAAGTGTTGTGGCCAAACCACCAGACTGAGGAAGCAACATGGGAAGCCAAAGCGGATATGCACAAGAAATACCCGACGTTATTTTCCGAGCTTATCGAGTTACGGGGTCGTAACTACTTTTATTGGGGGTAGAATGCGATAGAGTTTCGTGCTTTGACCATGTTTATTGCATTTTAGCATATTTTTGAGTCATTATATGTATTTGAGGCATGAGCATTTGAGTCAAAAACTTCTTTTCGCCTTAAGTTTGGAGGTCGAAACTTCTTCTAATTTAAGGGGGGTAGTTTGTAATACCCCATATTTTTGAATATTTATTTTAGTAATTAAATATTTATTTTCTAAATAAATATTTTAAGCAAAGGGTATTTTAGTAATTTAACTCGTTTCTAATTATTTTGGCGGGAGTGTGGCACCAAATTTAAATTCTAGCCAAAGTTCTTATTGAATTAGTATGATACGTTTTACTACGATACATTAAAAAATTTAGTAGATTGATATTTTTTCCTTTATGATGGGAATTTGAAAAAAAAAAAGTTGGACATTATGGCCGGCCACCCTTAATTGGGGTGGTTGTGATTTTTTTTTAAACCCCCAAATTAATGGTGTAGGTTACAAATCTTGGGATTAATCTCCTAATTTATGATGAAGGATACAAAATATTTAAGTTTGAAAATTAAGTACTCCTTGTTCTACACCTATGTCAAATGGCGTTTTAATTCCCTCTATGTGTCAAAGTTAAAATTAATTCCCCCCATACCGTCCACGTAGGACAAGGACGCAGAAAATTATTATTTTATTTTACGCTAGCAAAACCGCTACTTGAATTAGCGGTTTTGTAAGATAAACCGCTATCCCGAATAGCAATTTATTAATAACAAACTGCTACTACCACTAGCGGTTTACAAATCTAACCGCTAATGACAATATCGGTCTCCTCGTCCTCATATTCTTGCTTCCCTCGTTTCTTTCTCTTGCTTACCCACAGCCCACAGGCCACAATATGACTATCATAACAGTCACTATCCCCACCACTACCATTCGTCCTCCTCTTGCTTCCCCTCTCTACATCCGCCGCCAGCCCGCCACAACCACCAGCTATCTTTCTTTCTTCCACTGCAAACAACCCAAAATTATCTATTGCCTCCCTCGTTGATATTGAATCTTTGTAAGATATAATGATCGTGTGATGTTATCTACTTTGTCAAAAATTCAATTATGCAACACTCTTCGATTTATTGTGTTGCTTTATCTTTCTCCACTGCATGCAAGTTCAGATTGTGAGTTTTTTGTCATCTCCGGAAAGTTCAAGAGCAACAACTCCACCACCACCCATCTCTCTTCATCGCCAAAACCACCACAATCCAGGAGCAACAACTTAGGTTTGTGATTTTTTTTTCTTTTCAAAATTATGAACCCTAAATGAAGTTTAATTTTTACAAATAATTGAACAATTGATAATGTAGCTAGGTATCCTATTGCATATGTAATTGGAATTTTGTGAATTTGGGAATTGAATTAGTAGTATGTGTTGTGTTACTAAATTTTTGTGAATTTCTGATTTGGGGATCTTCATTTGTAGTATGTTGTGTGAATTTTGAATTTTTTTTCTTCCCCTCACACAAAACCGCTACTACGATGAGCGGTTTTCCTTCGTAAACCGCCACCTGAGATGGCGGCTTTTGCTACCTCAGCCACCTTGCTCACCATGAGGTAAACCGCTACTTTGAGTAGCGGTTTCGTCTGGGGAAAATAAAAAAATATATACTTCCTCCGTTCCATTTTAAATGAAACGTAGGGCCTTGGCACGGGGATTTAGAATAGGAGAGAGATAGAGAGAAAAAAAAAGAAGGGACCCATGTGATGAGGAGAGAGATAGAGAGAAGTGAATACCAAATAAGGTAACGTTTCACTTATTTTGAAAGGCCTAAAATAGTAAGTGTTTCATTTAAAATGGAACGGAGGAAGTATATATTTTCGTGTCCGTGATGACGTGGACGGTATGGATGGAATTAATTTTAACTTTGACACATAGAGGGAATTAAAACTCTATTTGACATTATCTAGGGAAAAAATTCATAAATATTCCAAAACTCAAGCCATATTTTCCCACACCAAAACTTTGAAGAATCGAAACTCTCTTGCTTCATGGTTCTTTCTTCTCTTCTTAATCTATTTTAGTTTGTATTTGTTATTCAAGTTTCAATTTTAATTTAAAGTTTCCATATTTTCATTAGCAAGTTTTTCATGTTAATTAGGTTATGCATATAGTTCTAATTTCTAGGGATTTATGTTTAAGTACATGTGGTAAATTACTTATTAGATTTTATATTCTTGATTGATTAGGAGAACTCTCAAGCATTAGACTAAGTGAAGTTGCTAGCTAGTATACTCTTTGTGCAAGATCAAGGTACGTTATGTAGCTAGATTTTTCGAAATGTGGTTTTATGTGTTAAAGTTGTTTGTTGATTTAATTGTTGAATTGATTTAGAAATTTAGTTAAAATAGTTACAACATTATTATTGTTCATTTTCGAAAATGAAAAGAAGGAATGAATTTACTAATCATAATGTTTTGTTATCATTTTCGGAAATTTAAATTACTATTACAAGGACTAGTTTGAATGGTTTATATGAACTTTGTGTGCTCAAAAGTTGTTTACATTATGAGAAAAGGAGAATTATCCATGACTTACTAAATCGTATTATTATATTACCGCTCGATGAACGTCAATAAGGGTTTATGCTTCAAAGTCCACTTGTTGGCAATTATTGTTACCCCTTGATATAGATCCGTGATGGGATGACTAGCTTGGGGGTGTACATACTTAGGTAAAGGAAGGGGAGATAAGAAGAGGAATTGTTTTCAAGATTATTTTAATCCAAGTTATCAGCTTAACATTTATGTATTTTCGTTCATCAAGTTTTACCAACTGAGGGAGATTGCTAACCATAAAAATAAACAATTATTTTATCGTTCATCAATTTTATTCTCGAAAGCGGATACTTATTCTTAGGGATTGAAATATTTTTATGGAATAAATAATTTTTTTATCGTTCATCAGTTTTATTTATTTTAACTTTCAAGATTTATTTAGGATTTATGTATATAGGATTATTTTCAAGATTAAATTTATTTTACATTCTATTATCGTTAATCAAGGGTTTTAAGCCTGAGTTTATTAGTAGTGGACCATAAAAACCGTTTCTCAAACCCAGCTCTCCTTCTCTTCCCCAAAACCTAAACTCTCTCAACCCAGCCATCTCTCTCTCATCCATAGCCACCATCGAAGGCTAATCTCATTCCACAGCTCTCCTTTGTTCTCAACGTAAACAGCCCGCTTTAAATTTACGAGACGTCCTCCGCGTGCGCCACCAATATCTCCGCCTTGGATCTAAATTCCAGCCACCAACGAAGGTCATCTCTCTCCTCCACGTGCGCCACCATCATCTCCGCTCTGGATAGGTTAGATATTGTTTATTTTCTTAATTTAGTCGGTTGGTTTTTGTAATTCGTTTTTTGTGTAATATATAATATTTTTGTAATTATTTTTTAGGATAATATTTGTATAAAGTTATTCGTT
Organism: Beta lomatogona; assembly: GCA_947646795.1. Taxonomy (NCBI): domain Eukaryota; kingdom Viridiplantae; phylum Streptophyta; class Magnoliopsida; order Caryophyllales; family Amaranthaceae; genus Beta; species Beta lomatogona. The sequence continues at coordinate 8,602,878 of CANSNZ010000063.1, read as the reverse complement.
TTTAGTTTCTATAATATTTGTATAATGTTTTTAATTTCATTTCAATTAATATATTTTGTTGATTTTTTTCTCTATCAGTTAAGTGCTATTTCCATTTCATTCATTCTTGTTGATCTTTCTTATTTTCATTCTTTTTTTTTTTTTTTGAGGGGAATTTCATTTTGATTAATTTTCATTAATCGATCGATTCTTTTCACTTTGAATAATTAGCCCGCCTTTTAATTTTGATTAATTAATTTGTCTTTTAATTTCGTTTGGATTAATTAATTTTTAAATAATCTGATTTTTGTGTAATCTGATTAATTTCATAACCTTGGATCTGATTTATGTTTTGGTACAATAATTTATGTTTTGGTAGAATGATTTATGTTGGTTAGATGGTGAGCAAAAGCTAGTTTTTTTTTTTATTGAATTAAATCCTAAACCGATCCGGTGGTATACAAAGTGGATCAATAAACTTCACCAACTGATTTGGTTTTTGTATTGAATTCGGATTTGTTAATTGTTAATCGATTTGTTCACAATCGGATCAGTTTTGGTTTCTCTACTGCTCCGCCCTATCCGTTCTGGTCCATTTTCCGGCTCAGTTAGACCCATTTTAACCACTGCAATTGTACATGTGGGACCTTTCACCTGTGATTTTAGACTAATATATATAAATAAGGTTAGCATATATGATGTTTGATTCGTCTCTGCTTCAGCAAATGTAAAAAGTGGATTGTAATTTGTAGCGATTTAATTAAAAGGAAGTGTAACGTATCGGGCATGGAAGGAAATGAAAAAATCATAAACACAGGACTGTCGCGCGTGAAGTACGAGGTGTGTCACTCTAGGCTCTAGCTACACATTACATTATTCATTTTTGTGGTCTTCCAAACTTGTCCGCGATACTGTGGAATTCGCTTCGGGATCTTTTCGAACATTATAGGTTATTTGGGGGTTTGGTTTTTTTTTTTTTTTTTTTTTTTGAGGAGAAAATGGGGAGGGGAGATATATTAACTAGCTAAGATTAAACTTCGCCAAGGAAATAATTCCTAGGGGAAAATTATCTACATACAATTGTTCGACCCCATTTTCAGGCACTAAGCGAGCTACAGAATGCGCCACAACATTCCCAACTTTCACATGTAAGCAAGAAAAAAATTTAAAAGTAGAGCTTATATGCCAGATATCATTAATAATAAGATCATAGGGTGTGTGACCCTTCTTCTTCGAGCAAATCGCCTTAACCACACTAAGTGCATCAGATTCGAGTTTAACGCGTTTCATCCCAAGCTTTTGAGATGTAAGAATCCCCAATTGCATTGCCATAGCTTCCGCAAGAGAAACCAACCAATCTGTCTGGAAGCGATTTACAGCAACAACAACTATATTACCCTGCTGATCACGAAGAATGGCGCCCAACCCAACACCGATCCCATCCATTAGAGCAGCATTTGTGTTGATTCTAATCACACCATCAGTAGGGGAATACCACGATGTTCGAGAAGGTGCCACCGTAGATACAAGTTTTACAACAACCTTACTCACATAAACACCATAATCCTGCACCAGTTTGATAAACCCAAAACCTCCATTTGCAAGATTCAGCCAAGGTTCCTGGAACACGACAGAATTACGGTATGACCATGTAGCCCAGGCAGTTGCTGCAAGTGAGAGCATCTCATCTCTATCAAGGTGATTCAAGAGCCATACAAATCGATCCCTAAATGAGGACGAAGGAGAAATAATAATCTTATCATAAAATGGCGAGTTGATCCAAACCAGCTGCACTAGTGGGCACTCAAAAATTGCATGATTAATTGATTCCTGCTCGCCCAAACAATATCCGCACAGCCCATCAGAAATAATATGGCGCTCTCGTAATCTTCCTTTAGTCACAAGTGCCCCGACACATGCTCGCCACAGAAAGTGTGAGAGTTTAGGAGGACTACCAATGTTCCAGATAGCTTTCCATACTTCATATGCTGCACCACCATATCTTAAGTTCCAGTTACGCACATGACCCAATCTACCAAGCCAATAGCCGGATTTCGTTGTATACACCCCATCCGACATTGGCCACCAGAAAAGTACATCACATGTTGGGCAAATACTTAGCTGAATATTTCGAACTACAGCAACATCCGCAGGCATGAGGTGAGTAGTGAGAGCCTCCACATCCCAAGTACCCCTCTGAGTGTCTATGATATCAGAAACCTTCAAATCCCCTGAGCTATTTGTATTTGGCAGCGGTACCACAATCGAAGTATCCCCTGGCAGCCAGGCATCCTCCCAAACGTTGATGTTTGCTCCATTCCCCACCCTCCACTTCAGCCCTTCCATGAGAAGAGATTTCGCTCCCCAAAAATTTCTCCAAACATAACTAGGATCATAGCCACGACGAGCATTGAGAAAATCACTATTCTTAAAATACCTTGCCTGCAACACTTTGGAGGCCAAAGAGTCCGGATTAGTGAGGAGCCTCTATCCTTGCTTCGCAAGAAGAGCTTGGTTAAAAACTCTAAGATCACGAAATCCCATGCCACCAAGTTGCTTGGGAAGACATAGTTTCTCCCAACTAACCCAGGGTAACTTACGTTCCGTTCCTTTTGCACCCCACCAAAACCGCGATAGCATGGAATGTATCTCATCAATAATACCATCAGGGATACGAAACAAGCCCAACATATATGTAGGAATGGCTTGAACCACCGCCTTAATGAGTACTTCTTTGTCCGGGCGAGACAGTAATTTTTCTTTCTAGCCTTGCAATTTCTTCCAAACTCTCTCTTTGATGCATGCAACAACCGCCTTCTTTGATCTGCCTATCATAGTGGGAAGACCAAGGTACTTTTCATGTCGCTCTACTTCACGCATTGCAAGAATAGATAGCAGCTCCTGCCATCTGGTAGCACACACATTGTTGCTGAACGTAACTTCAGATTTTTGAAAATTAATATTTTGTCCCGATGCTCGCTCATAAGTGCTAATAATTTCAGCAATTTTGGAGCATTCCTGAAGTGTTGCTCGAGCAAACAATATACAATCATCCGCGAAGAATAAATGGGAAATTCTTGGCCCCCCACGACTTGTTTGAGCACCATGGATAACAGCCTCATTTGCCACCTTAGAAAGTAGGGTAGAAAAAGCCTCCGCGCATAGCAGGAATAAATATGATGATATGGGATCACCTTGACAAAGACCCCATCCAGGTGCAACGTTACCCTGTATCATACTATTCCATTTAAAAGAGAAAGAGACACTGGCAAGGCACTCCATGATTCGCCGAACCCAGCTAGAAAAAAAACCCAACCTATGCATAACTTTTTCTAGATTACACCATTCCACCCTATCGTACGCTTTGCTCATGTCTAGCTTTAGTGCCATCGTAGTTTCCCGACCTTCATCGTAGTTTCCCGACCTTCTTTCCGTCTTTTCATAGCATGAAACAATTCAAAAGCAATGAGAGCATTATCTGTTATAAGTCTCCCTGGAACGAAAGCACTTTGTTGATGGGATATCAGATGTGGGAGAATATTTTTGAGCCTGTTAGCCATCATCTTCGAAATAATTTTGTAAACAACATTACAGAGACTGATGGGCCGAAACTCAGACATTTGTTGAGGCTCTTTACATTTCGGGATAAGAACAATGCATGCACGGTTTACCTCTGATAAGATCTCTCCATACCATTCCACCAATTCTTAATGAAAACAACAATATCAGGACCCACTATATGCCAAGCCTTTTGAAAAAATAGGGCATACATTCCATCGGCAGTAAGCACTAAATTTGGGGGTTTGGTTGAACTCCATCATTTATATTCATATTGCACCTACATATATATTATCAGGCCTCATCATAATGGGTGAATACGTTGGAGATACATATGGAGCCTACTGAGGTTGGCTTTGTCCGTTCCATCCTGACATCATCTGTTGTATAATTAAGATAATTAGCTTCAAGGATAAAAGGACTAAACATATATACATAATGAATCCTCGTAAATCGTGATTGTAGCAACATCATAGAAATAATTTTTTTAAGGGACATCATAGAATTAATCAAAAGTTGGTAAGTTTAACTTTTTGGGTAGATAGATAATAAATACTTGCAAACACGTCTGATGGTCAAATTGTTAATTAATTGTACAAGAAAAATAAGTTTTTACAAAGAATAGGTAAAAGCTTGAATCATTAATTACCATACGAATATTTTTGAAGTTTAACTTCTAATTAGAAAAACACTCAAAAGTAAAGAGAAAAAGATTAAGTGATCTGATAAAAAAAAATGTTTTAAAAGACGAGTATAATAAATGGACCAAACCCTTTCAAAGAGGGGGGAAAAGAGGAAACAAGAGATAAAGATTTACCAATTATGAGATAAAATATAATAGAGCATAACTTTTTTTTCTCAGGGAAAAAATAGATAAGAACTTTAAATAAGGGGAGCTCATCACCTTACGACTATTCATTTAAAGCATACAAACCGAGTCAGTAGAGAAACTCTCCTATGTTGAAGAATAAAAGTGATGAGGAATTTGGAGCTTTGTGAAATGTTTAGATTATATCTTTTTAAGTTATAACTTACCTCAATTTGAAGCTTTAAGGACTTAATGCACTTCACTGTGTCATCAAGGATCGATGCAGCGTCACTCTGCAAGTTATGGTATACAAGACGGATTACAAAAGGGCTTACCACATTATGTCACTCGACAACCGTTTGAAGTTGCAGAGGCACAGTGTATGCTATTCATATTATTATATCGCAAAATTATATATTTTCCATATTAGAGCATGATCAGACCCAAGGCTTAAGACTTGAGTTTTGATGATATGGCACATGCCCAACCTACATTTAAGACAAGATAAAATAATTTGCAGCATTGAGTTGAGTGAGTCGTAATAAAGTCTTAATTTTGTTAACAAATCAATACGGTATATAAATTGAAGAGTCTTAAATGAGTTTGAGAGGTAGAATACCTTGAGTTGCTTTCTCTCCAAGTTTTCTCTCGGTGCACGATAGCTTATCGTGCACCGTCGCCATGGTAAGACAATCTGGCGGGAAAACTCAAGGTGGAAATCATGGGAAACCAAAGGAAAAGAGTAAGGGACCAACATCGGATTCTCAAGCATTGCGAACTTGATCAATGGATGAGATAATGGGTATTGAGGCGATTGATTTTGGTTTGGGGGAGATTCTCACGCCGAAATCGTCGTTGAATCAACTGAAGCAACAATCTGAGGTCAGGCTCACTTTCAATGAATGGCTCCAATCCATTCATGATAGTGCTAGGAAGATTTATCAGTCAGGTTATAAGGTGCAATCAGGTAATCCAGTTCCAATTCTGCAACATTTTGATAATCTAGATGATGATGAAATTGAGGTTAATGATATTGAGAATGAGATTGGATTGGATGTAAATGATGTAATTGAGGTGAATTCTGGTGAGAATGGTGTGAATATAATTCAAAATGAACCAGTCCATATTGAAATGGAGGACATACAAGATGAAATTGACTTTTAGAATTCTTCAATTATCTGCTATGTAGTTGGATCTAATCCACCACTACAAGTAATGGAGGGTTTCATACGTCGAATCTGGAAGAATTTTCATGTAGATAAGGTTGCTTTGGTTAAGAGGGGTATGTACTTGGTGAGGTTTACATCTATGGAATTAAGAGACAGAGTAATGGAGGGACATTACTTCTTTGATAAGAAGCCAGTGATTGTGAAACCTTGGAATTCTGAGATGGATTTTGAGAAAGATGAATTGAAAACGCTGCCAATTTGGGTACAATTGAAGCTGAATTTGAAGTATTGGGGTGAGAAATCGCTTCATAAGATTGTATCTCAAATAGGGGATCCGATTAAGAGAGATAAACCTACTAGAAATAGGGATAAACTGCAATATGCCCGGATTTTAGTAGACATGAAGATTGACCAGGAGTTCCCTAAATGCATTCAATTTTGGAATGAATTTGGTTGTTTGACTAAGGTGCCAATTCTATTTAAGTGGAAGCATGTGCATTGTCAATCATGTAAAGGATTTGGACATACAGAATCTGATTGTAGAAGGAAGAAAACTAGGCAAGTGTAGGTTCCTAAGAATGCCCCAAATCCTAACACAACAAATTTTGGTGTACAAGAGCAAGCTGCACCTGTGTCAGTAGCTCCAGTTACAGAAGTAAGTAGGATTGCAGATGAAGAAACAGTGGATCATGAAGGATTTCAGAAGGCTCTCAAACCTATAAAAGTGAGGTACACTACTCATCACTTTCAGGCTTTAGAAGGGCAAGATGGGCAGTTAGCAGGTGATTAGCTGGAGGTACAAGATACCAACAGAGGCAAGAAGATAGTATCAGGACATGAAGGAGGGGGAGAACCTCCATATGTGAATGGATAAGATATTATGTTGGAATGTAAGGGGCTTAAACACCTCTACTAAGCAGGCTGATGTGAAAAGATATATTCACAGGTTTGCATTTGGTGTTGTAAGTCTCTTAGAGACAAAAATAAAAGCTCAGAATATAGGTTCATTGTATTAGAGGGTCTTTGGTGGATGGTGTTTCACTAGCAATTCAAGTCATCATGATGGAGGAAGAATCATTTTGGCTTGGAAACCTGGAAGCTTTCAGGTAAATGTACTGAAGTCTACTGCTCAGTTGATTCATTGTTTTTTATAGCCTATTAGTGGTAAGCAAGGATTTTATTGTACTTTCATTTATGCTTTTAATGAAAGAAGTAGAAGGATGGATTTGTGGAATGATTTGAGAGCTTTGAACACTGTTGATCCTTGGATTTTGTGTGGAGATTTCAATAGTGTAATGAATGTTGAAGAAAGGATAGGGTCTTTAGTGAGGGAGAATGAAATGAGAGATATGAGAGAGTGTATGATGTATTGTTCAATGGAAGATGTTAAAAGTTCAGGGAACTTTAATACATGGAACAATAAGCAGCAAGTAGTAGCTAGAGTGTTCTCTAAATTGGATAGAGTGCTTGCAAATTCAGGTTGGCAAGCATTATATCCTACTACAGAGGTATGTTTCCACAATGAGGGGGAATTTGATCATTCTCCAGCAATGTTAGCAGTGTATCCTAAAGTTTTAAATGGTATAAGACCATTTAAATATTACACTATGTGGAGATCATCTGCTCAGTTTGAAGAGAGGGTTAGCAGGGCGTGGAATGTTACTATCTCAGGTACTAAAATGTATCAGATTACTCAGAAGCTTAAAAGGGTGAAGTTGGCACTGAAGGAGTTGAATAAAGAAGGATTTTCAGAGATTCATTCAGCTGAAATTCAAGCATATCAAAATATGATTCAAGCTCAGCAACACATGCATAATGATCCAGGTGATTTGCAGATAGTAGAAGAAGAAATTACAGCTGTGAAGGAGTATCATTTTAAGCATAAAGCTTATATGGAGTTCCTTTCACAAAAGGCTAAACTGGCTTGGATCAAAGATGGTGATGAGAATTCAGCTTTGATACATCAAAGTATCAAGGCAAGAAGGCTTCAAAATCAGGTGTATAGTATCTATGACGAAGATGGCAACTGGTTTGATAATGCAGAGGATGTTTCAAAGGCTTTTTTAGCTTATTATGAGAAATTATTAGGGGGAAGTAGTCAGCACAGGACACCTGTTTTGACTCAGATAGTTCAAGAGGGGTCTTTGGTTACAGATGCTCATAGAATCATTTTGACTGCTCCTTATACAAGGGAGGAAATCAAAAGAGCTTTGTTTTCTATTCCTAGGGATAAGGCACCTGGGACAGATGGTTTTGGTACTTATATCTATAGGGATGACTGGTCCATAGTGGGGGAAGAAGTCATTGATGCTATGTTTGATGCTTTGCAAGCAGGGAAGATTTTGAAAGCCTTGAATACAACAGTTATTACTCTGGTGCCAAAAACAAAGTGCCCTAAAAATGTCACTGAATTCAGGCCAAATTCTTGTTGTAATACCATCTATAAGTGTATTACCAAGGTGACTTGTGCAAAATTAAGACAAGTTCTACCTGATTTGATAATGGAAAACCAGGGAGGGTTTGTCCATGGTAGATTTATTGTTCATAACATAATGGTTATTCAGGATTTGGTGAAGCATTATAGTAGGAAGAGTGTGAAGCCAAGGTGTTTAATGAAGATAGATTTGCAGAAAGCATATGATATAGTGAATGCGACTTCCTGAAAGAGATGATGCAGGCATTAGGCTTCCCTTCCTCTTTTACTGAACTAATAATGGAGTGTGTAACTACTCCTATGTTTTCATTGATGTTGAATGGACAAATGGAGGGGTTTTTTAAATCTTCTAGAGGTTTGAGACAAGGTGATCCTGTCTCTCCTCTACTTTTTGTGATTTGCATGGAATACTTGTCTAGGATATTGACAAAAATGGGAGAATTGAGTCATTTTCAGTTTCATCCAAGGTGTAAGGAGATGAAACTCACCCATATGTGCTTTGCTGATGACCTTATAATGTGTTGCAAGGGAGAATATAGGTTTGTTATGTAAATGCTGCAAGCATTTAAGCTTTTTTCAGACTCATTTGGATTGAAAGCAACCATTAATAAGTCTGCTATATATGCTTGTGGGATGCCTCAAGAGGATTTAAACATAATAACAGAAGCATCAGGGTTTACACAACAGAGTCTTCCCTTCAGGTACTTGGGTGTACCAATTTGTGCCAAGAGAATTAATACTGCACAATGTGGTGGACTCACTGAAAAAATCACAGCTAGGATCAGGGTATGGAGCTCAAGAAATTTGTCCTATACTGCCAGAGTCCAGTTGATTAATTCAGTCCTGATGAGCTTGCACATATACTAGGCTCAGGTATTTATTCTTCCTAAGTCAGTCTTGATTGATATAGGCAAGGTTTGCAGAGCTTTTTTGAGTGGCTGCCATTTTACAAATAAGTCTGGTGCTGTTGCTTGGGAACAATTGTGTACTCCTAAAGCAACTGGGGGACTTAGTTTCAGGAATATTCTATTATGGAATGTGGCTAGCTTGGCTAAGTATGTGTGGGCAATTGAAGCTAAGCAAGATAGTGTTTGGATAAAATGGATGGATGCAGTGTACTTGAAAGGGGCTGATTGGTGGAATTATATTCCTAAGGCTAGTTCAAGCTGGTATTGGAGGAGAATTTGTGCAGTTAAAGAACAGATTAAGCATGTTTATACACAGGGTGAATTTAATAGCATGAGTAGCTATTCTATTAAAACTGTATATAACAAGCTTATAGGTGAATCAGTTAAAGTCACCTGGGATACAGCTGTTTGGAACAGATTAAATGTTCCAAAACACAGATTTATATTGTAGTTAGCTATACAAGCTAAGCTCCATACTACAGCTAGGTTGGCTCAATATGGAATAAGTCAAACAGACTTATGTTTAATCTGTGCTCGCAGCAGAGAGGATCACATGCATCTTTTCTTTCAATGCCATTTCAGCAAACAATGTTTGAAGCAGATTAAAGAATGGTTGTAGATCAGGATTACTTCAGTTGATCTTGAACAACTGATCAGAAGAATTAAGAGAAGGAATAGATCAAAGTTTCGAAACAGACTATTTTAGCTAGTATAGCTGCAGTGGTATACTTAGTTTGGCATAGTAGGAATTTAGTATATTGGGAACAGCAAGTTCCTTGCATCAATAGAGTTGTTAAATAGGTTAAGAGTCTAGTTAGGCTAGAATATATGTTGTGTTACCTAAGAAGATAACTGTGAGAGATCAGGCTTGGTTTTCAAGTTTGTAAGGGATGAATTGTAATTAGTGCCTTGTTGGCTCATGGACCTGCCTAAAGGAGAGGGGGTCCAACCTAGTTGGTTCTTCTCCCTTTAGGTTTAGTTAGGTTGTAAAATGTGATTTGTGTTAATCTAATTTCTTACTTAGCAAAAAAAAAATGAGTTTGAGGCGTGAAGAGCTAAATTATGTTCAGTCTGAAAAAGTCTTAACAATACTTTAATTATATAACTAGTTTGTAGGCCCGGGCTATGCCCCAGTACTTATAGTTTTCATTATTAATAATTTACTTTAAATGATATCACAAAATATTATTTGGTTTAGTGGTTAAGACTTTAGTATATTATCTTGGAGGCCATGGGATCAAATCTTATACAATGCATTTACTATTTTTTTTTTTTGCATATGAATCATGTGTAGAATAACAACCTAAGGGAGAGCGCCATGTGGCGTCGTTCCTTTGTTAAGTACACCTTTTAATATATTAGTTAGGGGCGTTAACGAGCCGAACCGAGACCGAACTTGGGTAGGCTCGGCTCGGCTCGAGAAGGAGAAAGACCGAGCTCGGCTCGAGCTCGAAGCTCGTCGAGCTCAAAAATCTGGGCTCAGCTCGAGCTCGAAACAACTAAACCTCGACTCGGCTCGAGGCTCGGCTCGAGAAAATTTCTCGAACTCCTACCATGGTGTCACTCCTTCATGAAGCCATTGCTCGCCGGCCACAACAACGTTAAAATGCCACGACAACGTCAAAACACCACTCCTTCACGAAGCCACTGTTCGTCGGCCACAACAACGACAAAACGCCACTCCTCCACAAAGCCACTTGTCAGAACTAGTGGCGAAACTAGATGGGATGATTTGTTGAGAGTGTTGGCAGAGATGTCATGGGCTGGTTGCAGAGAAAAGGTTGAAGGAGGCGCTGGAAAATGTTGAAGGTGGCGCTGGTTGCAGAGAAAATGTTGAAGGTGGCGCTGGTTGCAGAGAAAATGTTGAAGGAGGCGCTGGTTAGTAGTTGTGTGAATTAGGTCTTTGAGGTTGAACGGTTGAAGGAGGAGTAATAAGGCTTTCAATAATTAGGGGGATTTGGGCCTAGAGTTGACTGCTACAATTTATGTGTTTTAATTGAAAGGCATTGGGTAACTTGAGCGTATGGAGCTAGGCCCTACAATTTATGTGTAAAAATTAAAAGGCATCGGGTAACTTGAGCGTGTGGAGCTAGGCCCTTATGTAATTTTTTTTTTTTGGGAGCTTCAAGTTAAATTTTTCTAATAGGATGTATTAAAAATCAATATATAACATAGTAATTTAAAATATATCGAACATGTTTGCGAGCTTTCGAGCCGAACTCCACAAGGCTCAGGCTCGACTCGTTAAGGTCTCGAGCCGATCCCGAACTCGAGTCGAGCCCTCTCGAGCCGAGCTTTGACCGAGCCGAGCTCGACCAGTTTGCGTAAATCTGAGTATTAAAAGAGGTGTTGGGCCAAATGAGGTAGAAATATGAGTAAATCTGATGTAACATATTATCGTATATAGATAAAATATAAGTGTAACAATTAAATAGAAACGACCTAAAAAAAATAAAACAATTAAAAAAACGGAGGTAGTAACTACAAAAAAAATAAACGTTAATGTACCTCATCTAGCAAATAGATATCATCCCTAGGATGGCCACAGTCAGTATCAGCTGGTAACAATGTATGATTGTTAATGAGTTCCGGGACATTAACTTGGAAATGATTATCATTAGGCAATGATGATTAATGATAATCTCCATTGATAATGCTTTGGTTAGCATCAATAATATGAAAATTATCATCAATGTCCTCATCACCAGTAGAAGAAGACGAACTCCTAATATTAATGCTGCTACAACCACAATTAATGCATGCCTCTTTTTGGTTTATCATGTTTTCTTTTTCCTTTTACGATGGAGATGATGATATCGTAACTGAAGAAATTATGACTATGAACAAACTCTTTCATGTATACAGTATATATATAGAAGTAGTATATTATATTAAGTCGTGTCAAAAAAAGAAAACAATAATAGGTTGGCCGGGTCCTTGTTTGACACTTGTACTTCTCTATTCATGTTGATTGTAGAGTGACCCTCCTGTTCTAGGAAGTAGAAGCCTATTGGCTAATATAAAATGGTAACCTCTCCCAAAAGGCAAAAGGAAAATTATAAGAGGCCATTAAAATTGAATATGAAGGCGGTCCAGAAGAGTACTTTATATCAGAAAACTAATTCAGCAACATAACGAGTAAGCATAGTAACACGCTCCGACTTTATCCTTTCCCTGCCATGGTGTGACTTTTACCCTCGTTAATATATAACTTTGATCATTAATATCTTTAAGAGTTAATTGGTTAGAACAGCACAATCTTTGGCTCTAGTGCAAGAAACAGCACAACCTTTAATGGGTGCAAAACGTAGCACCAACTTAAACACGTGGTGCAGAAAATAGCATAAATGACACTGGAGAACGGAGATTCCACCAGAGCTAAGGAATATCCATTATTTAAGTATTTTCTTTTCTATTTCTCTCTCTTCTCTTCTTCTTCTTCTCCATTTCTTTTCTATTTCTTTTCTATTTCTCTCCCTTCTCTTCTTCTTCTTCTCCAATTGAACTGCCAACTTCCAACTTCAATCTCAAAAAATTGATCTCCTCTTTACTCTTCTTCGCTGCTGTGCTACATCTTCACGACTTGACATCATCAACAAATTGACGTGTAACAATTGTAGCGGCTGATCTCAGTTTCTCCTTGCTTAATATTCCGAGGTCGCGCCATGGTCGCTCAAACTTCCTGGAACTCTTCTGTTTTGTGGTGAATTAGTACGGAGGGCCTGCTCCTTTGGGCTGGGAGTAATGCAAGGTTGTGGTGGAGATGATGTTTGGTGTGGTGGTGCTGCAGTGTTTGGGGCAGAGGATGACGTTGCTGGAGTGGAGTTGGTGTTTGGTGTGGTGAAGGAAGATGATGGTGTTGAGGGTAATTGTGGTGTTGTAGTGTTGTGGGATAGGGAAGAGGGTGGTGGTGGTAATGCAGGCGCACGTGACTTTAAGGTTGTGTTGTTCCTTGCACTTGACCCAAAGGTTGTGCTGTTCTACCAAATTAACTCTAACAAAAAAGGGGATGGAATTAAAAGAAAATACTAAAATAATAGAGATTCCCTAACTCCGGTGGAATCTCCGTTCTCCGGTGTCATTTATGCTATTTTCTGCCCCACGTGTTTAAGTTGGTGCTACACTTTGCACCCGTTTAAGGTTGTGTTGTTTCTTGCACTAGAGCCAAAGGTTGTGCTATTCTAGCCAATTAACCCTATCTTTAATTATATTTTTGTAAAAATTTAAAATCTTAGTTATATACTTTCTCCGTTTTTTTTTACTTGCATCGTCTACATATGCACAAGAAAATGATGCAAGTAAAAAAATCTGGAGATACAGAGAGGGGGACCCATGTGATAAAAGAGAGGTAGAGAGTAATTATTGCCCAAAAAGGAAATAATGCAAGTAATTTGCGATATCCGAAAATGGGAAATGATGCAAGTAAAAAAATCCGGAGGAAATATATTGAGATAAATCCAAAAATACTTTACATGCTAAAATTTGTATTGTATATTATTCACAAATTTCCCGTCAAAGTTAGTACATGAACAATGCAAAAGTTAAAATGTTGCAAGTGAAAGAAAATAGAAGAAGTATGAATTTTTTTTTTTTTATTTCATAGGGTGAATTAAACCAAGAGCAAGTATAAGTTGGTGCAACGACTTCTCATGGTCCTATCAGGGTACTAAGTAATTAGCTCACACTTTCGTTTTTTTTAGTTGTATACACAAATTTCGAGTCAAAATATATATAAGACAAGAAAAAAAGTAACAAAGAAATTTTGTTTCAATAGTGTATTGAGTACAATCTCTGTAGACAGTTTATAATAAAAATAAACTAAGTCCTCTGATTCTGTTCCGCAGTTGGAGATTGACACGTGTTGGTGTCAACCTGGATTTGAGTGTAGAGTGACGTTTTGTCAAAGTCAACCTGAGTTTGAGTGTGGGATGACGTTTTGTCAACGTCAACCTGAATTTGAGTTTTGTTTGAGTGTATTCGAATGAGGGCTGACAAAAGCTTGAATGTCAATCGAATTTGTTCGAGTGTATCTGAACAGTCAGCACGGATTTGATGTGCTTGAAAATAATGAACAGTCATCCCCTCAACTGAAAGATGTGAGGTCTAGTTAAAGGGAATGGAGTGCCCCTCATGGACTTGGTAGTTTATGGGTTTGGGCCCGTTTATGACTTAGAAGTCTTTTTTTACCTTTGTCTTCCGACCATTTTTTTGGACTAATGATATGGATCGTCCCGAATATTTTAGAACCCGAATTATATTTAATTCAAATATCTTATTTCAGTGGGCTAAAATTATTTAAATTGGGTTAGTTATATTTATTTTAGCTCAATAATTAACATATTTTTATATAGAACACCAATAAATTTTTAGTGCCTACAAATTACCCCCTCGAGACAGTGTCGCATACACGATTTTGAGTGTTTGACTGTGACAGTGTCTCGAATTTTAGTTTAGTTTAGCAATTAGGTGACAATTACCATGGTGCTAATGTTTGTTGCTTAGAGTCATAAACTACTCACAAGTCACAACTTTGTCTTGGACTTAGAAAAAATAATACTGAGTATTAGGGTTTTATTCACCAAAGGATGTATAAATACACGCCTAAAGCAGTTAGTGATCACTCCTCGGCCGTTGGTCTTCGTTTAATCAACTAGCATTGTGCTGACTCGCAACTAAGACACGAGCTTCAACTCTTGTGAATCAAGGTATGCCACATTGCCACAACTCTTTTTTTTTCTTCTTTATTTTTATTCGTTTTCCTTGGAATTCCGTATGATCAGTACATGCATCTGCTTTGAGTTTTTTTTTTCTTTTGATTATTTGTCTTTTCACTTTCTTTGCTGACAAATATTAGTGTAATTAGCAAGGTGATGATGGTTGACCTTCCTTCTTGTCTTGGTCAAAGCACATGAATTGTCCAACTTCTTGTCCAATAATTTGTCTTGCACTGCAGTATTGCACTAACACTTCTTTGATTTCGTTAATCATCATTGAACAAAATTCATCCAAGATTTACAAAAAATGATCTTGGCTGTATACGTCAATGTGTTTACGATTTTATGATGTTAGACCACCCAACAATCAAGATTACATATCAAGTTATGAGACCACTTTGAAACTTTGTCCTTAGCTGTATTATCAATCGCTAACTCGTGAACACTTGACCATGTTGTATTGCTTAATATTTCATCTGCATCGTCTCATCTGATGCTTCAGCCTTCATGCCTACAAGTACAACTCGACATGCAAACCATTTTTTTTTTTTGGGTCTTGACATATTATATTTGACTTGCATCATATCAGATTTTGTGAGATACTGAACTCCTAGATTTGCAATAGAAACATTACCAAAAACTCAAGACTAGTGAGTGATGGTAATTTTTTTTACACCTTTTATTCTAAAATATATTATCTGCATATCCCTTTTTGTTTATGTGCACTCGAGTATTTTTTTTTACTATATGACAGGTTCACATGAAGACTGGAATTTCGTCGCGATGGGCCATATGTCTTTAGCACTATGAGCCCATCAGAGGTGTTATTCATATGTCTTTTAGCACTGCGACACTGACACCTCCAGACGGTCCCTTGAATACGAAGATAGGGATTTCGTCGCGATGGGCCATATGTCGTTAGCACTGTGAGCCCATCAGAGGTGTTATTCATATGTCTTTAGCACTGCGACACTGACACCTCCAAACGGTCCCTTGAAGACGAAGATGGGAATATCGTCGCGATGAGCCATATGTCTTTAGCATTGCGACACTGACACCTCCAGACGGTCCCCTTACGGTCAGTCTCACCCTCGAGGTATGTTGCCTAACCTATGACTTTTTTCTTACTTCATGCTTTTATTAGAAGTACTTTTGTTTTGATGCTTTTTTAATTGTATTTGTCAAAGAAAGTTTGGCTTATTGTTTTGTCGTTCACAATGTACACTCTTGTGGGTTAGGAGTTTTTTTTTGTTTTGTTTCGCCGTCCACAGTTTAGACTCATGCGGGCAAGGAGTATCACAATGATTGCAATTTTTTTGCTGTGGCTGCACTCGAGTATTATTTTTTTTGTTACCCAAGCTACCTACGTATTTGCAAAAGAATAATTGAATCACTTTTACAAGATCAAGCCAACATAGTGCAAGTTCAATTTTCTTTTCAATATATGCAGTTTATCCTCTTGCTTAGGAGTTGTCATGTTTGATATGCAGTTTAGACTTTTGCTGAGGAGTACTCTTTTGTTTGTATGGGTATGCAGTTTATACTCTTGCTTAGGAGTTTCGGTTTTTTTTTTTTTTTTTTTTTTGCTTGCATGCTGTCAAGAATCAACTTAGGGAAAGCTCTCAAGAAAGTCATCGTTATGTAAAGCCTTATACCAAGAGAATTGATAAGTTGCAGATGCCTTTTGGCTACCAGCCCCCAAAGTTTCAACAATTCGATGGGAAAGGAAATCCTAAGCAACACATTGCTCACTTTATTGAAACATGCAACAATGTTGGTACCACAGACGATTTCCTCGTCAAACAACTTGTACGTTCTCTTAAAAGTATGGCCTTTGATTGGTACACAGATCTACCCTCATAGTCCATCAATAGTTGGGATCAAATGGAGGAAGAGTTCCTAAACAGGTTCTATAGCACTCGACTTATTGTCAGCACAGTTGAGTTGACTAAGACTCACGAATGGAATGATGAGCCCGTCATTGACTACATTAATCGTTGGCGTGCTTTGAGCATGCAATGTAAAGATCATTTGTCTGAAACTTTTGCAGTCGAAATGTGCATCCAAGGCATGCATTGGGATTTCATCTACATCTTGCAAGGGATCAAACCCAAAACATTTCAAGAACTAGCAAGTAAAGCGCACGACATGTAGCTTACAATTGCTTGTCATGAAAATGAATCAGACTAATCTGACGCATCAATGGACGATCCATCGACGCCATGATTGTGAAAATTATTCTAAGTGAAAGATCTAGGGGGACATGGAAACAAAACCTCATGGATACAAACAAAAGAAGTCCTCCAAAGCAAAAGGGTAAACTGCAAGTCTTAAATTCTAACTCCTAAGCAAGAGTATAAACTACATACCAAACGAAACAAAAGAAAAACTCCCAAGCAAGAGTATAAACGGCACATTTAAAAAAATTATCTCCTAAGCAAAAGTATAAACTGCAAGCAAATAAAAATGAAACTCCTAAGCAAGAGTTTAAACTGCACACCAAAAAATTCTAACTCCTAAGCAAGAGTATAAACTACACACCCAAGCAAAAACAAAAAACGAGACTTCCAATCAAGAGTATAAACTGCACACCAAAAAAAATCAAACTCCTAAGCAAGAGTATAAACTGCACACCCAAGCAAACAAAAACGAAACTCCCAAGCAAGAGGATAAACTGCACACCAAAAAAATCTAACTCCTAAGCAAGAGTATAAACGGCACACCCAAGCAAACAAAAAACGAAACCCCCAAACAAAAGTATAAACTGCACACCAAAAAAATTCTAACTCTTACGCAAGAGCATAAACTGCACACCCAAGCAAACAAAAACAAAAATCTCAAGCAAGAGTATAAATTGCACAAAATAATCTAACTGCTAAGCAAGAGTATAAACTGTATACCCAATTTAAATGGTGGAGCATCGTATTTTTTTTATTATTAGGAAAGAAAAACTTAGACTATCCCCCGTCTGTTTGGTAGGTGGTGAATTTAAAAGTTTATCCTCTCGGTGTAAAATGTAAACTTTCTTAGAATTCACCCACTCTGCACGTATATAAAATAATAATTAAATTTTATAAAAAGAATTGATTTTTATTTATAAATTGATTTGCTTTAGGAGACAACTTTTATTTTACATTTTCATGTGTTTTAGATTTATATTATACAATAAAGTCTTGTATCTTTTATCTATGGTGAAGTTGTGAAGTTTGAACTTCTATATCTCTCGATTGTCATGTTCTCCAGATTATAGTTTTTATTTATCTTATTATAATTGTGACATGATTTAGTGACGTGGGGAGCAGAATGAATAGATAATGGATATTTAGTTAGGTGAAATGGGAATTTACTTTACTATTCGATTGGTATAGTTCATTTGGATGGTAAGTAGTGCAGTAGGTGTTGGAACATTTATAGAGTAATGGGTTTTATTAGCTCATATGGTTATATACTAGAAGAGGAGGAGGTCTAGTATGTTAAGATTAGAATGCGCAAAATCACGTGGATGAATCAAGCAAGACAGTAGGTTGGTCGCGATCCGCGACCAGGAGACCGTCGCGGGTCGCGACCAGCGCCTTTTCGCGACTCGCGATCTGTATCGCGAGTCGCGACGTGTAGTCTGTCTTGGGCGTGAAATTTTGCGTGGACGGTTTATAACCGTTGTATTGCATACGTTATCCATTTAATGATGATTAAGTATTCTTAATCAGGGGATTAAAGGGAGATGAATGCTGTAACAGCTCTAATCAAGAGGGGATTTGATATTTGACCCTTGTCATTCATATGAGAGGAGTGGGGAAAAATCAGTTTTTCATATCCGAAGAGACTTGCTTTACTTGAGAGAAAACTTGCTACTTTCTCTCTAGTGTTCTTCACAAAACTTCAAACACAAAGTTCTTGTTGATTCACTTAGAAGATCATCTAGTGAATTGTTTTCTCCATTGTATCTCATTAGTTATTTCGTGTTAACCCGGTGATCCTAAAGGGGCGAAATTAAACTAATAGGAAAGCGTAGTTTCCGTGCCTTGGAGTGGTATATCCGGTTCCCTTGTTTGATCACACTTCTAACAATCTATTAGTTTAATTTTTCTTTCTTTTCGGATATGGCTCAATCACTCAAGGACATGACTATGAACTTCCAAAAGTTGGACAAGTTTGAGGGGGTGGGTTATCGAAGATGGCAAAAGAAGATGCACTTCTTGTTGACAACTTTGAATGTGGTGTATGTTCTATCAACACCCATGCCACCATTCCCGAAAGATGGAGAGGAAGAGTCCGTGTAGACTACAAGGAAGAGGACAAAGTGGGAGAATGATGACTACATTTGCCGGGGTTACATCCTCAACTCTCTTACCGACCCTTTGTTCGACCTTTATCAAAATGTGGAGAGTGCAAAGGAACTTTGGGGGCCAAGTATATTTCAGAAGATGCTTCAAGTAAGAAATTTCTTGTTAGTAATTTTAGTTCATTTAAAATGACTAGTGATCGGCCTATTATAGAGCAATTTCATGAAGTTCATCATATTTTGAACCAAATTAGATCACATGGTATGGTGATGGATGAGGCTATTGCCGTAGCCTCAATCATTGATAAATTACCACATTCTTGGAAAGAAACTAAGCATTCCTTGAAACATAGGAAGGAAGATATTTCTATGGAGCAATTAGGAACTCATCTTCGTATTGAAGAGGGTATCCGGGCTCAAGATGGGGTTAAGGATACTACTCCTAGTATTCCTAAGTCTACCGTGAATATGGTAGAGGTTGGTGGGTCTAGTGGGACCAAGAAATCCAACAATAACAACTCTAAAACCAACTTTGCAAACAAGAAGAGGAAGACCCTCACTTGTTGGGTATGCAATGGACCTCATCTCAAGAGGGATTGTCCTTCTAAGAAGAAGAAGACAAAGAATGGACAACCTAGTGTTGTTCAAAACCAAGGTAAAGTTGCACATGAAAATGTAATTGAAGAAATGAATTTTGTGGCTATGATTTCGAAATTATGTTTGTGCGAGTTGATGATTCTTGGTGGATAGATTCGGGGGGCCTCTAGACATGTGTGCAATAATAAGCACTTCTTCAAGTCTTTGGAAGAATTGGATGATGGTCCAATCTTGTATATGGGGAATGATTCTACGGTAAAGGCCAAGGGTATAGGCCAAGTAGAATTGTTGTTAACCTCGGGAAAGACTTTAACTCTCCGGGATGTTGTTTATGTACCGGAATTTGGGAAGAATCTTGTGTCGGGGGGTCTTTTGAATAAATTTGGTTTTAAAGTTGTATTTGAATCGGATAAGTTTATTGTTTCCAAGGGTGGTATTTTTGTTGGACAAGGATTTTATTGTAATGGAATGTTTAAATTTAGTATTAATAATGAAATTGATACTAGTTCTATTTACATGCTTGATGTTTCTTCTCTATGGCACAATCGTTTATGTCATGTAAACTATCGTAGATTATATGACATGTCTAAGCTAGGTTTAATACCTTCTTTCGATTTAAAGTTAGAGAAGTGTAAGACATGCATGCTAAATAAGATTACAAAGAATCCTTATCCTAGTGTGACTAGACAATCGGTATTGCTTGAATTGGTGCATAGTGACTTGTGTGACTTTCATAGTTCACCTTCTTTGGGAAATAAAAAATATATTGTGACTTTTATTGATGATTATTCAAGTTTTTGTTACATATATTTATTATTTACTAAAGATGAAGCAATAGAAAAGTTTAAGATTTTTAAGACCGAAGTGGAACTTCAACTTAATGGAAAAGTTAAAAGACTTCGGACGGATAGGAGTGGTGAATACTATAATCCTAGCTATTTTAGTTCCATTGGTGTAATTCATGAAACAACCGCTCCATACTCACCTCAAAGTAATGGTATAGCGGAAAGGAAAAATAGGGTTCTAAAAAAAATGGTTAACACCATGCTTTCTAATTCGGGTCTAAATGACGGTTTTTGGGGTGATGCAATTTTAACTGCATGTTATATATTAGATCGAGTTCCTAATAAAAGGAATAAGACTACCCCTTATGAACTTTGGTGAAACAAAAAGCCTAATCTCAATTACCTTAAGGTATGGGGTTGTAGGGCAATTGTCAAATTGACAGAACCTAAAAGGAAAACTTTAGGTGAAAAAGGAATTGATTGCATTTTTATAGGCTATGCGGTACATAGCAAAGCCTATAGGTTTTATGTCATTGAGCCAAATGATGTTGTCTCTATCCATTCTGTGATAGAGTCAAGGGATGCAATATTTGATAAGACTAGAATCTCATCGATTCCAAGACCAAAGGACATGATACCTAGTACTAGTTCCAATGTTGTGGATGACATTAACAATGATCATGATACTACAGCACCGGAAATTAGGAAAAGTAAAAGAATTAGAAAAGAGAAATCTTTTGGGCCGGATTTTCAGCTATATTTAGTTGAAGGGTCAATGGAGTCTATTGTGACTCAAATTTCATATTGTTACAATATGGAGGAGGATCCTAGGACCTTTGATGAGGCTATGAAGTCTCATGATTCTGCTTTCTGGAAAGATGCAGTGAATGATGAAATGGATTCAATAATGGGAAATCATACTTGGATTTTAGCTAATTTACCTCCCGGATGCAAACCTTTAGGTTGTAAGGTGATTTTCGTAAGGAAAAGGAAGATCGATGGAACCATACTAAAACATAAGGCCCGATTAGTGGTCCAAGGTTTTAGGCAAAGATATGGTATCGATTATTTTGACACTTATGCTCCGGTTGCTAGAATAGCTACCATTAGACTTTTGATAGCATTGGCTGCGATTCATGGTCTAGTAATTCACCAAATGGATGTCAAAACTGCATTCCTTAATGGTGAATTGGAGGAGGAAGTGTACATGAATCAACCTGAAGGTTTTGTGGTTAAAGGTCAAGAGACTAAGGTTTGCAAATTAGTTCGATCTTTGTATGGTCTTAAACGAGCACCTAAGCAATGGCATCAAAAATTTGATGAGGTCATTTTGTCTAGTGGGTTCAAAATAAATCAGTCCGATAAGTGTGTATATAGTAAATTTGATAATAACGGTAATGGAGTTATAATTTGCTTATATGTTGATGATATGCTTATCTTTGGGACTGATTTGGAACAAGTGGAAAAAACCAAAGTCTTTCTCTCTTCTAGCTTCTCCATGAAAGATTTGGGTGAAGCGGATGTTATTCTAGGTATTAGAATAATGAGAGGTAAAGGGTCAATTTCTCTATCACAATCTCATTACATTGAGAAAGTGATTAAGAGGTTAAATGAATCGAATTCGACTCATTTTACTACTCCGATGGATCCTAGTGTTCACTTGGTTCCGAGTAGTGGTACTCCTATTTCACAATTGGAGTATGCAAGCTTAATTGGAAGCTTGATGTATGCTATGACTAGCACTCGACCGGATATAGCTTTTGCTATTGGTAAACTCAGTAGGTATACTAGTAATCCTAGTATGTTGCATTGGCAAGCATTGAGAAGAGTGTTAAGGTATTTGAATAAAACCTTGGATTATGTCATAACTTACAAAGGAGAACCTTCTATTCTAGAAGTTTACTCGGATGCTAGTTGGATTTCCAACAAGGAAGATTATTCATCCACAAGTGGATGGGTGATTCTTCTTGGAGGAGGTGCTATTTCATGGGCATCCAAGAAGCAAACATGTATAACGGATTCCACTATGGCATCGGAATTCATTGCATTGGCATCTTGTTGCCAAGAAGTGGAATGGCTAAGGAAGGTGTTGAGTGAGGTTGACTTGTGGGTCAAACCTATGTCACCTCTTGCTATTCATTGTGATAGTGCATCAACCATAGCTAAAGCTTATAGTGAAGTCTACAATGGCAAGTCAAGGCACATTGGAGTTAGACATAGCTATGTGCGTGAAATGATAAGGAATAGTTGTATAACTATTAATTTTGTTCGGTCTAGTTTGAACTTGGCGGATACGTTTACTAAACCGTTGTCAAGGGAACTGGTGAACAAAATGAACAAAGGGATGGGTCTTAAGCCTATTGATCAACCTTTAGCTAAGGAAAACTCAATTTGATGTCTAATACAACGTTAGATCTCAAATTCAATGAGAATGGTACTTTTCTTAAAG
Organism: Beta lomatogona; assembly: GCA_947646795.1. Lineage (NCBI taxonomy): Eukaryota > Viridiplantae > Streptophyta > Magnoliopsida > Caryophyllales > Amaranthaceae > Beta > Beta lomatogona. The sequence continues at coordinate 8,580,195 of CANSNZ010000063.1, read as the reverse complement.
GTTGGAAGCACTTGTGTTATATGCATTCCAAGGTTAGTGCTTGTTACTACAATGATAAGAGGTTGAATTAAGTTTCCTAATAAGTCTTTGATAAGTGCTCAATTGTAGGAGCATGTGCGTAAAGATTTACCTATATAAGCTAGAGGTTTGGCCGCTTCACCAAGTCTAAGGCTTGACTTGGAACGCTTATGAATGGATATGGACACCAAGGCGTCATAGGTGTCGGAGGTTAAGAACTTTGTTTATGCTTATGTGTATTAGTATCTTCAATGATTTGTGGTGGTTATATGATTCAAAGCTTTGTCTATCATTATGATCGAAATTGTTGTAAAGTTACTTTTACTAAGTGGAGATTCAATCGTAAGATATTTCCATGATGCATGAGCATGCTTTGTTTGTGATTTATAGCAAGTTGAAAACTTTTCAACATTACCCTATAAATGGGAGGAGGATTGTTGGAACATTTATAGGGTAATGGGTTTTATTAGCTCATATGGTTATATACTAGAAGAGGGGGAGGTCTAGTATGTTAAGATTAGAATGCGCAAAATCACGTGGATGAATCAAGCAAGACAGTAGGCTGGTCGCGGGTCGCGACCGGCCGCTTTCGCGACTCGCGATTTGTATCGCGAGTCGCGACGTGTAGTCTGTCTTGGGCGTGAAATTTTGTGTGGACGGTTTATAACCGTTGTATTGCATACGTTATCCATTTAATGATGATTAAGTATTCTTAATCAGGGGATTAAAGGGAGATGAATGCTGTAACAGCTCTAATCAAGAGGGGATTTGATATTTGACCCTTGTCATTCATATGAGAGGAGTGGGGAAAAATCAGTTTTTCATATCCGAAGAGACTTGCTTTGCTTGAGAGAAAACTTGCTACTTTCTCTCTAGTGTTCTTCACAAAACTTCAAACACAAAGTTCTTGTTGATTCACTTAGAAGATCATCTAGTGAATTGTTTTCTCCATTGTATCTCATTAGTTATTTCGTCTTAACCCGGTGATCCTAGAGGGGCTAAATTAAACTAATAGGAAAGCGTAGTTTCCGTGCCTTGGAATGGTATATCCGGTTCCCTTGTTTGATCACACTTCTAACAGTAAGGACTCCATGTGAACCCAGGGTATGATTATTTATTTGATAGTTTAGGATTAAGCAAAACTACACATATGCACACTAGGCCACTACTTACATAACATCTGTTATTTTCATCTTTGATGAACTTATTTGAGAAGAAATCAGCTAGTTTAGATAACTTTATTGTAGTCACTCAATAATCTTTCATATAAATTTTCACAATAACTATTTTAGGAATATATATTTTTTTAAGGTAAGATAAATATCCATTGCACAAGTAGAGAGGAAATTACGAATCCTACTTTGTAAGGGCAAAAATCGAACCCTTAATACAAGTTGATTCTTAGAAACTATTACCAAAGCAATTGCGTGGGTTCGTTTAGTTGTTGGGACTTGCGAGAGTATGTGTTTGAGTCGTGTCATGCCAATTGCCAGACAGCCAGCAGAAAGCAGAGTGCCATGTGTTTGTGCGAATTAAACACTTCACACATGGCAGTATCCAGCAAGCTAAAGGACGTGGTTGGTTCAACTGCTGATGAGGGGCTTATTAGATTGGTTCAAGTATCCATATGCATGAGATGGCAGCAGCAATTTGCTTCGTACACAAATTTGTAATGGCAATAAAAAACTGCGATATGAAGGCCACATAGCCGCCCTTCTCTTTTCTTCGTGGATCAACAGCACTACAGAATCTTGTTTGGGATGAAGTCACATAGGCCAACATAGATATTTGTCCAGGTACAAAGAACATCTTGGCAAATTTGGTCTTTGAATTGAGCTGTAACTTTGTTAGGATTGTTTGATCTCTAGCTGATTTCCTAATTAGACTGGGTTGAGAAATAAGATATACTCTATCGATCTATTTTTAAATACATGTAATAGTTTATTCTCTCCATTTCAAAATAGTCTAAACACTTTTCTATTATGTTTGTCCTAAATTAATTTGAACACTTTCATTTTTGACATGATGTCACTATTACTATATTATACTCCCTCCGTCCCTAATATAGTGCTTATTTCTTTTTTCTTCACGGGAATTAAGGAGAATGGAGGGAGTATTTGTTATTCAAGTTTCAATTTTAATTTAAAAGTTTCATATTTTCATTAGCAAGTTTTTCATGTTAGGTTATGCATATAGTTCTAATTTCTAGGGATTTGTGTTTAAGTTCATGTGGTAAATTACTTATTAGATTTTTATATTATTGGTTGATTAGGAGAACACTCAAGCATAAGCCTAAATGAAGTTGGTAGTATACTCTTTGTGCAAGATCAAGGTACGTTATGTAGCTAGATTTTTCAAAATGTGGTTTTATGTGTTAAAGTTGTTTGTTGATTTAATTGTTGAATTGATTTAGAAATTTGGTCAAAATGGTTATAACATTATTATTGTTCATATTCGGAAATGAAAATAAGGAATGAATTTACTAATCATAATGTTTTGTTATCATTTTCGGAAATTTAAAGTACTATTACAAGGAATGATTTGAATGGTTTCCATGAACTAGGTGTGCTTAAAAGTTGTTTAATTTATGAGAAAAGAGAATTATTCATGACTTACTAAATCGTATTATTATATTATCACTCTATTAACGTCAAGAAGGGTTTATGCTTCAAATTCCATTTGTTGGCAATTATTGTTACCCCTTGACATTGTTGTTAAAATCCCGAACCGGATCTATCCTACGACTATTCGATTCGAAAGGACCCCACCAATCTCGATCTTACGTAGGATCTTAATTTTTTTGCAGGATCTTTCTGTCTTATCCAACCACAAAATCACATGGTAGGATCTTAATACGATTCTACAATCCTACGACTCTACGATTCGATCCTATAATCGTAAAACAATCACAAAGTAAATTCACATATTATATTTCTGCTATTAGATTTTGGTTGCATACTATTTCAATCTTATAGTGTTGAAAAACTATCCCCATTTGCTAATGAAATAAGTCACTATTAATATGTGTAAATTTTTAACATGAGGTTCTCACCATATTCTAGCATAGTTATCTCTGTTTTACCGAATTGTAGGATCTTACGATCATACGATTCGATCCCACCGATTCGATCCTACCAATCCCCACGATTCGAAGTAGGATCCAGATCCTGATAACATTGTCCCTCGATATAGATCTGTGATGGGATGACTAACTTGGGGGGTGTGCACACTTAGGTAAAGGAAGGGGAGATAAGAAGAGGAATTGTTTTCAAGATTATTTTAATCCAAGTTATCAGCTTAACATTTATTTATTTTCGTTCATCAAGTTTTACCAACTGAAGGAGATTGCTAACCATAATAATAAACAATTCATTTATCATTCATCAATTTTATTCTCGGAAACGGATACTTATTCTTAGGGATTGAAATATTTTTATGGAATAAACAATTCTTTTATCGTTCATCAAGTCTTTTTATTTTCACTTTCAAGATTTATTTAGGATTTATGTAGGATTATATTCAAGATTAAATTCACTTAACATTCTATTATCGTTAATCAAGGATTTTAAGCCTGGCTTTGTTAGGAGTGGACCATAAAAACCGTTTCTCAAACCTAGCTCTCCTTCTCAAACCCAGCTCTCCTTTTCTTGCCCAAAACCTAAACTCTCTCAACCCAGCCATCTCTCTCTCTCCTCCATAGCCACCATCGAAGGCTAATCTCATTCCGCAGCTCTCCTTTGTTCTCAACGTAAACAGCCCGCTTTAAATTTACGAGACGTCCTCCGCGTGCACCACCACTATCTCCGCTTTGGATCTAAATTCCAGCTACCAACGAAGGTCATCTCTCTTCTCCACGGTTAGATATTGTTTATTTTCTTAATTTAGTTGGTTGGTTTTTGTAATTCGTTTTTTGTGTAATATATAATATTTTTGTAATTCTTTTTTAGGATAATATTTGTATAAAGTTATTCGTTTTTAGTTTCTATAATATATATATAATGTTTTTAATTTCATTTGAATTAATATATTTTGTTGATTTTTTTTTCTATCAGTTAAGTGCTATTTCCATTTCATTCATTCTTGTTTATCTTTCTTATTTTCGTTCTTTTCAATTTGATTTTTTTTTTTTGAGGGGAATTTCATATTGATTAATTTTCATTCATCGATCGATTCTTTTCACTTTGATTAATTAGCCCGCCTTTTAATTTTGATTAATTAATTTGTCTTTTAATTTCGTTTGGATTAATTAATTTTTTATTAATCTGATTAATTTCATGACCTTGGATCTGATTTATGTTTTGGTACAATAATTTATGTTTTGGTAGAATGATTTATGTTGGTTAGATGGTGAGCAAAAGCTGATTTTTTTTATTGAATTAAATCCTAAACTGATCCGGTGGTATACAAAGTGGATCAATAAATTTCACCAACTGCTTTGGTTTTTGCATTGAAACCAGATCACTTAATTGTTAAGTGATCTGGTTCACAATCGGATCAGTTTTGGTTTCTCTATTGCTCCGCCCTTATCCGTTCTGGTCCATTTCCGGATCAGTTAGACCCATTTTAACCACTACAATTGTACATGTGGGACCTTTCACCTGTAATTTTAGACTAATATATATAAACAAGGTTAGCATATATGATGTTTGATTCATCTCTGCTTTAGCAAACGTAAAAAGAGGATTGTAATTTGTAGCTATTTAATTAAAAGGAAGTGTAACGTATCGGGCATGAAAGGAAATGAAAAAAACATAAACACAGGACTGCCGTACGTAAAGCACGGGGTGTGTCACTCTAGGCTCTAGCTACACATTACATTATTCATTTTTGTGGTCTTCCAAACTTGCCCGCGATACTGTAGAATTCGCATAGGTTATTTGGGGGTTTGGTTGAACTTCATCCATTACATTAATATTCATTGCACCTACATATGGCATATCAGTCCTCATCATAATGGGTGAATACGTTGATGGAGCCTGCTGAGGTTGGCTTTGTCCGTTCCATCCTGACATCATCTGTTGTATAATTAAGATTATTAGCTTCAAGGATAAAAGGATTAAACATAATATACTTAATGAATCCTCGTAAATCGTGATTGTAGCAATATCATAGAAATAATTTTTTTAAGGGACATCATAGAAGTAATCAAAAGTTGGCAAGTTTAACTTTTTGGGTAGATAGTAGATAATAAATACTTACAAAAACGTCTGATGGTCAAATTGTTAATTAATTGTACAAGAGAAATAAGTTATTACAAAGAATAGGTAAAAGCTTGAATCATTAATTACCATACGAATATTTTAGAAGTTTAACTTATAATTAGAAAAACACTTAAAAGTGACGAGAAAAAGATTAAGTGATCTGATAAAAAAGTTGTTTTAAAAGACGAGTATAATAAATGAACCAAACCCTTTCAAAGAGGGGGGAAAAGAGGAATTAAGAGATAAAGATTTACCAATTATGAGATAAAATAAAATAGAGCATAACTTTTTTTTTCTTAGGGAAAATATAGATAAGAACTTTAAATAAGGGGAGCTCATCACCTTACGACTATTCATTTAAAGCATACAAACCGAGTCGGTAGAGAAACTCTCCTATGTTGAGGAATAAAAGTGATGAGGAATTTGGAGCTTTGTGAAATGTTTAGATTATACTCCCTCCGTCCCAAAAAGATCTGAACACTTGTTGGGACACGTAGTTTAAGGTGATAAGTTGTAGTGTGATTATCAAATGTTATTTTATTTAAAAAGTAGATGTGATAGGAGTTGGTGGGATAATTTTACTAGAGGAGAGATAAAGTTGGGTAACTTTTTATTGATAAAAGGTAGAGTGTGGGCCAAATATGTGTAAAAGAAATAATATATTAATGGTTGGACCATGTCAAAAATAGAACTTTTCAAACTAGTTTGGGACAAACATAAAAGGAAAGTGTTCAAACTATTTTGAAACGGATGTAGTATCTTTTTAAGTTATAACTTACCTCGATTTGAAGCTTTAAGGACTTGATGCACTTCACTGTGTCATCAAGGATCGATTCAGCGTCACTCTGCAAGTTATGGTATACAAGACGGATTACAAATGGGCTTACCACATTATGTCACTCGACAACCGTTTGAAGTTGTAGAGGCACAGTGTATGCTATTCATATTATTATATCGCAAAATTATATATTTTCCATATTAGAGCATGATCAGACCCCAAGGCTTAAGACTTGAGTTTTGATGATATGGCACATGCCCTACCTACATTTAAGACAAGATAAAATAATTTGCAGCATTGAGTTGAGTGAGTCGTAATAAAGTCTTAATTTTGTTAACAAATCAATACGATATATTAATAGAAGAGTCTTAAATGAGTTTGAGGCGTGAAAAGCTAAATTTTGTTAAGTCTGAAAAAGTCTTAACAATACTTTAATTATAAAATATTAGTAGAATGCTGACATGGCATATGAACAACGTCTTAGGACAAGATTGATCTTACTCTTAACATCTCATATCTCTAACAACACCCAATAAACACACGACTAGTTTATACATTCGCTAATAGTTATCAACTATTTGTAAACACTGCTAATGATTAGTTAAAAGGCCAAATGCATGAAACAAAACATGCATGTACATTCCACCAAGGCAACAAAGGTCAATATATAAAGATCTTCTATCAATCTATCTTGTCCCATGTTGTTAATTTTAGAGGTATAAGCTATCAAATTTAAAAGAGTGGGGAACACAAATTGTGAAATCAAGAGCGCTTGTCAATAGCAAGAATTTACTTTACCTTGTGAGAATGAGGAATTAGATTCCGCAAAGCATGTAATCTGCCACTAATCCGCTTATTCTTTTTCTGTCTTCTTCGTTTGTCATCTTGATTCTGTTAATAACAATATGCAACCAAAAATTATATTCCTTGGTTTAGGAATATCGGTCGACACGTAACCTATCAACTAACTACCGATCGACGCATGCACTCTACATTGAGGTGTAACCTGCATTATTTTAATTTTTTTTTTTTTGGCCTCCTTTCGGAAACCCGCTGGTAGCATTTAATTTCCTCTGCCGCCCGCACACGGGCCACTCACCCGCAGGCCCAACAAGCCCCAAACTCCCCCCCCCCCCCTCCCCCCTCCCCCAAAACAATATTGAAATTTTGCTTCCACCAAGATTTGAACCTTGGTCTCCCATGTGGGAGATAGGAAGACATACCATTGGACCCAAGGGTCCTTGGTAGGTATAACCTGCATATTTTTTTTGGTGTTTGCACTCGGTTCACCCTTCGGGCTGCATCCGGATCGAAGCCAAGTTCGGGGTGGTTAGGTTTCATTCCTCTCCCAAGGGTGTTGCGGGGATTCGAACACGGGTACGTCCTACCAAAGCTAGTCCCCATCACCACTGGGCCAACACTTACTTGGTAGGTATAACCTGCATATGGTGCAATCAATAGAAGTACTACTGTAAAAGAATACTCAATTCATCCCATGTTAATTGCAACGATACACTCTTGACTCTTGTGCACAAAATTTTTAGATTAAAGTACATAAAGTGGGACATGTATTTTATTATTTTAGTGGATATTTTTATATTATAGATAAATTATATGTGGGTTATTCGATTGAGGGTAGATAGATACACTAGGTATTCAATACCTTTTATTGTTGTTTGATGATTTTTAATAAAGGTGTGGGTCATACTTGTTGAGTGAGAGATTGTATGAAATTAGTGGGTCCATGTAGAAAATAAAAGTGGTGCAATTAAATATTATATGACGACCGAATATAAAAAGTCTTGTAATTAATATGGATATGAATAGAGTATATACTAGATAAACCCGTGTTATAGGTGTCCTTCTCATATAATCTACACTCCTTTCTAAGGTAATTAATCCCAATAACATACAAATGATCATTTAATTTGATTATTTTAGAGTTGACGTTGCTAAGTAAACAAGTTCTTTTTTTTATATCCCTCGCTCCCCATACTTCCTTCAGAAATTTAAAAATATACTGCTTCCATTTGTTTCTAATTGTTACGGTTCAATTTGTGTGATAACCTGTCAAAACCACCAAAAATTATGACAAAAGTGCATCAAAATCTAATTTTCTTTTGGGAATGTAGAATAAACATAGTATTGGAGGAGAGAGAAAAAGAGTGGGTTATTAAGAGAGGTGTTAGGCCAAATGAGGTAGAAATATGAGTAAATCTGATGTAACATATTATCGTATATAGATAAAATATAAGTGTAACAATTAAATAGAAACGACCTAAAAAAATAAAACAATTAAAAAAAAACGGAGATAGTAACTACAAAAAAAAATAAACGTTAATGTACCTCATCTAGCAAATAGACATCATCCCTAGGATGGCCACAGTTAGTATCAGCTGGTAACAATGTATGATTGTTAATGAGTTCCGAGACATTAACTTGGAAATGATTATCATTTGGCAATGATGATTGATGATAATCTCCATTGATAATGCTTTGGTTAGCATCAATAATATGAAAATTATCATCAATGTCCTCATCACCAGTAGAAGAAGACGAACTCCTAATATTAATGCTGCTACAACCACAATTAATGCATGCCTCTTGTTGGTTTATCATGTTTTCTTTTTCCTTTTACGATGGAGATGATGATATCGTAACTGAAGATATTATGACAATGAACAAACTCTTTCATGTATACAGTATATATATAGAAGTAGTATATTATATTAAGTCGTGTCAAAAAAAAGAAAAAAATAATAGTTTGGCCGGGTCCTTGTTTGACACTTGTACTTCTCTATTCATGTTGATTGTAGGGTGACCCTCCTGTTCTAGGAAGTAGAAGCCTATTGGCTAATAGTAAAATGGTAACCTCTCCCAAAAGGAAAATTATAAGAGGCCATTAAAATTGAATATGAAGGCGGTCCAGAAGAGTACTTTATATCAGAAAACTAATTTAGCAACATAACGAGTAAGCATAGTAACACGCTCCGACTTTGTCCTTTCCCCGCTATGGGGTGACTTTTACCGTCGCTAATATATAACTTTGACTATTAATATCTTTAATTATATTTTTGTAAAAATTTTAAATCTTAGTAATATACTTTTTCTGTTTTTTTACTTGCATAATTTACATATGTACAAGAAAATGATGCAAGTAAAAAAAATCCGGAGATAGAGAGAGGGCGACCCATGTGATAAAAGAGAGGTAGAGAGTAATTATTGCCCAAAAAGGAAATAATGGAAGTAATTTGCAATATCCGAAAGTGGGAAATGATGCAAGTGAACAAAATCGGAAGGAAGTATATTGAGATAAATCCAAAAATACCTTACATGCTAAAATTTGTATTGTATATTATTCACAAATTCCCGTTAAAGTAAGTACATGAACAATGCAAAAGTTAAAATGTTGCAAGTGAAAGAAAATAGAAGAAGTATGTAATATATTTTTTTAGATTTCATAGGGTGAATTAAACCAAGAACAAGTATAAGTTGGTGCAACAACTTCTCATGGTCCTATCAGGGTACTAAGTAATTAGCTCATATTTCCTTTCTTTTTTAGTTGTTGTATACACAAATTTTGAGTCAAAATATATATTCCCTCCGTTTCATATTAATTTACTCACTTCACTTTGGGGGAGAACCAAGGAGAAAGTGTAAAAGTATAAGAGATAAACTGAAAAGGTGGAGAGAGAAATTGAAAAGTGAGAGGGATAAATTAAAAAGTGAGTTAAAAAATTAAAAAGTAGATGACATGAGTGGAAAAAGAGGAGAAAGTAAATGTGACATGTTACCAAAAATAGAAAAAGCAACAGTGTGTAGATTAAAAAGAAACAGACCAAAAAGGAAAGTGTGTAGATTAAAAAGAAACGGAGGGAGTATAAAACTAGAAACAAAGTAACAAAGAAATTTTATTTCAATAGTGTATTGAGTACAATCTCTGTAGACAGTTTATAATAAAGATAAACTAAGTCCTCTGATTCTGTTCCGCAGTTGGAGAGTGACACGTGTTGATGTCAACCTGGATTTGAGTGTAGAGTGACGTTTTGTCAACGTCAACCTAAATTTGAGTGTTGTTTGAGTGTATTCGAATGAGAGTTGACAAAAGCTTGAATGTCAATCGAATTTGTTCGAGTGTATCTGAACAGTCAGCACGGATTTGATATGCTTGTTGACTATTTGCAGAGAGAATTCCAAGAGAATTGTATAAGCTCTTGAGAATAATGATTTTCATATCCCCTCAACTGAGAGATGTGAGGTCTATTTATAGGTAATGGAATTTCCTTCATGGACTTGGTAGTTTATGGGTTTGGGCCCGTTTATGACTTAGAAGTCTTTTTTTACCTTTGTCTTCCGACCATCATATTTGGACTAATGATATGGATCGACCCAAATATTTTAGAACCCAAATTATTTTTAATTCAGATACCTTATTTGAGTGGGCTAAAATTAATTAAATTGAGTTAGTTATATTTATTTTTGCTCAATAATAATTAATATATTTTTATATAGAACACCAATAAATTTTTAATGCCTACAAACTACCCTCTCGAGATAGTATCACATACACGATTTTGAGTGTTTGACTGTGGCAGTGTCTTGAATTTGAGTTTGGTTTAGCAATTAGGTGACAATTACCGTGGTGCTAATGTTTGTTGGTTAGAGTCATAAACTACTCACAACTTTGTCTTGGACTTAGAAAAAAATAATCCTGAGTATTAAGGTTTTATTCAAAGGAAATACACGCCTAAAGCAATTAGTGATCACTCCTCTGCCGTTGGTCTTCGTTTAATCAACTAGCATTGTGTTGACTCGCAACTAAGACACGAGCTTCAACTCTTGTGAATCAAGGTATGCCACATTGCCACAACTCTTTTTTTTTCTTTATTTTATTCGTTTTCCTAGGAATCCCGTATGATCAGTACATGCATCTGCTTTGAGTTTTTAATTCTTTTGATCATTTGTCTTTTCACTTTCTTTGCTGACAAATATTAGTGTAATTAGCATGGTGATGATGGTTGACCCTCCTTCTTATCTTGGTCAAAGCACATGAATTGTCCAACTTCTTGTCCAATAATTTGTCTTGCACTGCAGTATTGCACTAACACTTTGATTTCGTTAATCATCATCGAACAAAATTCATCCAAGATTTAGAAAAAATGATCTTGGCTATACGTCAATGTGTTTACGATTTTATGATGTTAGACCACCCAACAATCAAGATTACATATCAAGTTATGAGACCACATTGAAACTTTGTCCTTAGCTGTATTATCAATCGCTAACTCGTGAACACGTGACCATGTTGTATTGCTTAATATTTCATCGGCATCGTCTCATCCGATGCTTCAGCCTTCATACCTACAAGTACAACTCGACATGCAAACCATTTTTTTTTTTGGGTTCTTGACATATTATATTTGACTTGTATCATATCAGATTTTGTGAGATACTGAACTCCAAGATTTGTAATTGAAATATTATCAGAAACTCAAGATTAGTGAGTAGATGATGATTTTTTTTACACCTTTTAGTCTAAAATATATTATCTGCATATCCTTTTTGGTTATGTGTACTCGAGTATTTTTTTTACTATATGACAAGTTCACATGAAGACGGAAACTTCGTCGCGATGGGCGATATGTCTTTAGCACTATGAGCCCATCATAGGTGTTATTCATATGTTTTTAGCACTGCGACACTGACACCTCTAGACGGTCCCTTTATTTTTAGTGTGTGTTTATATTAAAACGATATTTTTTTTCTTAAAAATGATTAATTTATTATTTAAATTATTTTGGAACGTGTTATGAAAATGTGTATATATATTTATATGTTGTGATATATTTATATATATTTATTTTAAGTTGTTAGTTATTTATTTTAAAGGTTATATTAGTTTCGTTATTTGTTTAGGCGTTTAGGATGCAGTTTTGTCACGTAGCGTTTTTGTAACGTTGTTGGACCGACTTGGGTGATGAAATGTTGCATCGCATGTGGCGTGTCATGCTGGCCGAAAACCAGCAATTATGGTGTGGAGGATGAAGAGTTTTGGTGCTCATTAAGTTAACCTTTGGATCTCTTGTAACCCCCTATTTAATTCCTCATTAACCCTTTTTCTTTTGCTTTCAAATGATAGAATTGAATGATGTTGGTGATATAAAAGGTTCATCGATAGATAGAATGTTTATGTGAACAGCAGATTGAAATGGTCGAACAATCTCTAAAAAGAATCATCTCCATTGCAGTGGAATGTCACTTGTTTTTTTGTGCAAGTTAACGCATGGTTTAGGTAATTACTAAAGATATTTTGGTCATCACCTAATACAACCACTACATATGTTATGTAATCACCTAATTAGATAAAGATATTACCAAAATTTTAGATCACCACCTAAACCATTTTAGGGCATTACTTGTACTAAAAAGCCCATTGTGCCTCCTTGTACTAAAAAGTCCAAATTAACCCCAGTTCATATGCTTTTAGTTAATTACCAAACATGCTTTCGGCATTACTAAACCTATCCAATCACAATCCATTCCCTTTACTCATCAAAGCAATCCAACGGGGATTGGACAATAATGACACTGGATCCATTAGGCCTAATACCTCAACAAACCCCATGACTTGAGTTTTGGGCCCCCATTGTCCCTCATTGTACAAAAAAGCCCAAATTAATCCCAATCATATGATTTAAGGTAATTACCAAACATGTTATGAGGATTACCAAACTACTAAGTGGAGGATGTTCTCCCAATCAAAATCCTTTATCATTACTCATCAAAGCAATCCTATGGGGATTGGACAGTCATTTCACTGGGTCCATTAGGCCCAATATCTCAATAAACCCCATTGACTAGAGTTTTGGTCTCCCATTGTCCCTCGTTGTACTAAAAATTCCAAATTAACCCCAGATCATATGCTTTTAGGTAATTACCAAACATGCTTTGGGCATTATTAAACCTATCCAATCACAATCCATTTCCATTAATCATCAAAGCAATCCAATGGGGATTGGACAATAATGCCACTAGGTCCATTAGGCCCACTACCTCACCAGATCATATGTACTAAAAGGTCCAAAGTAACCCCAAATCATATGCTTTTAAGTATGCCACTGGGTCCATTAGGCCCAATACCTCACCAGACATATGTACTAAAAAGTCCAAATTAACCCCAGATCATATGCTTTTAGGTAATTACCAAACATACTAAAAAGCCCATTGTCCCTCCTTGTACTAAAAAGTCCAAATTAACCACAGATCATATGCTTTTAGGTAATTACCAAACATGCTTTGGGCATTACTAAACCTATCCAATCACAATCCATTCCAATTACTCATCAAAGCAATCCAACGGGGATTGGACAATAATGCCACTGGATCCATTAGGCCCAATACCTCACCAAACCCCATGATTTGAGTTTTGGGCCCCCATTGTCCCTCATTGTACGAAAAAGCCCAAATTAACCCCAATCATATGATTTAAGGTAATTACCAAACATGTTATGAGGATTACCAAACTACTAAGTGGAGGATGTTCTCCCAATCAAAATCATTTATCATTACTCATCAAAGCAATCCTATGGGGATTGGACAATCATGTCACTGGGTCCATTAGGCCCAATATCTCAATAAACCTCATTGACTTGAGTTTTGGTCCCCCATTGTCCTTCCTTGTACTAAAAAGTCCAAATTAACTCCAGATCATATGCTTTTAGGTAATTACCAAACATGCTTTGGGCATTACTAAACCTATCCAATCACAATCCATTCCCATTAATCATCAAAACAATCCAATGGGGATTGGACAATAATGCCACTGGGTCCATGAGACCCAATACCTCACCCAACCCCATGACTTGAGTTTTGGGCCCCCATTGTCCCTCCTTGTACTAAAAATCCCAAATTAACGCCAATCATATGATTTAAGGTAATTATCAAACATAATCTGAGAATTACCAAACTACTAAGTGGATCATGTTCTCCCAATCACAATCCTTTATCATCACTCATCAAAGCAATCCTATGGGGATTGGACAATTATTCCACTGGGTCCATTAGGCCCAATACCTCAATAAATCCCATTGACTTGTGTTTTGGTCCCCCATTGTTCCTCTTTATACTAAAAAGTCCAAATTAACCCCAGATCATATGCTTTTAGGTAATTACCAAACATACTTTGGGCACTACCAAATCTATCCAATCACAATCCATTCCCATTACTCGTCAAAGCAATCATATGGGGATTGAACAATAATGCCACTAGGTCCATTAGGCCCAACACTTCACCAAACCCCATGACTTGAGTTTTGGGCCCACATTGTCCCTCCTTGTACTAAAAATCCCAAACTAACCTCATATCATATGCTTTTAGGTAATTACCAAACATGCTTTGGGCATTACCAAAATTGTTTTGGATATTACCAAACATATTAAGACATTCTTATCTCTTACATGTTGTGCCTTTATAATTCTATTTGGCTTAACACATTTATATCATATTGAGTAATTTGTACTTAGTATTGTTTATTTCAATTGATTATTTATCCATACACTTTGGAATTGGAGGTTTTGAGACTTTTCTTAGTTTTTGTCACGTTTTGGTAATTACCGAAACCTATTTTAGTAATTACCTAAAATATCCGTTCCAAATCCCATTTTAGTAATTACCTAAAGTGTCTGATCAGTCATCTTCTCCCAACTTCATCTTCAACCTTTCGATTTGTTCTCTCTCCTCTAAAATTCTTTATCTAGTTTGACAATGGTAATCAATACTCAAAAAACACACAAATCAGTCCTAATTCGGCGATTTCCCAACATCTTACAACAATTCAAACCATTTTTTTTAAAATTCATAATGACCTAGAATTTTGATTTTGAGTTTCTTCATTTTGAGACTCAAACCTTAATTCCCATGGAAATTCGGGCGTTCATGGTGTGCATATGATTATCAATTTTATGTTTGTTCATCTATTTCATGGATTTACAAATATGAAAGAGAGGAAAGTGAAAAAAAATTCCCCAAAATTTTCCACGAAAATCTGAAATTAAAATTTCGATTTCACAACTTCTCCATCACAAATTCATGATTTCTTCATGAATTCTTACCATTTCATGCAAAGAGAATGATCCAAGTAAGACATCTACTGAAAATTCGAGAAGAATCGAAGATCCATGGAAGATTTGAAGGAGAAGGGGGTAGAGGAGACGAGAGAGAAAATATGGGGGGGAATTTCCCCAAAAAAAAATTTTGGCCGAAATTAATTTTTGGATTTTTTAGAATTTTTTCAGTTTTTTTTTTGTATTTTTCGAAATTATTTAAAACATTTTCAGAAATTAGAATAAATGATTTTGGTATTTTCTAAAATCATTTCTAAGCAAAAAAGAAAAGGTAAAAGAAAGCTTAGGTGGGTGGCTCATATTCATTGTGGCCCCATATTTCCCATGGTCATGTTCCAAAAAAGACCATCTTAGAATTTTCAATTAGGAAATCAGCTAGAGATAAAACAATCCTAACAAAGTTGGAGCTTAATTCAAAGACCAAATTTGCCAAGATGTTCTTGTACCTGGACGAATATCTATGTTGGCCTATGTGACTTCATCCCAAACAAGATTCTGTAGTGCTGTTGACCCACGAAGAAAAGAGAAGGGCCTATGTGGCCTTCATATCGCGGTTCTCTATTGCCATTACAAACTTGTGTACGTAGCAAATTGCTGCTTCCACCTCATGCATATGGGATACTTGAACCAATCTAATAAGCCCCTCATCAGCATTGAAACCACGTGCTTTAGCTTGCTGGATGCTGCCATATGTGATGTGTTTAATTGGCACAAACACATGGCACTCTGCTCTCTACTGGCTGTCTTGGCAATTGGCATGACACGACTCAAACACATACTCTCGCAAGTCCCAATAACTGAACGAACCCATGCAATTGCTTTGGTAACTATGTCATGGCATGCTTACCAAACCGGCTTACGATAATACACATGTTTTCACTTTACCTTATTCTACAAATAGTTTCTAAGAATCAGGCCTTGTTCTTTTGGACTTATTTTTAGCAAAAATAAGTAAAAATAAGTTTACTTCAGCAAAAATAAGTTCAGTTTAGCAAAAATAAGTAAAAATAAGTTCAGTTCAGCAAAAATAAGTAAAAATAAGTTCAGTTCAGCAAAAATAAGTTCAGTTCAGCCAAAATAAGTTCAGTTCAGCAAATATAAGTTTAGTCTTGTCTAATGTTGTAATTATTATTTTTGTTTTCAATATTACTATTACTATTGTTATTATTATTATTAATATTATAATTAAAATAACGATGAATTTGTATTTTTTATTTTTTTATTTTTTTATTTATTATTTATTATTTTGTATTTATTATTTATTAATTATTATTATTATTCTTTATTATTTATTAATATTATTATTATTCTAATTATTTATTATTATTTATTATTTATTATTATTTATTATTATTATTATTATTGTAATTATTTATTATTATTATTATTTATTATTTATTGTTATTTATTATTATTATTATTATTTTTATTATTTTATTATTTTATTATTTATTATTTATCATTTATTATTATTATTTATTATTATTATTATTATTTATTATTTATTATATATTATTTATTTATTATTATTATTATTATTTATTATTTATTATTTATTATTATTATTATTATTATTTTTTTACTTCTTATTTTTTATTTTTTATTTTTATTTCTTATTTATTATTTATTATTTTTAATTATTTATTATTTATTATTTATTATTATTTATTTATTATTTATTATATTTATTATTTATTAGTTATATTTATTATTGTTTATTATTTATTATTTATTATTTATTATTTATTATTTATTATTTATTATTTATTATTTATTATTTATTATTTATTATTTATTATTTATTATTTATTATTTATTATTTATTATTTATTATTTATTATTTATTATTTATTATTTATTATTTATTAATTATTATTTATTATTTATTATTTATTATTTTTTATTTATTATTTATTATTTTTTATTTATTATTTATTATTTATTATTTATTATTTTTTATTTTTTATTTATTATATATTATTTATTATTTTTTATTTTTTATTTTTTATTTATTATTTATTATTTATTATTTATTATTATTATTTATTATTATTAATATTATTTTTTATGATTTATTATTTATTATTTATTATTATTAATATTACTTTATATTATTTATTTAATATTATTATTTATTATTTATTATTATTATTTATTATTTATTACTATTATTCATTATCTATTATTATTATTATTATTATTATTATTTATTTATTATTTATTATTTATTATTATTAATATTATTTATTATCATTTTTTATTTATTATTTGTTATATTATATATTATTTATTATTATTATTTATTATTATTTATTATTTGTTATTTATTATTATTTATTATTATTTATTATTTTTATTATTATTTATTATTTATTATTATAAAATAATAAAATAATAATAATAAGTATTGATAATATTATGTTAATATTTATTGATTATTATAATAATAAGTATTGATAATATTATGTTAATACAGTTTAGTTCAACAAAAATAAGTTCAATTCAGCAAAAATAAGTTCAGTTCAGCCAAAATAAGTTCAGTTCAGCAAAAATAAGTTCAGTTCAGCCAAAATAAGTTCAGTTCAGCAAAAATAAGTAAAAATAAGTTCAGTTCAGCAGAAATAAGTAAAAATAAGTTCAGTTCATCCAAAATAAAATAAGTTCAGTTCAGTTCAGCCAAAATAAGTTCAAAAGAACAGGGCCTCAGGTTTACCCCCTTGTATTAAGAGTTCGATTTTTACCCTTTACAAAGTAGAATTCGTAATTTCCTCTCTACTTGTGCAATGGATATTTATCTTACCTTAAAAAAATATATATTCCTAAATTAGTTATTGTGAAAATTTATATGAAAGATTATTGAGTAACTACAATAAAGTTATCTAAACTAGCTGATTTCTTCTCAAATAAGTTTATCAAAGATGAAAAAAAACAGATGTAATGTAAGCAGTGGCCTAGTGTGCTTATGTGTAGTTTTGCTTAATCCTAAACTATCAAATAAATAATCATACCCTGGATTCACATGGAGTCCCTATTGCACAACTTACCATCCAAATGTACCAATCGAATAGTAAAGTAAATTCCCATTTTACCTAACTAAATATCCATTATCTATTCATTCTGCTCCTTGTTAGAACATTTATAGTTAAATGTGTTCGTTGTAAATATGTGATGTTTGCGTTTCGATGTTGTGATGTAATGGAACGTAGTTAGTTAGAAGAAAATAACGAAAAGGCGTTGTAGAGCGCTCGCTCTGTTAGAGCGTCCGCACAGAAGAGGCAGGGATTTGGAAATCTGTCCCGGCAGGCAAAGAGTGCACGCTCCTCCTTGGAGCGCCCGCTCCTCTTCGTCAGTTTTCTGACGAATCAATTCGTTTTGCGAATTGGTGCTTGTCTTTTCGTCTAAATGGTTGCATGCTTTCAGGCTTTTCTTCTGTAAATCTTCCAAGGTATATATAGGAAGATATCACATATTGGAATGGTTAGATTCATTCACCAACTTGCCTTATGAGATTCATTTCTAGATTTTTCTCCTTGTTCAAAGTAAAACACATCCTTCAAACACATTGTAGTGAATGTAGTTTGTCATCAACCAAACTTCGTTGAATCTTCTTCGTATCTCACAGGAGTTTACCGTGAACCTTGTTGATCATAGTGGGTCGGTAAAATTCTTGTAGGAAAGCGTATAATTACGTGCTTGGAATTACCATCCGGTTTCCCACAAGTTACTTATCATATATACACTTATAACAATCTACAAGAATTTTAACTTTTGAGTGATGGCTTCCTTGAAAGAGACAACTACAAATTTCCAGAAATTGGAGAGGTTTGAAGGGATTGGATATCACCGTTGGCAAAAGAAGATGCATTTTTTGTTGACCACGTTGAATGTGGTGTATGTTCTTAGCACCCCCATGCCACCATTGCCGGAAGAAGGGAAAACTGAAACCCCGGAGCAAACTCGTGCAAGAACAAAGTGGGAGAATGATGATTACATTTGCCGGGGCCATATCTTGAACGCGATGTCGGACACCTTGTTCGATCTTTACCAATATGTGGAGAGCGCCAAGGAACTTTGGGATGCTCTTGAGGCAAAGTACATCGCGGACGACGCATCAAGTAAGAAATTTTTAGTTAGCAATTTTAATTCTTACAAAATGATTGATGGTCGTTCCGTTATGGAACAATTTCATGAGGTTTAACATATGTTGAACCAAATTAGACAATAAGGAATGGTGATGGATGAATCATTCTCGGTTGCATCCATCGTTGACAAATTACCCCCATCTTGGAAGGACACTAGGAATTCTTTGAAACATAAGAAGGAGACCATGTCCTGGTAGATTTGGGTGCCCATCTCCGCATTGAGGAGGGCATCCGGTCTCAAGATGTCTCTAAGGACCCAAAAAGTGGTATGGTTTCTTCTATCAACATGATGGAAGAAGGGCAATCAAGTGGAACTAAAAAGTCCAAGAAACGCCCATGGAAGTCCAACAAAAATCACCCCGGGAATGATAAGAAAAAGGGCAAGGCTATGTCTTGTTGGGGTGTGGTGGTTCTCACATGAAGAGGAATTGTCCCTCTTTGGCTAAGAAGAACAAGGATCAACCTAAGGTTGATCCTCATCAAGAAGTTTGCACATGATGTTTCTTTAAATGAAGAAATGAATTTTATTGCAATGATTTCTGAAATCAATGTGGTGCAGGATGATGATTCTTGGTGGGTGGACTCCGGGGCATCAATGCATGTGTGTAAAGATCGTCACTTTTTCAAAACTTATCAAGCTTTGAATGATGGACCGGTACTGTACATGGCAAATGACTCTACGGTAAAGGCAAAAGGAATAGGCCAAGTGGAGTTGCTCCTCACTTCCGGGAAGACTTTGACTTTAAGAGAAGTTGTGTATGTACCCGAAGTTAGGAAAAACTTGATGTCCGGAGGATTACTAAATAAGTACGGCTTCAAAATGGTGTTTGAGGCCGATAAGTTTATTTTAAGTAAGGGTGGTGTATTTGTAGGACAAGGATACTTTTGTAATAATATGTTTAAACTTTCAATTGATTATAAAAGTGTGAATTCTATTTACATGGTAGATGTTTCTTCTCTATGGCACAATCGTTTATGTCATGTTAATTATGGTAGATTATATGATATGTTTGAAGATGGTTTGATTCCTAAATTTGACATGAATATAGAGAATTGTAAAACATGCATGTTAAACAAAATTACAAGAAATCCTTTTCCTAGTGTTCAAAGGCAATCAAACAAGCTAGAATTGGTGCATAGTGATTTGTGTGATTTTCATAGCACACCATCTTTGGGAAATAAGAAGTATTTAATAACCTTCATTGATGATTTTTCTCGATATTTTTATGTGTACTTGTTGTTTTCTAAAGATGAGGCACTTGATAAGTTTAAGATTTATAAGACCGAAATTGAATTACAAACTAATTTGTTGCTTAAGCGATTTCAGACTGATAAGGGTTGGGAATATTATGATCCAACTTATTTTTCATCAATTGGAGTCATTCATGAAACAACCGCTCCGTACTCACCACAACAAAATGGGATTGCGGAACGAAAGATAGGACCTTAAAGGAAATGGTTAATTCCATGTTATCTAACTCGGGTTTGAGTAACGGGTTCTGGGGTGAAGCCATGCTAACGACTTGCTATATTTTGAATAGGGTTCCAAATAAAAGGAACAAGGTTACCCCATATGAATTTTGGTTTGGTAGGAGGCCTAATCTCAATTACCTTCGGGTTTGGGGTTGTAGGGCTATTGTAAGGTTGCCGGAAACTAAAAGGAGAGCCTTGGGTGAGAAAGGAATTGATTGCATATTCATAGGTTATGCGGAGCATAGTAAATCCTATAAGTTTTATGTCTTAGAGAATAATGATTTTGTCTCAATACACTCAGTGATTGAGTCAAGGGATGCAATCTTTGATGAGAATCGTTTTTCATCAATTCCTAGACCAAGGGATTTACCAAGCTCAAGTTCAACCGTTGATATTGATCTTCCTAGTACATCAAATCCTATTACTTCAAATGAAGTTGTTGATGCTAGTGAAGATCATGAAGCTCCTTCTATTCCTGAAATCAGGAGAAGTAAGAGAGCAAGGAAAGAGAAAGACTTTGGCCCGGATTTCCAACTTTATTTAGTGGAAGGATCAAGGGAATCTCTTTGTTCTCAAACACTTTATTGCTTTAGTGTTGAGGAGGATCCTAAAACGTTTAGTGAGGCAATAAAGTCTTATGATTCGGCCTTTTGGAAAGAGGTCATGAATGATGAAATGGACTCAATAATGGGGAATAACACTTGGGTTTTGGCTAATTTACCGCCCGGTTGCACACCACTCGGTTGTAAGTGGATTTTCAAAAGGAAAATGAGAATCGATGGAACCGTTGAAAAGTATAAGGCAAGACTTGTAGTCCAAGGCTTTAAATAAACTTACGGTGTCGATTACTTTGATACATATGCTCCGGTGGCAAGAATTACCACTATTAGGTTGTTAATGGCCTTAGCGGCCATTCATAGTCTAGTAATTCACCAAATGGATGTCAAAACAGCATTCTTTAATGGTGAATTGGAGGAGGAAGTGTATATAAAACAGCCGGAGGGCTTTGTTGTCCAAGGACAAGAAAAGAAGGTGTGTAAGCTTATTAAATCTTTGTATGGACTTAAACAGGCACTGAAACAATGGCATCAAAAGTTTGATGATGTTGTCTTGGCTAACGGTTTTAAAATAAATCAATCCGATAAGTGTGTATATAGCAAATTCGATAATAATGGTAAAGGTGTTATGATTTGTCTATATGTGGATGACATGCTTATCTTTGGGACTGATTTGGAGCAAGTCATTAAGACTAAGGAATTTCTCTCTTCAAGTTTCTCCATGAAAGATATGGGAGAAGCGGATGTTATTCTTGGTATTAGAATAAGGAGAGAGAATGGCTCAATTTCTTTGTCACAATCTCATTATCTTGAGAAGGTGATTGAGAGGTTTAATGGATCAAAGAGTGCTCCATGTGCTACTCCGATGGAACCAAACACCAAGTTGGTTCGGAATAGTGGTAATCCAGTCTCTCAATTGGATTATGCTAGTTTAATTGGATGCTTGATGTATGCTATGACAAGTACTCGGCCTGATATAGCATTCACAATTGGCAAGCTAAGTAGGTATACTAGTAATCCTAGTATGGAACATCGGCAAGCCTTAAGGCGAGTATTGAGATACTTGAATAAAACTATTCGCTTTAGCTTGACATTCAAGGGAGATCCTTCGGTGTTAGAAGGTTACTCGGATGCTAGTTGGATAACCAACAAGGAAGACTACACGTCTACTAGTGGTTGGGTGTTTCTTCTTGGAGGAGGTGCCATATCTTGGGCATCTAAGAAGCAAACATGTATTACCGATTCAACTATGGCATCGGAATTCATAGCATTAGCCTCGGCTTGTAAAGAGGCGGAATGGCTAAGGGATTTGATGAGTGAGGTGGATCTATGGCCTAAACCCATGTCTCCTATTGCAATTCATTGTGATAGTGCTTCCACCATTTCAAAGGCTTATAGCCAAGTGTATAACGGTAAATCTCGACACATTGGTGTGAGGCAGAGTTATGTGCGTGAGATGATCCATAATGGAGTTGTTACTATTGATTTTGTACGGTCTAATGTGAACCTAGCGGATCCGTTCACTAAACCATTGCCAAGGGAAATGGTGTACAAAACGTTAATAGGGATGTGAATGAAGCCCATGTATAAGTCACAAGTGGAGAAAACTCAATTCACATCTTGTACAACGCAAGATCTTGAATTCAATGAGGATCAAACTTGATTTGTGGCTTGTAGCACTCAAAGAGTCACATCCCAAGGTGAGTGCTTATTTCTACAATGTTTAAGGATGATTTTAATATCTTAATAAACCTTTGACTAGTTTCTCATGTTGTAGGAGCATGTTCATTAAGGTTTACCTATGTGAGTAAGAAGTTTGGCCGCTTCAACATGTTCGGGGATTGGCTTGGAACACTCATGAATCGGATATGAACTCATGGCCTTCAAAGGAGTTGTTATTTACATGTGTGTTTGTGTAAGCTTATGTGTGTAGCTTCTTCAATATTTCGTATGATTGGGTGATTCAATGCTTAGTCAATCACTTCAATCCAAAGCTTGTAAAGAATGTTATAATAAGTGAAAATTCAATCTCAATGATATTTTCATTTATGCATAAGTTTAGTTGTTTTATATTGTTTGCAAGTGAACGGACTTTAAAGCATTGGAGGAGGATTGTTAGAACATTTATAGTTAAATGTATTCGTTGTTAATATGTGATGTTTGCGTTTCGATGTTGTGATGTAATGGAACGTAGTTAGTTAGAAGGAAATAACGAAAAGGCGTTGTAGAGCGCTCGCTCTGTTAGAGCGTCCGCACAGAAGAGGCAGGGATTTGGAAATCTGTCCCGGCAGGCAAGGAGCACACACTCCTCCTTGGAGCGCCCGCTCCAAAGAGGAGCGCCAGCTCCTCTTCGTCAGTTTTCTGACGAATCAATTCGTTTTGCGAATTGGTGCTTGTCTTTTCGTCTGAATGGTTGCATGCTTTCAGGCTTTTCTTCTGTAAATCTTTCAAGGTATATTTAGGAAGATATCACATATTGGAATGGTTAGATTCATTCACCAACTTGCCTTAGGAGAATCATTTCTAGATTTCTCTCCTTGTTCAAAGTAAAACACATCCTTCAAACACATTGTAGTGAATGTAGTTTGTCATCAACCAAACTTCATTGAATCTTCTTCGTATCTCACAGGAGTTTACCGTGAACCTTGTTGATCATAGTGGGTCGGTAAAATTCTTGTAGGAAAGCGTATAATTACGTGCTTGGAAGTACCATCCGGTTTCCCACAAATTACTTATCATATATACACTTATAACACTCCCGACGTCACTAATTCATGTCACAATTATAATATGATAAATCAAAACTATAATATGGAGAACATGACAATCGAGAGATATAGAAGTTCAAACTTCACAACTTCACCATAGATAAAAGATACTTCCTCTGTAACAAAATAAACGCAACAAATGAATATTTTATACCTCACAAATAATACCAATTTGTTGCAGTTATTATGTTACGGAGGAAGTACAAGACTTTATTGCATAATATAAATCTAAAACACAAGAAAATGTAAAATCAATTCTTTTTATAAAATTTAATTATTATTTTATATACGTGCAGAGTGGGTGGATTCTAAGAAAGTTTACACTTTACACCGAGTGGATAAACTTTTAAATTCACCACCTACCAAACAGACGGGGGATAGTCTAAGTTTTTCTTTCCTAATAAAAAAAAAATCCGATGCTCCACCATTTAAATTGGGTATGCAGTTTATACTCTTGCTTAGGAGTTAGATTTTTTTGTGCAATTTATACTCTTGCTTTAGAGTTTCGTTTTTGTTTGCTTGGGTGTGCTCCTCTTGCGTAGGAGTTAGAATTTTTTTGCTGTGCAGTTTATACTCTTGCTTGGGAGTTTCGTTTTTTGTTTGCTTGGGTGTGCCGTTTATACTCTTGCTTAGGAGTTAGATTTTTTTGGTGTGCAGTTTATACTCTTGCTTGGGAGTTTCTTTTTGTTTGCTTGGGTGTGCAGTTTATACTCTTGCTTAGGAGTTAGATTTTTTTTGGTGTGCAGTTTATACTCTTGCTTGGTAGTTTCGTTTTTTGTTTGCTTGGATGTGCAGTTTATACTCTTGCTTAGGAGTTATAATTTTTTGGTGTGCAGTTTAAACTCTTGCTTAGGAGTTTCATTTTTATTTGCTTGCAGTTTATACTCTTGCTTAGGAGATAGTTTTTTTTATGTTTCTTTTATACTCTTGCTTGGGAGTTTTTCTTTTGTTTCGTTTGGTATGCAGTTTATACTCTTGCCTATGAGTTAGAATTTTTGACTTGCAGTTTACCCTCTTACTTAGGAGGGCTTCTTTTGTTTGTATCCATGAGGTTTTGTTTCCATTCCCCCTAGATCTTTCACTTAGAATAATTTTCACAATCATGGCGTCGATGGATCCTCCATTGATGCGTCAGATGAGTCTGATTCATTTTCATGACAAGTAATTGCAAGCTCCATGTCGTGCGCTTTACTTGCTAGTTCTTGAAATGTTTTGGGTTTGATCCCCTGCAAGATGTAGATTAAATCCCAATGCATGCCTTGGATGCACATTTAGACTGCAGAAGTTTCAGACAAATGATTTTTACATTGCATGCTCAAAGCACGCCAACGATTAATGTAGTCAATGACGGGCTCATCATTCCATTCGTGAATCTTAGTCAACTCAACCATGCTGACAATATGCCGAGTGCTATAGAACCTGTTTAGGAACCCTTCCTCCATTTGATCCCAACTATTGATGGATTGTGAGGGTAGATCTGTGTACCAATCAAAGGCCATCCTTTTAAGAGAACGTACAAATTGTTTGACGAGGAAATCGTCTGTGGTACCAGCATTGTTGCATGTTTCTATAAAGTGAGCAATGTGTTGCTTAGCATTTCCTTTCCCATCGATTTGTTGAAACTTTGGGGGCTGGTAGCCAAAAGGCATCTGCGACTTATGAATCGTTTTTGCCCGATGCAATCTTATCATATAAACCACTTAAAACCTCATGGATTAAGTTATCAATAACCCACATCTTAACCATACAATTCCCTCATCATATATGTTATAATCACATGATTTGAGGCCATTTCCCAAGAAAATTATTTTATTATTTTAGGTAATGCCTTAAAATGGTTTAGGTAATGACCTAAAAGGTTTGGTAATATCCTAATCTAATTAGGTGATTACCTAACATATATAGTGGTTATGGTAGGTCATGACCAAAATATCTTTAGTAATTACCTAAACCCTGCATTAACTTGCACAAAAAACGACTGACATTCCACTACAACGGAGATGATTCTTTTGAGAGATTGTTCGACCATTTCAATCCGTTGTTCACAAAAACATTCGATCGATGAACCTTTCATATCACGAAAGTCATTCAATTCGATCCTTTGAAAGCAAAAGAAAAAGGAAAAAATGCAACGTTTTAGCCCGATGCAATTTAATCATCAAACCACATAAAATCTCATGGATTAGGTTATCAATAACCCACATCTTAACCATACAATTCCCTCATCATATATGTTATAGTCACATGATTTGAGGCCATTACCCAAGAAAATTATTATTTTAGGTAATGCCCTATAATGGTTTAGTTAATGACCTAAAATTTTGGTGATATCCTAATCTAATTAGGTGATTACCTAACAAATGTAGTGGTTGTATTAGGTCATGACCAAAATAGCTTTAGTAATTACCTAAACCCTGCATTAACTTGCACAAATAACAAGTGACATTCCACTATAATGCAGAGGATCTTTTTAAGAGATTGTTCGACTATTTCAATCGGTTGTTCACATAAACATTCTATCTATCGATGAACCTTTTATATCACCAAAGTCATTTAATTATGTCATTTGAAAGCAAAAAAAAAAAAAAAAGGAAAAAATGCAACGTTTTAGCCCGATGCAATCTTATCATATAAACCACTTAAAACCTCATGGATTAAGTTATCAATAACCCACATCTTAACCATACAATTCCCTCATCATATATGTTATAGTCACATGATTTGAGGCCATTGCCCAAGACAATTATTATTTTAGGTAATGCCCTAAAATGGTTTAGGTGATAACCTAAACGTATTGGTAATATCCTAATCTAATTAGGTGATTACAAACAATTATAGTGGTTATGTTAGGTCATGACCAAAATATCTTTAGTAATTACCTAAACCATGCACTAACTTGCACAAAAAACCAGTGACATTCCACTGCAATGGAGGTCCCGAAAATGCTGCAAATTTGTTTCATCTAATTGCTAAACTAAAGTATGATCTACGCATCAAATGTAACCCAATAAAAGTGTGAAGTGCATTGATTTATTGTAATTATCTCACACACCTTAATTTTATTTTCGGTCATATCCAAAATATGTTTAGTAATTACCAATATTTCCTTAGGTTTGGTCATGTCGAATATATCTTTAGTAATTACCAAATCACTGCAGTAACTTAGACAAAACCAGCTCAACCTCCCATGGAGGTCGCGAAAAATCTGATTTTTTTTTTTGGCATCATAGCTAAACTAAATAATGAACTACTCAAATGTAACCACAAATTGTCGCATAAAAGTGTGAAGTGCATTGATTTAGAGCAATTTAATCACCAACACCGGCATTTTATTTTCCCTAAAACCTAGATTTTTTTTGGAGAAGATTTTCATAAATTGCAAGTTTAATCTTACTCAAACACACAAATGAAGATAGAAAATCATTAATTCGTTACTATATGCGAAATATTCAAGTAAACTAACATCCATTTCATCCACGGGTGAAGAGTTTTGATCGAAATAATCCATGGAGGTGAAGTTCAACAATGGAGGTGAAGGTTTGGGGCGAAATGGAGGTGAAGAATGGGTCGAAATGGAGGAAGAAAATGGAAGATAGGGTCAAAATTGAGGGAGAAGGTGGAAGAATGGGTCGAATTTGGGAGCAATTCGGTTGAGAATGGTGGAAGAGGAAGTGTTCTTGATTTTTGGTGAAGAACACCAAGAACAAGGAGGAGAGAGAAAATGGGTAAAAAAAAATTTTGCTCCTAAATTTTTTTCCAAACATGAATTACTGTTTGGAAGCTGAAAAAAAAAATTCAGATTTTTTCAATTTTTTTTTTAATTATTTTTTCGATTTTCGAAATTAATTTCATAAATTTTGGTAAATAAACAAAATCAAAAGAAAATAGTTTTGGCAATTAAAAGAAAAGAAATGGGGACTCCACTAACAAGAATGTGTGGCTCACATTCATTTGGCTCCATGGTCATATTTTTTTTAAGATCATGTTAGAAACTTCCTTTCCTAATTAGACTGGGTTGAAAAATAAAATATACTTTATCAATCTATTTTTAAATAAGTGTAATAGTTTGCTCCCTCAGTCCCTCTGTTCCAAAATAGTCTAAACACTCACTTTTCTTTTATGTTTGTGCTAAATTAGTTTGAACACTTTCATTTTTGACATGGTCCCCACTATTACTATATTATACTCCCTCCGTCCCTAATATAGTGCTTACTTCTTTTTTCTTCATAGGAATTAAGGAGAATGGAGATAGTAATAGGATTCTCCATAAAAAATATTTTTTGAAGTATTCTTTTAGTACTTTTATCTTGGAACTACTTTTTTATTTTCTTTTTCTTTAAAAAAAAAAAAAAACAATAAATGTCTCTTGGAATGGTGTAAAGCAATAAATAAGGGCACACATTTTGAAAGGAAGGTAGGGGTATTTTGGATAGTTTGTGTAAAAATTGAGGATAATTTCATAAAAATAATTTGATAAAAATAAAATAGGCACAACATTTCCGAAAAGGAATGTAAGCGATACATTATGGGATATATGGAGTATTTTTATACTTCTTTGCCCCACACTCTACCTTTATCAATAAAAGTTACCCAACTTTCTCTCTTCCCCAATAAAAAATACTACATTAACTCCTATCACATCTATTTTTTTAATTAAATAACATCTGATAAACATACTACAACTTATCACCTTAAACTATGTGTCCAAACAAGTGTTCAGATCTTTCTAGGTCAGAGGGATAAACTTTTACGTGTGTTATCACATAGGATTAACCATTAATATCTCTAATTATGTATTTGTAAAATTTATAAAAAGTTGATTTTATGAAATTATTCATTAAAGCAAATCCAATAATGTTTTATATTATCATTTTTATTTTTATATATTATTGAAACTGCAAATAAAGTGAGGTGTGTGAATAGTGCAAAAAATCAAAGTGTTGCACTTAAAAGAAATAGATGAAGTCAAATTTTAGGCTGCCTGATTATCAAATGCACTCTTTAGGATTAGTACTTACCAATAATACTTTTTTTTTTACCAAATCTACTTTTTATGTTTGTCAAAACACAATTTTGAGCATTAAGATCTAAAATTATGTACAAGGCAAAATTATTGAATGTTGATATTTGGAAGTTAAATCTTGAGATAAATCTAAAAATATCTTGTATGGCTATAGTTTTTCCTTATGTATAAACTAGCATTTTTTACACGCTATGCGTGCGTGTCATATTAAAGTTTTTCTTCTCAATTAGTTATTCATTAGTGTTACAAAAAATTTGATTCGAACGGTCATTTATAATTATTTTTAATAAGTTTTTCTTAAATCAATATTTTGTTGTTTTTAGTTATTTGTTCATCATTATTCAAATATAGCATTGAGAAATGGATAATATAAAGCAGAAGAAAGCTTATGCTCAAATAAAGTGGAAGAATTTTTGTATCAGGTTCAATCGTTGAATATTAATAAAGTGCAAGAGTTTGTTATATAATAGAGATTACCGAATAATAATCAACGTTTAGGTTTTAAAATATTATTAGCATGATTATTAATATGAAATCTAAATTTTTATTTTTTCTTCTGATTGTGTCAATCAAGTTATATTGTCAATTTAATTTTTTATCAGAGTTTTTCACACATATGTAAGAAGAGGAAATCATTCTCCTTAATTTAATATTTAATTGAAATTTCAAATTTAATTTCATTGTTAACTTGTTCAATATATATGGCAAGTATGAAGAAGAAAATATTGTTTATTATATATGGCAATTTAAATTCATTAAGGGTATATCAGACTTTTTGTAAGGGGACACCATCTTCCTCCCCCCTTCACTTATATAATAGAGATAATACAAAACGATAAAGGTGAAATATTATCCCTGTCTCACAATACATACAACAATACAACATAGAAAAGTGATACAACCAACTAAGAGGATAGAAAGAATGCAAGTTGTCTTTCCATGTGATTAAGAATAAAGTAACGCACATAAGGGAAATGAGTGAGGTAAGTGAGGGCCCAAGTGTCTTTTGACTTACAAAGTTCACCAGACAAATATATGATGCTAGTATTATGAAAAATATCAAATTGGATATTTGGAAATCTTAGGGATAACTTAAGAACTTATCCAAAGTAGATTTCCCCATCATGACTCCATAATTGATCAATGAACCGAAGATTGAGTTCGGGGTGAGGGTACGAATATGATCAACAATCACGTTCACCCATTGCTGGCTTCTACTTTATACGACTCATGCTCGAGTGTTATGCAATCACGCAATATGTTTATGCAAAATAAGAATTAGTCTACGTTGATTCATTAAACACACAAAAGACTAATTTTTGGTGGCATGTTATTATGCAATCAAATCACAGAGAACCTAATCGAATTGTCCAAAGTATCTGAATTTAGCATTGTAACAGGTGATGAAAACATTAAAGCAGACAACATGCATGCGAATATGAATAATGCATAGAAATAGAAATAATATAAAATAGAATATTAGATAATAATATACAATAGAACGTGAATTCCTTTAAGATCTACATTATGACAAGTAGATTGTTAGTAAAAAAAAAAAAATTGGAATGGACCCTCAGAATTTATACCTTGTCGTTTGGGTCTTGTGTAATGATCAGTAGAAGGAGCAATTTTGAAACTTTAATGGAGTTTAAATGAGTTTGATTGAGTTTGAGTAGTATAAGAGAGTATGTAAATGTCTATGAAAGTATGTATTAAAGTCCGTAGGAAAGTGTATGTTTTAAGGTGTGAAAAACGTTCGTCGAAACAAGACTATGTATAAGAGAAACAAGTTCAAAAATCACATGAAGCGAAGCGAAGCAGTGGTGCCAGACTGAGCTCCACGCACCATGGATGCGTCAGATGCAAGCTCTGGTTGCGTCACACGCAAGCTCTTGTTGCGAACTTGGGATTTATTCATGGGGTACGGATACATAAGCAGTTAGACTAGTCAAATTTTCTTTTTGAATATAAAGCTTTATTAACATTTTGTCCGCCTAAATTTGAGTAAGAACTTAGATATAATTGCTAATTGTTTAGTTGTTCAATTTTTCAATTTAAATAACCAGATTTTTAAAGATAAGTTATTCAATTAACATATTATTTTAAGTCATACTCTTCTTATTTAAACCGAATAACTATTTCGTTTAAGTTAGGTTATTTTTTCCTAGATGTACTCCAAATTATCTATAAATATTAAACAAATTTATACAATAATTATATGTAATAAAAAATAAATTAAAAATAACATCAAATGATTATATATATATATATATATATATATATATATATATATATGTATATGATTGAATGCTGCAACTTTAGAAAATTTAACAATTAATATGGAGTTGAAAATTTATTTAAAAATAGTTACGTTTAAGTATATAAATGAGGAAAAATTGAGGGAAAAAAGATAGACAAAAATATTAATTTGGAGCCTTAATTTAAGTAACCTTATGAAACTTTAGTTGCAGATAAATAAGGAATATATATAATATATG
The DNA here is from genome assembly GCA_947646795.1 of Beta lomatogona. Classification (NCBI taxonomy): domain Eukaryota; kingdom Viridiplantae; phylum Streptophyta; class Magnoliopsida; order Caryophyllales; family Amaranthaceae; genus Beta; species Beta lomatogona. The sequence goes on along the minus strand of CANSNZ010000063.1, from coordinate 8,548,614 downwards.
TATTGAAGAAAAACATGAGTTAAAGAGGAGTAATTGAAAGCAAAATGTAACTGTGTGGTTCCGGACACAAGACCTCCACATGCACCCATTGATCTTTCTTTTAACAAGATTCATCAGATGTTCACATCTTACATATTCTTTTTTATATCCTAATTTTAATTTCTTTTTATTTTTCCAGAAATAATGGGGGTACAGTTGTACCCCTGGATCCGCCAATGCTATAATGCCCTTGACACAACGCAGATTTGAGCGGATTTGGTTCGTTAAATGATTCCTTTTTATCTTTGATTAAATAATATCTTTTAAAATTAGAAATCAGTTATCTTTAGGAATAAAAATCTGATTTTCATAATATTCTTTACAAAAAAATTATCAAGAATAATTAATATTTACAATTATTTATTAGGACTAATTAATTGGGCTTTTAAAGTAGGGCTTGAAATCAATAAATAGACTTAAATTTAATTTCTTAAAATAATTTTGGGATTAGCTTTTCCGATTGCTCTTTCTTTGGACGGGACCAATTAGGACGATGGTATGCTTCATCATTAATTGGGTACTAAGTGGAGAGACATGATTATGTGTCTACAAGTATCTATGCATCTATATGTACAAGTTGTTTTCTTAAAAAAGGTGTTCAAGTTGCTTGATTGACAGAGTAGTAGAAAAATAATGTTCTTGCTTAATTAGAGTATAATTTGTCTAATTCATTTTTATTTGTCTAAGAAAAAAACAAATAAAATATTCGATAAGAATATATACAATAAACTCGTGCCCATAAATCTTCAATAGCAACAAATAAGTTGATGGGTTTTAAAATAGTACCGCAAGTGCACGGTGTATGTTGTTAGCAAAGACTTAGCAAATACGGGTCCATTCATAGGGAGAGGAATTCTATAGATTAATGTTCAATTAAATAAATTATTCCAGAAGAAAGATGGTTGAATGAAAAATAACTAAGTACTAAGGTAAACTAAATCAAATATGGATGTAAATCAAATAATTAAAACCTAGGGTATTCGTTCGGTCCACCATGCTTATACCAATTCAATCAATACAATACAATTTAATAATACTTGGATTGAGGGTCGACTAATTAGAGTCTTTTGTTAATCCTAAGGTCGGGTCTTAACACTATTAGATCAACATATGCAGTACAGCCGCTAACATAATCAGATCTACCAATTGTAACAAGGCTCTAATGAGTACGATCTTTCAATTCTAACTCTTATTAGCCAGATAATAACTCATGATATTGCGCAATTACATGAATTAAATAATTAAAACAAATCAATAGGAATTACTCTAATCCAATCCGAACATCGAAGAACTTTAAATCATATGGCTTCCTTCACTAAACCCTAGAAAAGACTACTTACTCATGATATTGAAGAACACAATAAATATAATCAAAGTAAAGGAATTTATCTGATTATATTAAGTAGGAAAAATACCGAATGATTGAAGAACAAGTGAAGTGAAATCAACAATCTTTGATAAATCTTCCAAGCCAAGAGTGCATACAACTAGAGAGAAAACGAAGTGTTTAAACCTAAAAACGAAGAATATAATATAGTCTAATCGAAATTACTAAAACCCTATATATAGTCTTTGCAAAATCGGCATGAAAAATAGCCAACCCGACAATTTGCCCGGTCGACCGGGCAAAACCGCTCGGTTGGGCAACGATGCAATATTTCTACGACTACAGCTAGAATTCAGCCCGGTCGGGCGCACAAGCAATTAATGTCCTTTTTTTCCCCGGTCTGCCGGGCCAACTGCGGCATGGATGACATAGCTCGGCCGGTCGGGCCAAACCGGCCGGTCGACTAGTCGAGAGTCTTTCCTCAGCTTCTGACTTCGTTTCTTCATCTAAACCGCTTGACTTGTTTCCCGAATCTGCTGTGAGCACTAGTACAGAAATGAGGATTTGCGTCTGTCCATTTGTGTCGCACCCTCGAAGAACTGACGCAAATTGCCAATCTGCGTCGCATACCATTAATAGTCCGACGCAAATAAAGTCACCAGAAAAGTAGGAGAAGTACATATGCTTCGGACCCTCAGTACATAGGACGCAAAAACAACTATCTGCGTTGGACCCAACGCTCATCTGACGCAGATGGTTGTTAGCCAAATGTATGCAAGTTGCTGACATGTGACGCAGATAAGTTGAAGACTTTTATTTGTCCACTTTTGTTATTTGGACAAGTTGATATGGTTATGTTCTTATGTTTGTCTTTTGAAACATGGATGTTTAATCTTACTAGCTAGGGGTGTGCAATATCGGATATCGGATCCGATCCGAAATTCCGGATATCCGAAATTTCGGATCGCCGAAAATCCGATCCGAAAATTTCGGATATCCGACAGTTTCGGATCGGATCCGATCCGATATCCGATCCGAATATCCGAAGTATCCGAAATCAATAGGAGCTTTTTATTTTTTTTTGGACAGGTGAAATCAATTGAAGTATCCGAAGAGTTGAAGTCTTGAATATGTTACTGACTACTCCACCCCCAAAATCCCAAATCCCCAAGTCTCCCACACCAAGTCACCAACTCCTCTTTCTCTTTGATTCCCTACTTTCTCACACTTCCACTTCACCTCTTTTTTCCCCATTGAAATTAAACAGGCTAAGAATAGCCACCTAACTTCTTCTTCTTCCAAAGTTTTTAGCCACCTTAAGACCTTTTTCGGCCATTCTACCTTTCCCCTCTCAGTGCTCGCAGAAAAGACACGGCCCACCTCGTGTTGGACGCCGTTCTATTTGGAGGACTAGAGGTTGCACCAAGAACCATGGCTGTTCACCTTTTTTTTATTGCTGGTGCTGGCGTGATGAGAAGCAGGTGAAGTGGATTGATCAAACTCGTGGTTGTGGACTGGTGGTTGAAGTGTTGGCAGTCTGACATGAGGAGAGAGAGACAGAGGCGTGAGATGTAGATTTTAGGGTTCTATTTTAAATATCACACAAGAATAATGTAAGCCTGTACGCCTTTTTTGGATATTTTTTTTAAAAATATTTTAAAATTCGGATATTCGGATATCCGAAATCTAAAAAACCCCGATCCGAAAATCCGAATTTTTTTTCCGGATATCCGATCCGAAATATTCGAAAACAAAAAATCGGATCGGATATCCGAAATTTCGGATCGGATCGGCGGATTACCGGATCGGATCAATCGGATCGGATTTTTTTGCACACCCCTATTACTAGCTAGAAGTTAGGATGTAATAGTTAATTACTTATTTTGGATGTTCAACTTTTATAGTAGTAAACTAGTAAGTTAACTAATTATTTCTTATGAGTTATGAGTTTATGACTCAATGAAGCCACTTGAATTGGCCATTACTACTTACTAGTAAGCAATTTAGCCTAAAAAAATGTTGAATTAAATAATGCGAAAATTGGTACAAAAAAGGGGAAAAAAAACGGATCGGATAATCCGATTATCCAATCCGAAACTTTTCGGATCGGATTCGGATCGCGTTTTTTCCGATCCGAAATTTTCGGAGAAATGAACAGCCCTAATCCATATCCTCCAGTGATATGCTTATAAAAGGATATATGTACCTATGTGCAGACTCATCGGTGCAACGAGCACTACCAACAATATTTTTTTTCTTCTTCTTCATCGCACCTTCCTCAGGCAAATGTTCCTAATTCAATCCGACTTCTTTTTAATTCATACTATATATGTATATAGATTATTTCATATATCAATCAAGCTTACGTAGTATATAAATCAAGATATTAAACATAAGTTACCTGATTATCTGAGACGATAAATACCAACTCTTTCGGCCATTCCATGAATGAACCCTCAGCTTGACTGAGTTTCACGATGTATGGAGTAGGTAGTGGAACTGGAGCATCTGCGTAGTCTGGAAAAAAATTATCAACACTCACTTTTACGGCCGTAGGATGTGATGATGACCCCAGTTGTGGATGAACGGTACCCTCAGCTACAATGACCGGCCCCGAGACATCCGCTAATGCCAAACGACATGGAACTTGGCTCTTAACATCCAACGAGAATACAATGTCATTAATTAAGTGTTTTAGAAGCATAATATCATAATCTTAGAAGATATAAAATAAACTTATACCTGCAAGTTCACAAATGGATCATTGCCCCCCGAGTGACAGCTACTAGGATCAACTGGAGTGTGAGGACTTCGGATCGGCGCATCTTCTCTTGTTTGATTTGGTACTTGAAGACCTAATTGCGCCGCAAAAGCCATCAACCTTTCTTGAACTATTGCATCTATCTTCAAGTTCATCTCTTGCATCGTCTGTTCTCTAACTCTTTGGCTCACTCTAGCCTCGAACTCCTGCATCTCCTCATCATCCATGCCCCCTACCCTTTCGAGCAGTACTACTCCGATCAGGATCTCCCCAAACAGATGTAATCCCAATGCTACGCCCAGCTGTTAACACACGCCCAGGACGGTCTTTCCTCTATAAAGCACGTGATATAGCATCATCCATCCGGCCTGGAACAAACTCTCCTTCCTTTTCTTTCCTTTTCCAATCATCCGGCGTCCAATTAAAAAAATTCATATGATTAGTAGAATACGAGTATATAGACAAGAAAATATCATAAAATTTGAAACATGCTTACAATGGACTCTTTTATCTTTTGTGTTTCTTCATTAGGGAAGAAAATATTTCCTTCCTTATCTTTTTTCGATCTCGCGATAAGCCATGGCAAATTTTGATCCGGCAAGGAGGAAAAAACTGAAGATGTGGATGAGTCAACAGATGATGTTGTAGATGATGAAGGGATGTACCCTTTTTTTTCCAAAAAGGAATCATCTCCGCATATGACTTTTGACCCAGAAAATGAGGATGAACGTTGGCAGACTGAGACTCTTGTTTTTTCACTTTTAGCCTAATATAAAAACAAGTAAATAGTCAATATTCACAACATAAAAAATTTATTATAATATATTATGTGATTGTAACGTACATATTATATACCTTAAACTCATCAGAGCTACACTTTGTCACAAGTTGCTTCCAAATCTCTTCCGTGATGAAAGGATAGAGCACATACGGTTGCTTATCATTGTTAGGCCCCTTCATTGTCTCAACAATTGTTCTATCCCTTCTACTTGTATACTCTTATGACAAAGCTCCCAACATAACACCACTGTTTTTCATCTTGGATTTGTCATCTTGCCGCTTAGTTGTAAAATGAATAACCATTGATGTCATACCCTTCATAGGAAAGAACTTGCATCTTTGACCCATATGCCAACCATCTCAACGTATCCGATACATCATTCTTTGGGTCAGATAATTGGTTCATAACTTGTTCTTTAAACCAATCAACGAACGAACGATTATCCTCAATCACCAACTCACGTTTATTCTTCAATGGATACTGAACACTAAGAACAGTCATGTGCTCATCTAAGTAAGGATGAACTTGTTTCGAATTTTCTAACACTAAATATTCTGCTTTTCTTTTCAACTCTCCATCAAGACACAATATTTTTTTACCAATAGTACCACAACCATCAAGTCTTCCTTCATATCTAGATTTTGGCAATCCAATTGCTTGTGCACGTGCTAAATACTGACATGCATATTCAGATACTTCCTCTGCAACTGTTCTTTGGACAATACTTGATTCTGGTCTGGCTGAATTCATCACTTTGCCCTTCAAAGTACCCATATGTCTTTCGAAAGGCCACATACACCTCATACAAATGGGCCCACAAAGTTTAATTTCGCTGACAAGATGAATTATCAAATGAGGCATGATGTCAAAGAACGATGGTGGGAAGTACATTTCAAATCGACACATCGTCTCTATTACATCAGCTTGCAAGTTATCCAGAGTGTTAGGATCAATCACCTTGCTAGAGATAGTTCTGAAGAAGAAACACAGCTTTGTTATCGTGTATCTTACTTGGGAAGGCAAAATTCCTCGTATTGCAACATGTAATAAATGCTGCATCAAGATATGACAATCATGAGATTTCAAACCAACGAGTTTCAAGTCCTTCAGTGAGACATGGTTTCGAAATTTTGACGAGTATCCAGCAGGGGCCTCTAACCTATGCAGAGACTCACAAAAACACATTTTCTCCTTCTTAGACAAAGTGTAGCAAGCTGGTGGAAGATAATAGTGTTGTCCCCGCTCCTGAGGTGCTAGTTCTGGTCTGCCCATTTCAGCCATGTCTTTCCTAGCTTTAACTTCATCCTTTGTCTTCCCGGGCATATTCAACAATCTGCCGACAATGGCATCACAAACATTTTTCTCAATGTGCATTAGAATCTCAAAGACAGTCCCAAACCAGGGACTATTCAAGACTTACTCCTAATGAGTAAGCCTCGAACTGGTATCTAGGCAAATGATGCACACATTGCAATTAAACAGCACAAACCAATCCATTCCTTAGATTTCCCTCCCCACCCCATTAAGGTATGTCCATATAGGTTTGGTTATAATTCAACATATACTTTCCCAATCACATAACCAAACAATTCACATATACTTTCCCAATCACATTATAGGGGATACATAAAACAAATCCACAAATCCAAACTAATGGACAAATTAACATAAATTAGAAAATAGCAAAAGGTATAATACATACCTCTGCTCTCAAGGAGCAACGAAGACAAGCACAACGAGGTGAGCTTGGAGAACCGGCAAACCGAGGAGCACAAGACACAAGGTGGCAACTGCAGTGCAATGTGGAGGAGAGGCAAAGTGAGAGAATGCAACACCATTGAAAGAGATGAGTTTGGATAGTTACACAACATATTACTAAATTTCACAAATTCAAGGTAAATAGGAAACTATAATATAAATTCTTATAAGTTTGAAATTCTAAAGTTACCATTCAAGAATTCTAACTCATAATCGAAATACATAATTCTAAAGTGAGCATTCCAAAGTTTCACCACAATTTAAACAAGCTCATAAATTTCGAACATCATGCAAATGTATCCAATGACTCATCAATTTCAATTGTTGGTTGCTCCAATGTCAAATCTTTCATACCTACAAAAAAATAAAAAGAAGAAACAAAAAAATAATATTAGCATAAAAATGAAATAAAATGTAATGCTAATATAGGAAAATAATATAATTGTAATCAAACTAACCATCTTCCATGTTTTCCAATTCAAGCAAGCTTTCCTCTATCACAAGAGGCTCATGAGAAGTACGAAGCCAATCTTGAGAACAAACAAGTGCCTCCACCATTCTTGGAGTTAAAGAGGTACGAAATGAATCAAGCACACGTCCCCCGGTGCTAAATGCGGATTCCGAAGCAACGGTAGAAACCGGAATAGCAAGTACATCCCGGGCCATGAGTTGTAGGACGGGATATGTCTTAGCTCTATCTTTCCACCATAATAAAATATCAAAGTTAGGATCATTAGGCTCACACTCATCACTCAAATATTTTTCCAACTCATTCTTCCTCTCACTAGTTTCCATACACCCATTCTCCTTTTGATATTTTTGAGTCATGAATTGCTCAAAATTCATAACTCTCTTCTTTTGTCTAACCGCATCCTTATCCAAATTAGGTGTGGAGGAAGTGGAACTTGATTCTCTCTCTTTCCTTTTTTATGAAGGCATGGAAGAAATATAAGAATCAAATAAATCCCTCAAAGTAACTTTTATCTTTAAGGATAAAAGGTTACCTTGTTCACCCCCATAAGAAGATTCTACAACCCAATCAACATAACTCAATTTGTGTCTTAGATCAAGGACTAATGCAACAAACATCAAGATATTGATATTATTAACATTACCCCAATATTTGTCATGTTTCGTTTTCATTTGTTTTGCCATATTGCTTATGCCTTCATCCTCATCTTCACAATATTGTGAAAGCATTGTACCAACACCGAAAGCATCATGCACATAAGAATTCGCGGTCACATAACGAGATCCGGATAACCTCAAAGTGGCATCATAAAATATTTGCAAAAAAGGCAAAAGCACATCAATTTTACTCCAATCATCCTCATCCGGCTTAACACCAAATTTCCAAAGTTCTGTAACACATGCATTATCTCGAGAATGCAAATTAGTGAAAGCTTTTTTAAATTTCAAGGCCGATTCAAGCATCAAATAAGTTGAATTCCATCTAGTATCAACATCCAAACACACAAGACTTTTAGTTTCCAAACCCTCTTCAATTGCACATGCTTTAAATTTTTGTAGTCTAGGCGGAGAAGACCTCACATATCTCACACTACCATGAATTTTCACTACGGAACTATCAAGATCTTTCAATCCATCTCTCACTACCAAATTCAATATGTGAGCAACACACCTCATATGCAAATAATCACCATTTAGCAAACAAGTTTGATGATGATTCATTCTTCTTTTCAAATATTGAAGAGCTAAATCATTTGAACTAGCATTATCCACAGTGACAGTCATTACCCTCTTAATCCCCCATTCATTCAAGCATTTTTCAACCGCCCTACCAATAAGTTCCCCACTATGGCCGGCAATTGGGCAAAAATTAACAATTCTTTTATGCAACTTCCAATTTTCATCAATAAAATGAGCCGTGAGACACATATAACTCAAATTTTGCCCGGAAGTCCATGTATCAGTTGTGAGACAAATCCTAGAAGACAAGCCTTTAAGATATTCTTTTAAAGTTTTTCTTTCCTCAATGAAAACCTTATAACAATCTCTTGTTATAGTAGCACGTGAAGGCATAATAAAAGTAAGATTAATTGCCTTACAAAAAGATCGAAAATCCTCACGCTCTACAAACCTGAAAGGTAACTCATCAACAATTATCATTTTAGCAAGTTCTTTCCTAGCAAATTCTGCGTCATATTCCCACAACCTTGGCACATTCACAATCTCAGTTGAGCCATCTTCTTTAGTAATTGTTTGGGATTGAAATTCTATTAACCTTTGCTTTCTATCCAAATTGGCCGGAAACTTTTGACATCTTTGAACATGATTTTTTAAAGGTGTAGTTCCATTCGTGCCTTTACAACCAATTAGAGTTCCACAATGTTTACATTTGGCCTTTAAAGGATTATTAGTATCCAAAAAATGATCCCACCATTTAGATTTTTTCTTTCTACCAGGAGGTTGAGAAGAAGAACCACTTATATTAGGATGTAATGGTGGTTTTGTTTGTTTGCTTGAGGCCATTGAGGAAGCACTTTTCTTCCTCTTAGTTGATGGAGCTTTCTCTTCCTCTTCCACGCTCTCAACTTCATCATCATCATCCGATATGCATACATTTTCTATGTTTGCACCCATCTCAAACTCATTGCTACCACTGAAATTACTAAAAATATTCAAATAAGATATATGTTTAACAAAGAAAACAAAACAGGAGGCAAGAAACAATAATTTGAAAATCAACACTTCACGAAAGCATACCAGAATTTGAAAGCAAACAAAATCATTTAGCAAATAATAAATAATTCATAACAAGATTAACAACACCAAAATACAAAATCAGGCCTGAAATAAATCAAAAAACGCTACAAAAATTAGAAGCATCAAAGCAGTAAAGCACTCGAAAATTCGAAGCACCAAATCTCTCAAAAATTCGAAGCACATCGATCCCACAAAATAGGCAGCAATAACAAAAAAGCAAGAAAAGCTACTGACTTAATGTGTTATATACAAACAAATAAGTTATAACAACACCAAAACTCAAAAATCATGGATTATATTTATAAAATTGAAATAGAAAACAAAAAAGAGGCAAAAATAAACACAGAGATGAGAAGAATTAACAGTTGAGACAAAAGAAAACTCACCTCATTTGGAGAGAATGATGCGCCGGAAGTGAGAGAATGATGAACTGATGATGCGCCGGAAGTCGAAAGTGGAGGCGGGAGTGCGTGGTGGTGAGTGGTGACTGTGAGGGTGACGGCGGGCTGTGGGCTGTGAGAGTGGAGAGGACAAAGGAGACTAGGAGAGAGTGTTTGAATGTTTGCCCTAGAATCCTTAGAATTTAGGAAAAAAGAAGTAAAACGCAAAGTTGCAGCGCCTAACAGCCCATTTCTGTTTTTCTAAAAAATAAAAAAATTCATTAATTTTGAAATTTTCGGATATCTGAATTTTTTTTTTCCCCGATCCGAATTCGATCCAAAATTTTTCGGATATCCGATCCGAAATCTTGAAGATCGGATCGCGGATCGGATCATCGGATCGGATTTTTTTGAACAGCCCTGATATGGATGATATTGTCAAGGATATGCACCGATTATTTTACAACCGACCCTCAGATGAGCCTTTTAGTATGCAAGTTATGAAGGGTACCGTCTTCAACTATGATAGTGATCAGATGATCATTCTCTCACGACAAGATGTTTTTCAATTTCTCACGGGAGCATGGCTTAATGTATCCATTTTGCAAATATTTATGATGTGAGAATTCTCAAACTCTAAACTAATTAACATTGATATTTATTTTTAGGAAAAATGGAAACTAATAGTCCCACCTTTGCCACTCCTGCTCAAAACAATCCCACCTTTTCGAAATCTGGAAACAATCCCACCTTTATACCCCATCTTCTCAAAATGAGTCTTTTTACCTCCAACCTGTTTAACAGGTTAAATTTTTATTTATTTTTTCCTTTATTCTCTCCTCCCACCTCACAACCTTGTTTCATGGCAGCCCCTCCATCATCACCACTGGCGCCACCTCATCACCACCCCAAAATCCTATCCCCTTCCACCTGACCCTACCCCCACTAGACCAAAACCCCACCCCACCAGATCGAAACCCCACCTCACCCCGACACCCACCACCTCGAACCGAAACCATCCCCACTAGTCGGAAACCTCATCACCACCCCGCAATCCTCCCCCTTCCCCTCAAAATGCCTCCCTCTATCTTCTCCCACCCCTGCCACCAACAAGGCCTCCCTCTATCTTCTCCCACCCCTGCCACCAACAAGGCCCCTTCCACCGTCATTTCTCTCACCTCGTTTTCCATCACCACCACCACCATGCAAGCAACAAGAAAACCCAATTTCCACAACAAGACAATAAAGGACAACATCACTCAATTTTGTGCGAAAATTATGAGTGAGATTGATAAAAAAAAAAAGAAATTGATATGCTTGAGATAGGGATTTATTTCAAAAAAAAAGTGAGTGGAAGTGAAGAGTGAAAGATTTTACTGGTTTTTCATTCTGTGTGAAAAACCGCAATGGCTCTTGGAGAGAGAAAGAGGAAAGTGAAGGAAGAATGGAGGAGATGAAAGTGAAGCAGACTTGCGGTGGGTGGTTGCACTTTTTGGTGGTGACTGGGTGATTTCACATGGGGTTGGGTGGATTTTGGGTGGTCGAGTTTTGGTGGGGGTTGGTAGTTGGCTGGGTTGAGGATAGATAGGAGAGAAAAGGACGTTGTTGAAGGGTTAGGTGGAGCGTTGGGTAGGTTAATTGGGTGGTGTAGGTGGTGGAGTCAGTGGAGGGAGGGAAGGGGTGGTCGAGTTTTGGAAGGGATGGTAGTTGGCTGGATTGAGGATAGGTAGGAGAGAAAATGTTTTTTATACATTCCTTTATTTTTTTACGGTTTTTCTAAACTATGCACCTAGTGCAAAGGTTAAGCCTTATCTATTAAATAAATTAATTAACTAAAATAGAATATCCTCCCTATAATTATGTTAAATACTTCCTCTGTTTCTTTTTAAATGGAACAATTGGACTTTTCCACTATTCACACCTACCACTTTGACTAAGATTTGTGATTTGTACATAATGAAAAATATAGTCAAGTGAGACCTTGTTAGATTTATCTCGTGACCTACTTTCATAATATGTAATTTTTATAATTTTTACCTATATGTAATTATAGATATTTATGATCAAAGTAATGTCTCGTTGCACGTGAAAGTCCAATTGTTGCATTTAAAAAGAAACGGAGGAAGTATATATTAATGACAATTTTGGTTTAATTAAAAGAAAAGATAAAATATATATTAATAAGGAAACTAACTATTTAGCATAATTATAGGAAATATATTCTATTTTAATTAATTAATTTGTTTAATAGATAATGCTTAACCTTTGCACTAGGTGCATAGGTTAGAAAAACCCTTTTTTTCTAAATAAAAAAAACCAATCACAAGGTGACATGTGGCAAGTCACCTTCTAAAACAAGTTACTAATTTCACAAACCGGTAAAAGACTCATTTTGAGAATATGGGGTATAAAGGTGGGATTGTTTCCAGATTTCGAAAAGGTGGGATTGTTTTGAGCAGAAGTGACAAAGGTGGGATTATTAGTTTCCATTTTTCCTTATTTTTATTGTTTCTTCTAAGTATAAGTATTTGGAGTGTAGGTATTTGGAAGAGGAGTCTGAACAAGAGGGTACTATTGGTTTCATGTGTCCAAGTATGATTTCAGGGACCATGATACGCAATGAACCAGATGCCGTGATCAACTACATGGCAAGTACAATGAAAGTGAATCAAAATATGCGTTTCATCCTATGTCCGTATATTCAAAAGTATGTTAGTTAAACTAATCTTTTCTTTGTTTTATCTATATGAACTTGTGGTTATATGAGCATCACATTTTGTTTCATGCCTTAGGGAACATTGGATTCTTCTTGTCATTTGTCTATCTAAGAAAGCGGTATATATATTTGATTCGCTACAGAGAGAAAGAAAATTAGCTATCAAGATGCCGCTGAATACGTAAGTTTCATAGTTGTTATACATGTTAATTAATTTACATGCATTTTATGATATTTTAAATAATTTACAAATGTTTATAGTAATTAATTGTTACAAAATTTCTATACTTAGTGCATATACAAGTTTCACGCGTCTTGAAGGATCCAATAAAGGAACTAAATTGTCTTGGATAACGATCCCGGTAAAACTCTCATGTTTTGTATTTCATACACATTTTATAATTCTATTTAGGATTTTATTTCCGATTCTAATATTTATCTTAAATTTGGTGTAGTGTGCTCAACAATCTGGAGGAGCGGAATACGGCTATTTCGTGATGAAAAACATGCTTGAATCGTCTGCATGCACTATGATTCAGATAATTTACAGGAGGTATATGTATGTCGTAAATTCGTTATTTATAGAATTTTCAAGTATATTAACTAATTGAATATATTTCTAGGATTTTCCACCAAGTCCTCAGCCATACTCCGCAACTGAAATCGATGAACTTAGAGAACTTTTTGCAAAATATTTTGTAGCGGTCGTCAAAGCTGCAAACTAACTAGTTAGTATATGTATTTATAGGTTGAACAATATTTTATTGATTGCCTGATTGCAATTGATTGCAATATTGGTTGCTTTGAGATGTACTGGAACAGCTTTTGGTTATATATGCAAAATTCTCCCAACGATTTCTTGGGTTGTCCAAATTACAAAGGAGACTCTGCCGAATTTTCTGCTCATAATTATTAATATAATGTTCGTTTAGTTTTGAAGTTTAAGGTTTTGTATATGAAAAAAAAAACAAAAAAGAAAAAAAAAACCCCAAAAATCATCATTTGCGTCGCATGTTGCTCTATATGCGACGCAAATGAACTAAATCTGCGTCGCACATTGAGCAACATGCGACGTAGATGGTAGTTGGGCTGCTGGCGCTGTGGCTGCATGGCCCTACCATCTGCGTCGCATGCTGCCCAATGTGCATCGCATATAGAGCAACATGCGACGCAAATAGTGCAGCCCTGCATCCACAGCAGCTAGCAGCCCAAGTGTTATTTGCGTCGCGTGGTGGTCTGGGTCCGCCGCAAATAGTGAGCATTCTGCGTCGTATGCTTGTCCGACGCAGATCATGTATCCTGATTTGCGTCGAGAGCTGTGCCGTCGGACCCATGTCCGACGCAATTGGGCGCCTCGCATCCGACGCAAATCGTCAATTCTGTACTAGTGGAGCTATGTGTGATCATTGGACTTTCATTCCGTGGTCAGTAAGGCATGAAATGCATAGTCTGCACAATAAACCATAGAGGAACAAAATCAAGCCCAACCATATCAAATCACACAAATATGAGCTCAAAATAGTACTCAGTGCTGAGGGAATTAGGGCTAAAAACTCTATATAAAATAGACACATCATAAGTCGAATTCAATCAAAAAGGAATTCACTAGTAACTTTTTTCCAATAAATAATGAAAGTTCTAATGATAGTTGTAAGTCTTGTAACATCAACTAAAACTCATTTGGTATCGAATAGAAACCCTTACCCGTCTCGGGAGGAAAATTCCCCTTCCCCACAAAAACCTTCCCCGCGAAAATTCTCGGGGGGGCTCGCCGCCGCCGGAGCAGCCTCAATGCTCGGCCGATGGCGTCGAGCTCCCCATGTCTTTCAGGTTTATCTTTGTTGCTTTCCTTTTTTGTCTTCTACCCTTACGCCTCCATTTGAGGTGGGAGCAACACCCTAGACTTCTAGGTGTCGCACCGTGTCAGTGGTTCGGCGTACCAAAGGTACGGCAACAGTGGTGGGTCGTGCGACAAGCCATAGGTGTTACTGGCGGCGGCCTGGCCGGTAGTTGTAAGTTTTCGTGGTGTTTCTTGTTTTAGTTTGTTGCGATTTTGGTTTAGTTTCTGTATATTTGTCTTGCAGGGTAGATCTGGTTTTTCTATGACGAAGATTGATCTAGAAAATCATATTAATAACAAAGTTCATCCTGGAGTTTACCATGCTTTGATAGGTATAACATTAGGTATCTATGTATTGGCGAAGAACAGAGGTGCTTATCTCTATCAAGATCCTTGTTCTCAGGTGTAGTTAGAACTTAAATTTGTCGTTGTTCGATCTTGTTCTTTAAGGATTGCAGGTTTCGGGTTCGATCTTCGGATCATGTGGTTGGGTGAGGAATTAAAGAATTTCACTTTACCCTATGTTCTTGTGCTGGCTTTGGATGTCATCACAGCTCAAAAACGCATCTCGTGGGAGGCCCTCCAATTTGATTTGGGGCAAGTTTTGACCTCCACAAATGCTGAGTTTTTGCCTGTTGAGGAAAAACTCATGATACCCTCAGTGTAGGGTTCGAAGTCACAAAAAAAGTGAATTCCTTCGTAGTTCTATCTCTAGAATCCCAAGAAGACTTCTTAATTCAATGGCCTTGGGATTTGATGTCTTGTGAACCTGTTGTTCTATAAGACCAGCTTGGGCATCCATCTTTAAAGATCATTTTGATTTACTCTATCGACAGTATCCATCACATATCAATGGTTCGTTTGATGCAAGACACCAAGATCATCTATAACAACAAGCACTCAAGGGAAATTTCCGATGTGGTTTCCTTCATATCCTCTGCAGACAACGTCGGACTTGTAAGGTAGCATGGTGGTTGGTACCTTCAAGTCAGTTTTATTTTAACAGGGTTGTAAGAGCTACTTAAGCTCATGTTAATGTTCATTTAGGTTCGTCCTTAGTTTGGATGCTTTTTCAGTAGCTTGGAGTTCCCTTTTTTAATTAATACAAATTTTTGCAATGTCGGAAAAATAAACCAATACCATTTGCAAAAGTTTTACTTTATGAGAATTGCAGATGTGTAGAATAAAATTCTTACACATTAAACCAAAGTCGTGAGAAATTGCTAATGTGGTTCATTTGTGCTAGAGGTGTTCAAAAGGCGGGCCGGCAAAAAAATCACCCACTTGTCGGGCCAGGGAAATTTTTTGTGCTCAAAGCCCGCTTTTCGGGGTAAAAAACGAGTTTTTCGGACCAAAATCAGGCCGGACTAAAATTTGAACTAGAAATTTATTTTTAGCTTGCCCAAAGCCCGTCCCAAATAGGGGTGTTAATGAGCTTGTCCTGTTCGCGAACAATTCGGGCTCGCCTCGGTCAAAGCTCGACTCGTGGTGGCTCGCCGCGGATTCGAAGTAGGCTCGAGACTTTAACGAGTCGAGCTGACCTAGGCAAAGCTCGGCTCGAGAGCTCGTGAACCGGCTCGATTATATATTTATATAGAAAAAATAATATATTTATATATATATACATAAATATATTAACCTATATATCACACAATAATAAGTTAATAGTTCCTTTGTATAAAAGAAAACCTATAAAAATCAAATATTAAAAAGGAAAAACAAATTAAACATGTAAAAAACAAAGGGTGATAAAGAGTTAAGTATGTTCGTGAACAGTTCGAGCTCGACTCGTTTTACATTTGGCAAAGCTCGGCTCGTTAAATTGCAAGCTCGGCTCGAGCTCGAATAAACTTAAACGAACACAAGCCGAGCAGACCACAGTTCGGGCTCGGCTCGACCGATAAGTAGCCCTAGTCCCAAACTAAAAAAAAAGGGGACTAAAAAATCTGCCCAAGCCCTAGCGTTTTCGGATCGGGTCGGGTTAGCTTTGATCTCCTCTAATATGTGCCTAACAATCAATATAAATTTTTAAATGAGACTATTCTATCACATGTCTCACTATTTGTTTGTTGGAAAAATAACTGAATATATCTCAAAAATAAAGATAAACAAAAGATTGATGAAATTTCTTTGAAGAACACAAACTTGAACAAATCATCTGTATCGTGGTACTACCACTGCCTTAGAAGCAAATTTCGCCACGAGCATGAAGGTTTACATGATGAAATTTCCCCTCAAGTTTAACACATAGATCTTCAATACTCGCTCACCCGAATCTCAAGATAGGAACTATTCAAGAATTATTGAGATCTATTGGAAAACCGCAAAAAATCACCTCAACAAAGGTGCAAGTGCACCACCTAGTTTGGTGCGGGAGCACCAAGGTTTCTTCCTCTACTCCAAAATATCGCCTCGATTGGTGCGGGCACACCTAAGACTTAGGCGTAGGCAGGACCCGTCTTAAACCATTTTAGGGTTTTTGTGCTAATCAAAAAATTAGGCCTTTCGAAAAATATGAACATTAAGATATAAAAGACTGTTTTTTTACAAGGTATCCCCGTATTATAGTTTAGCGTTTTCACCATTGTACCCCCAATATTTATTTTTTCAAGTTCTACGCTTGAACTTTTTATTTGTTCTATTTTGCACCCTTTCATTAAGTCAACGCCTAATTTTCAGTTTATTTTCAGTTCTTTTAACTTATGAGGAAATATTTCCTTATTTCATAATTGTATCTAAACCTTTTAAAGCCGAAGAATTTTCCTCACTTTGAGTGTAAGTCTAAAGAACTAAAAGTAAGAAAGTAACGTAAATTTGATGTTAATTTAGTGGAGTGGTATAATATAGAACGGATAGATTGTTCAAGGTAGAACTTGGAAATTAAAAACATTAGTATAATATTAATATTAAAATATACATTTTATATTAAATCATTGTACAACTTTTTTGACCTATAAGAAAAGTACTAACATTTTTAAAAATTTAAAATGATCAAATTTCATATGGTTAACAAATTCCTATGTAATCTAAACTAATATCACCTGAACCCCTATATTATTTAGTCTACGTTCATAGCAAACACATAGAGTGTTTAGATAACACCAAGAGGTCCACCTTTGGGCTCTAACCCGCAAGGTTTTGCTTTAGTGCAAGACCATAGTCTTACCTAAAAGGCCTTACTAGGTTGAGATATCCACCCTTATATAAAGCAGGTTTCGTTCTCCACCCCTTATATGCTGGTGTCTTGTAGTGCTTATGGGGACGCACATTTTTTAAAGAGGGGGAGAAGGTGTCTAAGATCTTGCTATCCCACATTGGAAGTTGAGGAGAACGAAGAGATCTAAAAAATATATATATCCAAGACAATATACATTTAAAGTGATAATTTGGTAGTCATCAACGCTATTCAAGGTATATGGGATGTTCCCTAGCAAGTTGCTCACATCATATCAGATATTTAACGCTTACTCCTCTCTTTCAACAAATGAGCATCAAACACATCTATAGATAAATAAACAAGGTGACAAATTGTGTAGCAAACGTCTGGCATCTAGTTACATCTTATTCCTTAATCGAGAATTGTAATAATTCTAGTTTTAGCAAAGTCCTTGTAAACAATATATTAGGAGTTCCCTCGGCAAAGGACCTCCTAATACTCTTTTCTTCTTAACTTTAAAAAATTAAAATAGAATAGATACGAACCGTGCAGACCAGGCCAATAGCAAAAAAGACGGCATGGGGTCGACATGAAGTAACAGGCCAGGTCCAACCCGTTTTGAGTCGGGCTTTTTATGCATTCTGCCAGACGAGCTATCGGCCTAGCCCGGTGCCATCTTTTAAGACCAATAAGGGCCCGTTCTCCCCAACTTATTTTCAATTCAGTTCAATTCAGTTCAGTTCATTTTAATTCAGTTCTAATAAGTTCAGTTCAGTTCCTAAATTCGTTACTATTAGCTATAATTTAATACAGTTTAGTTTAGTTCAGTTCAGTTGTTTTATGCCGAAGAGAACAAACTCTAAGGCTCTGTTCTTTTAGATTGAATTAATGAAAATTCAGTTCAGTTCAGACAAATTTAGTTCAGGTTTATTCAGTTCAGTTCAGTTAGTTTCTTTCACGCTTTTTTCACTTCGGTTCGATTCATTTCGCTTAATTTAATTTAATTTCAAAAACAAAGAGCCTAAACAATCAATTATGGTAATTTGGCGGTGGGTGGCGGGTCAATTAAAATTCATTGAGGAATCCAAACTCAAAAATCAAAATTAGAAAACACGAGCATAAGTGTTCCCGCCGCATCAAATTGAAACTGCCCTCCTCTTGCCCTCCGATCCCGCTACTTCCCTCTTCCGTATTTGGTATTTCTCATTTCCGCTTCTCCCCTTCCAAATAACCCCAAATTTCTACTTCTTCCAAACTCCCCCAAATCCCTAATTTTTTGATACAAAATTTCCGCACGAATTCTTCCGTAACAATTGTGTTCTTTCCCTCATCAAAGGTCAGTGCCCTAATTCGATTTCACTCTTAATCTATTGTGATTCAAACTCTTTTTGCAATTAACTTAATTTTGTATCTTAAATTTCCGCCTAGGGTTTTGAAATAGTACTTTCTGTGTAAACTTTAGTTAGATTGAATTTATGGGTGAGGATAAATCTGGAAAGTTAAAGGAGAAAGAGGCTCGTCCTCCACTGGGTGATGTAACAAATCAACTTGGTAAAAGACCGTTTTCTTTGATTTCACGTAGTCCAGCTTCTAAATCTAGGAGTGGAAATAATCAAATTTCTGATGAATCAGATACTGATTCTAATTTCTGGAAGCAAGTTTCTTTAGTAGTAGAGAAATTAGAAAAAGAAAGAAGTAGCATTTCCAAATGCCCTAAAATTAGTAATGAAGTTGGGTTGTCCCCCTTGAAAGGCGGAAAAACTTATCGCTTATTGAACTCATCTGGAAAGGGTTTGCAAAATGTTGTTCATCCGACAAAGGTGACGTCTAGTTCTGTGCTAGATAGCATAGTTTTGGATGCTGTTAATGCGGGTGATGCTGCGAAAGAAAGCCGGGTTTTGGGGGTGAAAGTGAGCGAGAGCTCGATATGTGTCGAAAGGGATTGTGTTGAGGGTGGAAAGGAATGCCAAAATGAGGAAACAAGAGCAAGTTCTTATGTTGCTGAGAATGAAAGTACTCATGAAGTGTTAGGTGCCCAAGCTGTTGTGAGTGACGATTGTGGAAACTTTGGTGTTGAGGGCTTGACTACTAGTAGATCTGAATCAGTCGTGAGTTCGAGGTTGACTGAGCCACAGGAAATAAAAGGATTTGGATTGGAGAGATGCACGGAATTGAAAGAAGATGGTGGATGTAGTTTGGCTGCTGGGATGGACTTGCTTAAACAGTGTTCATGCTCTTTTTGCACTAAAGGTATGTGCAAGTTTGTATTCTTGCAAACTCTCTAATAAATGAGGAGAGATTGGATTTCTTATGGTTTCTTTTGTTTTGGAGAACAGCTGCTTATATGTGGTCGGACCTGCATTACCAGGATGTGAAAGGCCGGATATCAAGTAAACCCATGGAACCTTCTCTATGGCTGTATTTTGATTGTTTTATTTAATTATGCTATGGCATTTAACATGTTATAGTTCAATCAACCTCAGTATTGGCCAAGAGTCAGAAGGACGCGGGCAATTTGGTTCAAAAATACTCCGTGGAAAATGAAATGGGCAGACATGCCCAAGCAAACCCTAGTAATGCTGCGCAAATAGAAGCTGATCTCACGACTCAATGGAGGTCCCTCTTTCTTCATTTGGAGAATATGTTTGGTTGTGAAGGCAGCCAATTAGTAAGTTTTTTCAGACTTACAAAATTTTGTCATAATGTTATTTGGAATGATATCCTTTCTATATTTGCTTGTAAGAAATTCAGAGCCATATGCATTATATCTTTCTTTCATAATGTAAATATATTGAACTAATACTCCCTCGATCTATTTTTAAAATGAATGTTCCCTCCATCTTTAAATAAATTTCCCATTTGTTGTTTTTGTTTCATAATCCCCATGACACTCCTTTGACCTTTGATATACTTAGTCACGTCACACGTGGTCATGTTAATATAAAATGTGGAAATTTGATATTTTGAACATACACATCGAAACAAATCTAATAACATTGCAATTGTAAAGAGCTGAGGAAAGATTAGTGAAATAATACGGTCAAAGTTGATATTTCTTTTTTTTTTTTTTTACTTGAAAATAACAATTGGGCAATCTTACAAATTGGACAATTGGCTGTCATTTCTCAACATCTAATCCTGAACATTCTGTTGCAGCAAAACAGTTTCCTTGCTCTGAAGGATTTAAGAGAGGACTTCAAGATAAATATAGAATCGGTCACTGGAATACCTTTGGATATGCAACAATCTTCTTCTGATGCTTCTGATCATACAATAGTCTAGGAAGTTTTTCTCTGCAGGTGTGGCTTTCTCCATCCCCTTGTCTCAGTTTAGGATTGTTTTATAGCTCGAATCACACCCCTGCGTGATGTCAGTAGCGTCTGTATCAATGTAATACACGATTTGCGAATGTTTATAGTTGAAGTTATGGTTCTGATCTATGGTACCGTGTATATGTGGGCCTTTGTGAAATTTGAATTTTGTTGAACAACCTGAAGTAGGTCTAGAGCTTTTTGTATGGTGGCGCCATAGAATACTCTTTGACTAGATTATATGAGTATGTTTTCAGTAGGAACTAGGAAACACAAATAAGCTCATTCAGCATTTTCTGAATGCTTAATATAGGGATGTAAAAGACTTGGATGATGTTGGGTGATACTTGCTATATACCTTTCTGTTAGAACTTGGGATTAGATCCCAATATAACAGAATTTGTGTTATCCTTTTGGGTACCACGACCAGTCTACTAGACTTTACCTACTAACCTAATTGACATCCGCATGTGTTTGTTTTGTACACCTGTAATTGTAAAAACAAGCAGACAAATCAGCTGTCCCGTCTCTGAAGTTGCTCCCTGTGATGAACTGGCCTAAGATAGAGGGTAATATGGATAGTGCACTCTAATTCATTTATAAGTTAGCTTGGGAAATAAGTTAAGAGAGTTAGTGAGGAAAGAAATACTATAAATTCAGCAGATTAGGCACAGACAAATTATGCTATGCTGAAAATATTGGAGAGTTCAGTTTGGTATTTGGGATAGAACAAGCTTCTCGAAAGCGTGTAGTTGACAGTTTATTTTACTGTTTTTCAGAAATTCATCAATCAACATCCATTTTATTTCTTAATCTTCTTCTCTAATCTACCATAGCAATATTAGTTCATTACATTCCCTTATATAGTTAAGAAAATCCCAAAATGCTCTTACATATGTCCAAGATCTCAGAAGCTGCCTTGGGCTTTGATGAAGCAATTCTCAGAAGCAGATCACTTGTATATACCAATTTGGATCAGTGTTATCTGATTTGTGGTACAAGAATAGTAGGGGGAATGCGATCCGGAACCTATGTGTTTTAAAATAGCCTAATATCACTTGAACATACTAATTTGCTGCTTTCTACAATTTGTGGGGGAATGTTGTGAATTAGGTACCACAACTTTGGATCATGGAGGTCTAGAATGAAAGTTTACCCTTCCTATTTCTTCCTAGTGTGTTGGAAGAATAGATATCCTTGCTTGAAATATTGTATCCTTGTGAATCTAAATTAGTAGGAACTTTGTTGTGATGATTTGATGTAAACTTGTATCATCGTTTGACAGATGAAACTCGTCATTTTCTTATTCTGAGGGTTGAAGTGGTCCCTTGATAATTTCGGGCTTTGTCTTAACTTTGGACTAATTACAGTTATATATCCTTGGCTACACCTGAATATGGTATATTTCCTTGCCGCATAACTGGGTAGCCGTTTGGCTATAGTGGCGGCAATTGGGAGGGGTCTCAGGTTCTAGCTGGCTGGACTTAGAGCTTATGAGTTATGACCCGAAAACAAACCGGTTGTTACTTGGATGGGCCTGGACGAGGAGGATGGCCCAGATGGGTTTGTTACCGGTCTAGGGTTTGGGGGGGGGGGGTTCGGGCCTGGTGATCCAGCCAACCTACATATTTAAATGTGTGACGGTGTGTTCAAATTTCCGAACTTAATCCGCCATTAACCTGACCAACTTAGTGTGGAATATGATTAAAAAGAAAACCAATCAAATCTTCTATATGAAACATTTAATCGACATTTAAAAATGAACTTTGTTAACACAAAACCTTATCAAATCCTCAAAACCCAAAGAAAATAAATAAAAACATGTAAACATAGGAGTAACACAAAAGCACATTCCAGCCTGATCACAATGTCCTTGTGCACTTTTCTTTCCGTGTCTAATAAAATAGTTTGAGTGGAAAATGCCGAGGATTGAATTTGACGAATAGCTTATCTTAATCATTGTTGGAATGTCTTATAATACCCGTTACTTATTTGACTTAGCTTTTTGAAGTGATAATATAAAGTAATGTTTGTCAACTCCACTTTGATTTTTGAAAGGACAGCAATGCTTCATTTTCATCAAACTATGTGGTGTTGATGTGTACTCTTTAAATCGTAGTTCATTAATGTGGGTGAATCATGAATAAACAATCCACGAAGTCAACCATTTTCTTGTGCACTTAGTTGTGTAATTACATTTTTTTAGGTATAGTAGTATATTCTACTACTTGTGACTTGGAATGAGGGGCCTCCAGTGTCGACTGTAATATCGCCAGAAAAATGTTTGCTGTTTTAATTGTGGTTTTAGGTTATCATTATTACGTAGGATATTGTTGTTTTAGGTTGCGATCATTACGTAGGATCACTAATCGATTAGGTCGTTTCCAATAACATCTCTGCTAAGTTGTCTTCCATTCATTCAACATACATAAATTGTGTAAGGTATGGCGTATAACCTAAGGAGTAAGGAGTACCTGGCAGATTGGACTGCCATGATTACGGACATTTTGCTGCATCCTTGTAACTCCTTAGGTAGGTTTAGATTGAGCTTTCATTAAGAGGGCTTTTGAATTACTAGTGGAACATTTTATAATATAATTTAAGAATTTTCTAGTATCGATTATTTATGTTGCTTCTAGGATAAAAATTTCTGGTATTATATGACCTTTAGATGTACTATGAAACTCGTATTGGTACTGTAATGCCTTTTACTAGTACTTTAAACCTCATAGGTACTATTTATAAGTGTTTTGTGTTTATATATGAATGCCCATTACTATCATTAAGGCTTGCTCAAAATATTAAGAGGGTAACATGAGAAAAATTTAATAGAATGAAGGTGGATGAAAGTTGGGACATATGAGATGAAGTATTGATTGAATGGGAAGATTTATACTCTTACATTGGGGGTAATAGTTACCCACGATTCTCCTCGTGTAACAAACCTCCTTAATGAGGTTAATAATTCTTCCTTTCATCTCTCTCCTTTGCGTTATCTACATTAATTCTTCTACTATCACCTAAGTTTATCTTCATTTAGT
The DNA here is from genome assembly GCA_947646795.1 of Beta lomatogona. Lineage (NCBI taxonomy): Eukaryota > Viridiplantae > Streptophyta > Magnoliopsida > Caryophyllales > Amaranthaceae > Beta > Beta lomatogona. The sequence continues at coordinate 8,524,776 of CANSNZ010000063.1, read as the reverse complement.
GTTTTTGGTCTCAATTCCTCTCTTACAGCTTGGTTGGTAGAAGGGATTTGGAAGGAAAAAAGAAGGGCTTTGGAAGGAATCAGTTTAGTTTCCAATGTTTGGTTCAAAAATAACATTATAAGTGATTGAAAATGAAAAGAAATGGATGGAAAGCCTCCTGACAAAATTTTCATTTCCTTTCCTCCCGAAGTTGGAGGAATTTGGGAGGAAGGAAAAAAGTTAAACCAAACATCGGAAATTAAGGTTTTTTCCTTTTCTTTCTCTTCTTTTCTCTTCCCTTCATTTCCTTTCCTTTATTAAAAACGAACCAAACAGGCTGTTAATTACCGGTTTATAATCGAGTGTGTCATCTACAAACAATTTGAACTAGACTCAATTAAACCTTGGTCAAAGCTCGATTAAAGTCGGACTCGATTCAAAACCTTTACTAGTCGAGTTTAGCAAGTCTTGACTCAACTTGATAAGCTTCTGAGCACCTTAATAAGTTTTTTTATTATATTTTTCATACTTATATTACAAACTTTTTAATACTATTATTCCTTTTAAAAAAGTTAAGTTGGTACATACCTAGTAGAGAGTTTGAGCACTTCCAGAAAAATAACATTTTGAAAGCATAAAATGGGAGTATATTAGGAATAACTCAAAGTAGTGGGAAAAGGACTTATGAAGAGAAGAGAAAAAGGAAAAGGAAAGAAACGGACGAGTTGACAAAGAGAAGAGTGATGATTAAGTAAAGTAAAAGAAAAATTCTCTCCTTTAACTTCCCTGTGATGTTTTATATATAATGCAGTCTGGTTCACCACTACTCTCACAGAACAAAGCAAATAACCAACATTAGAACAAAGAATATTTTTTGAGCCAAACTTTCCTTTTTTGTTCTCTTCTACTTTTAACTGTATTTTGGACCTTCAATCTTCACCTTCCTCACTCCCTAATCTTCTTTCTAACTCCTCAGCCAAATCCTTTTTTTTCTTGTAATCTTCATCATAAAACCTGTATTGTATTAAAATCCAATTTTTCTGAACTTTAATTGTATTGTTTACATGGCTGCAGCTTTAGATTTTTACAATAATGATGAGTGTGAACCTTTCATTAGTACTTTAACACCCACAAATTCATGTTTGATTAACTCTTCTTTACCTCCAAACAACAACCTTTACATGGTTACTCAAGGATTTAATGAAATGGGTAATGCTCAAACTCCTTCATTTGAGCTTCTTAACTTCATTCCTTCACATCAGCTGCTTCCTTTTTCAATGGCTCCCACTTTAAATGTAGAGAGAACCAACCATTTTCTTTCACCAAAACCAACACTTATGAAACAAAACAAACCCTCAAAATTATACAGAGGAGTAAGACAAAGGCATTGGGGAAAATGGGTTGCAGAGATTAGATTGCCTAAGAATCGAACTCGTCTTTGGCTCGGAACATTCGAAACTGCTGAAGAAGCTGCCTTAGCCTACGATAAGGCGGCATATAAGCTTCGAGGAGACTATGCTCGTCTCAATTTCCCACATCTGAAGCACCATGGAGCTCATGTGACGACTGAATTTGGCCCTTATAAGCCTCTTCATTCTTCTGTGAATGCTAAACTTGAAGCTATTTGTCAAAACTTGGAAATTTCTCAAAAACAGGGGAAAACAGAGGAACCCTGTTTCTCCTCTGTTTCTAATTCTGATTCTGGTTCTATGGAGAATGTTTCATCAAGTGCTGAGATTTTGATCCCTAAAACTGAGGTTTTATGGTGTTCGGACGACTCGTCGGCTGCTTCGTGTTCACCGGAATCCGGCGTTTCATTCTTGGATTTCACTGAATCTTCTTGGGATGAATCTGATAGTTTCACCTTGGATAAGTTTCCTTCCTTTGAGATAGACTGGGCTTCTCTTTGAATCTTGCCTCTTCTTTTTGTTTCCTTTTCCTTTTTCTTTGTTTGGGTTGCCTTGGCTTTGCAAATTGGATTTTTTGACATTTGCAGGAGGGGAAACTTGTTAATATTACTGTTATTTTAATTTGTCAATACAATGTATTAGTATCTTCCTCAAAACTCAGAAGTGGTTTGGTGGTAGTTTTTTTTCCGCTTAACCAAAAGATAATTTAGGACTTTATGTTTTTCATTCTAGCCCTTGTAAGGTTAATTAAATGTAATATTGTAAGTGGTTGTGTTTTTTACTGGTTAATATGTAGTTCCTGTGATTTTTGGTGCCCAAATAGATTATGCTAAGTTGGAAACCACAATTTTCTCCTGCAACTAAGCATGAATTTAACTAGCAATTACTACCAATCTACAATGTAAATTAGTATTACTAGATTTTGACCCCTTGTGCTTGATCTATTGAGATGTAAGAAAGGCGAAAATCATGAAGGATAGAACTCAAAATACACTCATAATCCTAGTGGCCATTATCTATCTCTATCATCATGCGATACGACGTCTTTAAGTTCAAATCCTATTGTATCTCATTATACATTTATACTAACCGAGTTACCTCTGCCACTTGAATGTGCAAGTGAAAGGGTTGACATCAACTCTGACCAATTTAATTAGATTTACATATCAATATATCATCTAATAACTAGACCTCGTAAAACAACTTTGACCTGAAAACCTTTCAAATTTAAGTTTTACTGAATTTTAGATAACTCAACCAAATACGATTCGATCTAGTTTCTAATTCAATTAAAATTAATTGATATATCATGGAGTGAATTTAAATTAACATGAATCGACTAGAAATTGAATCTAATGACTTCTGCTGCAAGTATGACTCAAGTCCAATTGACTCAAGCAACTTGACTAATGATTAGTTTGCCATCGCTAACCAAAAACTAAGATAATGTTTACATTCACTAGTGTGTTTAATTTATGGGATATGCAAGGTAGGGTGTGAGCTTACAAATATTGTGCGACAATGTCCATGTTTGTATCAAGGGAAAATAGGCCCTTGCAGGTCTTCATCCACAATCTCTGTTAGTTGGCACCCATTCTCGATGGATAATATAAACTAAACTTTCACGGCCCTGTTAGTCTATCGTCTGCTACAGCCGGAGCTATTATCTGGGATCATCTTGGCCACATTGCTATAGTGAAAACTGCAAACATATCGATTTGGCCACACTCCTCCCCTCATGGTTGAAGCTGACCTTTTGCTCAACAATTCGAAGTATATTTGAGACATCTATATTGAAGGAGATAACCAAGTGGTAATTCGTAGTCTGCAAGGGTCCTATTCATTCCCATGGTATCTTCAGACTCTTATGGATGATATTTGTCTCCTTCTTCATTTCAATGTTGGCTCCATTGGCCATGGCTATCGAGAAGCAAATTGGGCGACAGATTATCTATCAAAAGGGGTCATTTCGTTGCTGCTGCTTCTGTAAATGTAACTGTTGGTTGGGATTGAACTTAGATAGTTTTGTTATTTACGATTCATTAGACGCCTCCCTTGAAAAAATGGTGCCCTAATTTACTTTTGTAAAAGAAGTGTATTACCACCATGAATTGGAGTATGCTGTTTTCACCGTCTTGTCACTTGTGATCAAAGAAAGGGCAAGTAAAGTAGTGAAGTAGTAATGGGGAGAATTCTTTGCAATTTCCACGACCGTTGCTCCCCCTTAGCAGTTGGTAAGAGAACTTTGCAATAGAAATTGAGAACTACCCTCGTTTGACAAGACAAAATGTTAGTACAAATTAAGATGCTAAGGAATAGTTATTGATAACACGATATGTGAATTTCATTTATTTTGGTAATTGGTCACTTTATTCCCAATATATTCTCGTTACACTGACACTTATAGTATCAAAAAGAGAATTATTCAGTCAATCATCATTATCAACATCAACATATGCTCTCTTTTTCTAATCCAGATAATCTCATAATTATTGTCCAAATGTCCCATAAGGTATAGTATGGGGATCAAATGGGCTTAGTTCAATATAATAAGTTTCAAAACCTAGTCATTCTAATTTGTATATATCTAAACTCCATGTTTTTGGTTCAATATAATAAGTTTGACTAAATGCATCGATCTATTAAACCTCGAAAATATGTGGGATTTTATAGTCTTGACTCATGATATTAAAAACCAGTAATGACTTTTTATCTGAGTGAGTTGCTTGTTATGACCGTATTTTATATGACGCCGTCGACCGACGCCCGACGTCGACAAGCGACATAATTATTATGGCTCATTTTACGTGGTTAAAGGTGATGTGGTCAATGCAAGATAGTTTGTTATGTTGGGGAATAATTATCTCCACTTACTTAGCAAAGTCAATGAGCACATGTGAAATATAATACTTGGTAAGTAAGGTCAAAGAAGTTGAGAGTATCAAGGAGTAGTTGGAGAAAAACAAGGAGCATAAGGTGTGTCACTAGCAAGAAAATAGTAACTACCCACTAGCTACCTCTATGAAAGAATAGTGATATCCTTGAGTCTGACATATAACTCCACGGCACATTCCCACTAGAAGCAACAGTATATTTCCATCATCTTTCACCATACTTCATTATTCACCCAACCAACCATCTACTATATTATAATACCACATGACTATAATTTATGACCCATGATACACTTCCCACATACAAGAACCACAACTACCTTCTGCCAATCTTTCACTTAGATAATCCACATATATTTTCCACTAAACATCTTCCTACTATTGTTTATTCCATGTAAACCATCCTAAACCATATACCCTTAGCTTTACTCCTTTACCATCTAGTAAATTCATCTAAACACTACACTATTAAGAAACCAAATTATGATATTATATTTACTTATAAACACCATCAAATCCTACTGACATATGTATATATATTACCAATGTCATTCCGGTTATGCCGCAAACACTTGTCTATTTGGGCAATCGTCTCTCACTCTTTTCCCTTGGTATATTTATATTTACCTACGTTATGCTTTTATCTTATTAATTATCAAATATGCAATGTACTTGTAATTAATGGCTTTATGCCCATATTATAGTGGATTGGTGGACTCATAGCCACCCGCCATTTTTACCCTTTTCCATGGGTTTTCCGCGTCACCATCTTTTGTGTCTCTTCTCCTTTTATTTTCTCCCCTTTATTTTCTCGTTGTAGTCTAGTTATCGATGTCCCAACCGAAGATTGTCACTTAGGCAATTTTTGGCATAAACATTGCTCACCAAAAATTTAAGTTAATTTACGTTGCTATTAGTTACAAGCACTTGTTTAAAGGAGCAATTTGTATGTTTTCCTACTGTATATTAGCTTGTCCTTTCACAAACTATATATATATACTCATGCCCGACCCTTAGCATGCCCAAAGTGGGATATGGAACAGGGCCTCACTTTTAAAGGGGACTCCAAATTGAAAAAAAATTATTTAAACACAAAAGACTTGAAGCTGATAGTCAAAATGTTTGCAAGTTTGTTGAATTCAGCTCTTCTTGGAATATATCAAAAGATTTTGAAGAAAAAAACTTAGTTTGATGCATGTATAATTTGTTATTTGGTTTACTTGCATATTTTGGTGGTTTCTTTTGTTTTTTTTTAAACAAGGGGCTATTTTTTAGTATTAGCACAGGACCTCCATATTGTCCGGACCGACACTGTATATACTAGCACTATATGCACGCGATGCGTGCGACAGTATATTAATATTAATATTAGCATAAAAAAGTATTAAAAAAGCTAACCTAAGAGTGTAATATTATGGTGAATATTGATGAGCGTTATGATTTTTTATTTGCATTGCTCTAGTGTAAAGATTAATGTTTTCCAATTATCTTGTATTTGGTAGATAATTCAACAACTCTCCTTCTAAACAATGATCTAGGTTGTGCTTTTAATTTATTTAAAAATACATATATTTTATTGGCGTATTTTATGAGTAGTAGTTCAATTTAATTTCATTGGGTAATTGAGGTTTTTAGGCATACTATGGTGAGTAGTGCTTCAATAAAAAAATAAATTATAAATTGATATTATCTAATGATGTATGTTTATCTCTTTAATTATTTATTATCTCAACTGATTGTGAATCCCAAAAAATAAAAAAATGAATATTCTCTAAGTTTCTTAATTCTTTTATGGTTTTTTATGCATGTAATTTGAAATTGTTATTGCAAATGAGAGTTTAGATAGTAAGAATCTCTGTAAATCTTTGCTTTTACAATTGTTTGAAAATTGATTTAGTCATCAGTTTATAATTTCAATTGTGAGTTTCCTCTTTTTACACATTTTTATGTACTTCTTCGTTCTAACATAAGTGAAACACTTCTCTTTTTTTTTTTCTTTTCTTTTTGACAACAAGAGCAAACATATTATCATACAACACCATTACAGAAGCTTACCATTCCTAGCTACCACTGCTAATTCATGACTAGCTTGTACTACCTGTGTATCCACTTTCCTAATCTCACAAAATGTAAATTTATTACAAAGCAGCTGAAGGTCATAACCTAAAGTAGTTAACTGAAACGGGAATCGATTATTTATTATCATACATACTAACATACTGAAATTCGTATGGATACTGACAGAAGTGCATCCGCGTTGCCAGCTCTCCTTTAATCCCCTTAGGACCGCTGTTCCTTCACACTGAAGCGCTGAAGCGCTGAAGTAGCTTTAACTCTGTCATTGCCCTTGAACACCTGGCCATCCTCAAGCACCCCCATCCAGCCAATCCCTGCCGATGGGCAGTCCTTCCTAACATCTTTCTTCCAAGCACCATCGACGTTAACCTCGCATATCGCTTCCTGCAGTCGTCCAAACACCGCCACTACTTCCTTCTTAGCACTACATTTCCATCCACGTTCTTTACTCCGCGCAACAAAGTACTTTTCCCTCCATTACTCCTCCTTAATAAAGTCGTCTGCCATACGCAGAATCTCCAACGGATTTGGGTCACAATTACGAAACACAACATTATTCCTATGCCTCTATAAGCCCACATAATGGCACAAAATCCTCTGACTCTAGGACTGAGTGGACCATCTTCCTTTCAGAACTTTTGCATGAAATTGGTGATCCAATAATTAATTGAGACATGATCAGAATTACTTACTTGGATACCAAGCTATGAGCCCCACCAAATCCTAGCACTTACTAAGCAATCTCTAAATAAATGAGCTTCATCTTCAAGCGCATCCTTACATAGATAACATCTACCACTAACACGCACACTTCTCTTCCTGAGATTGCTATTTAACGCTAATGCCTTCATTAGGATGCGCCAGACAAAAACTTTCCATTTCGATCTTATATTTGTTGCCAATAATTTGTTCCAAAACTTCCTGTCTACACTCTGCCCATTTTGCCAAGATTCTGGAGAAAGTAGCATAGCATAAGCATCCTTAGTTGTAAGTTCCCCAGAATTAGTCCTATTCCAAACATAAGAGTCATCAACATCACTCTCTGGAATATGAATGGATAGAATGCGATGAGCCGCATCCTTAGGAATCAGTCTCCAAATTAGTGAGGAATTCTAAGTTTTCCTTCCCAGATTCATCAAATCCCTCACCCACTGAACGCTGCTCCCCTCTCCACTAAGTCCCCTTCTGAACATAATTTGCTTACCCTAAACCTATCTATCCTGAAGAATGTGTGTCAGATGCCCATTACCAATGACTTTCCTGAAACCATTCCTGCATTGATGAATTGCACGGGGCATTCCCCTATAACCCCAAGACACATGTCCAATATGTTGTCCTTTCAAGCCAGCAATGAGTGGAGTAGCCTTATACTTTCCCTTTAAAACTCTAGACACCAGTAAATCTCTCCTCTTGTGCAACCGGAAAGCTAGTTTTGCCAAAATTGCAATATTAAAAGCTATGACATTTCTAATTCCTAGACCACCCATTCCTTTTGGCAATTCTATTTGTTTCCTGCTTTTCCAAAAAATTGATGATGACCCAAAAGCATTTCTCCACAAGAACCTTGAAAAAATTGCGTTAATACTATTTGATATTCGTTTTGGAAGCAGAAACACAGAAAGAACATGATGGCACAGCGAAGCTAGAACATCATTTTTTTTTTTATAATTCAGCTAGAACATCATTGATGATGAGAATTTTCCCTGCATGAGATAATGCTAGATGTTCCAGCTATCCACCTTCTTTTGGATCTTTTCAACAATCGGCCAGAATTTGCTAGAACTGCGACCATCGTCTATTTCAATGTTATTGCCCAGATATTTGCCCAACTCTTCAGCAGAAGGAGTTCCAATGACACTTCTCATGATTTCCTTACACCTATGCAGAGTGTTAGGTCTAAATATGATTAGAGATTTCGAGAAATTGATGACTTCTCCTGAAATTTGACTAAACCGTCGAATGACATCCTTAATAAATGCACAAGCTTGTGGAGTAGCTCTGAAAAACAGTAGGGAATCATCTGCATAGAATAAATGAGACACAGAAGGGCCATCTCTCGATACTTTAATTCCTTGAAACAAAGCCTCCCTTTCTGCTTTGACAATCATTCGGGAAAAAACCTCCATCACTAAAATAAATAAATATGGTGAAAGCGGATCACCCTGACTTAGCCCACATTGAGATTTAATCCTTTATGTCGCTTCACCATTAATCAAAATGGAATACGATACAGTAGTTACACATTGCATGATCCAATGCCTCACCTTTTTTGGAATTTCATACGTTGCAATAACCAATCTAAAAATTCCCAACTCACCTTGTCGTAAGCCTTAAACGTATCAATCTTCAGCGCTGCAAGGTATTCAACACCTCTCTTTCTCCTTCTTAAGAAGGTCACAACTTCATGTGCTAGCAGGAAATTATCCGACATCAACCTTCCAGGAATAAATGCGTTTTGATAAGGAGAAACCAGAGATTGAATAATTGGCTTCAAACGATTAGCCAACACTTTAGAAATGATTTTGTAAATAACATTGCACAAACTTATAGGTCGAAACTGTCCTGCAACTTCAGGCTGAGCAACCTTAAGGATCAAACATATAAGCGTAGAATTCCATTCCTTCATAAGATAATCATTTTTGAAAAAATATGACACCGCTTCTATGACATCCTTTCCGACAATTTCCCAATTTTTCTGATAAAAAATCGCTGGCATTCCATCATGTCCTGGAGCCTTCAATCCTCCCATCTGAAAAATTGCCTGAGTGATTTCCTCATCACAAATGTCGACACTTAAACTCTGTCGATGTATCTCTGAAATTGCTGGAATATAGCATCCAATTTCCCTCTCAATATCTCGTGTTCCCTCATCCCTCATCTGTCGATGTGTTTGAAAAATACCAGTATAGAACTTCAAAATTACTTCATAGATGTGCTCTTTATCAGATTTCCAGACCCCATTTTCATCCTTTATCATCAATATTTCATTCCTTCTTTGCTTTGATTTAGCTTTTCTAAAAAACCATTTACAATACATATCTTCAAGAGCTATCCACTTGCCTTTTGTTCGCTGTTTCCAAAAATCAAGTTGAATCTAAATGAAGCACTTGGTTCCTAATAACCGATTCCTCACCCTCGTTAATGCCATCCCGGGCAGCTAGTTGCGCAACTTCACACTCCTTAGACCAATCTTCCCAATCCAAAGCCATCTTTGGTTTGCATTCACCGCACCATTTGAACACTTGAAATCTTGTCACCGAGAGCTGCTTCAAGATTCTAAACATAGGTGAACCCGCAAACCTCTCATTCCAGCTTCGTTGGATCAACTTCTTAACCTCATCAACCTCTAAACCCCACGCCTCTAATTTAATATTACTTCTCTTCTTTTGGCGCACTGGATTTGTATATAAAGAATAGGGCTGTCATCCGACACCATAATTGGAAGTGTGAAAGTAATTGCATCAGGATGAGTCTGAATCCATTCCTCCGACTCATAACCTCTGTCAAGTCGTTCATATATTATGCCATCACCCCCACTATTATTACACCACGTAAATTTCAATCCAAGTGACGGAAGCTCTGTTAATCCTAAGTTTGTAATCCAATCAAGAAATTGTTCACGATCTTGGATGACTGCAGACCCTCCCATTTTTTGATCAAAACTATCCAATTGATTGAAATCTCCACAAATTAAGAAATTTCTATTTTTTTTCACCAAGTTCTGATATTAGATTATCCCAGACCAGTGAACGTAATTGAGGATACGGCGACCCATACAAAAGAACTAACTTCCATTCATACTTTTCACCCTTACTTACATCCCATATCTTACATGCAAAAAACTTCTACAACTTGCTACATACATTAATATTCACATTGCTACCCCACAAAACAAAGAAAACCCCCCTGCGAGAACCAATAGCATTATATACAAAGAAAAATTATATAAGCCTAACATAATAGACAACTTAGATATAAGACATTTATTAGTTTTTGTTTCCGACAGGAATAACACAGAAGGAGTGAACTTGCGGACCAGCCAACACAAATAAGGAATCATAGGGGAGTCCGCGTCATTCAAGCCCCTACAATTCCATGATAAAATGATCATATGGTCCCCGGAGGCTGATCAGGCCCAGCCTCATGGTCATGATCATCGGCATCTTCAACACTTTTGTAGCTTTCAATCTTTGCTGCTAATCTTTTCCTTTCCTCCTTAGCCCACTTCTTGAAATCACGTTCAACCATTGTCATAATTCCTCCCACTATGGATCCTAACTCATCTAATTTCCGACGCTTAGTCCCTTTAACAATCTGCCCAGACTCATCACGAGGCATTGGTGGCCTCCCCTGACGACGCTTCTTTGGCTCCTCAGAATTCGATGCTCCTTCCGAAACCACCACTTTATGCTGCCCATCCCCTTCTGCTGCAAGCCTGCAATGACAACATCCTTCAACTCCTCACTAGCCCCCACTGTTATATTACCACCATTAGCACCCAACAAACCCCTGCCATCATTTCTCTTTTATGTGAGAGTTTTTTAAGAGAAGTTTCACTTATTTCAGAATGGATGAAGTATTTTTTTTTGGTAATGTAGAACTTTCCTTATTACCCATATTTGTAAATGAGGAAAGAATTAAGAAAATCTTTTCTTTATTATTTTTTGTGAGATTAAGGGTATACAAGTCTTTTCAAGAGGGGACACCATAGCTCCCCCCTTGGCTTATACTCCCTCCGTTTTCTTTTGTTGTTCCTATTTGAAATCGGGGAAGAAACCAATGCAAACTCAAAAGAATAGGTAATATTACACTATTTTAAATAGAATAAAATTAACTAAAAATAAAGATTCTAGCCCTTTGACTTATTCTATGTTAAGCAACCAATGATACAAAAAGTTTGAGGGGTAAAAGAGTAAAGTAGCTACAAACTGGTGTGAACACATTTATTGCTCATTGAGTTATTTTATATTAGACAACCAATTAGACAAAAGTTTAAGGGATAAAAAGGTAAAGAATGACTAATCAATAGTGTGAATACGTTTATTGCAATAAAACTAATGGAAAGTTTAATTCATAAATTATACTATATATGAAAAGATTCAAAATAGGAACAACATAGTGAAACTTCCCAATAGGGTATACAGGAACAACAAAAGAAAACGGAGGGAGTATAATATATATATATATATATATATATATATATATATATATATATAGGGTTGAGTTCTAATGAGAACCCTCTTATGTGAGAACCTTGAGAACCACTAAAAATAAGCAAAAGCTTCATAAAATGACTAAAAAAATAAAAAATGAGAAAAAAATGTAAAATTAGTAGAATACATTAAATGTTTAAAAACGTAAAATGAGAAAAAATGTAATATGATAAAAAAAAAGTCAAAATAAGCATTAAAAAGTTAAATGAGCAAAAACGTAAAAATGAGAAAAGACGTTGTGAAATGAGCATAGAAATGTTAAATAAGCAAAAACATAAAATGAGAAAAAAAAAACGTTGTGCAATGAGCAAAATTTTAGTAAGATGAGGAAAAAAGAATGGTTCTCACCATAAAGGTGGTTCTCATATGAACTTAAGCCAAGGGAGGAGGTATGGTGTCCCCCATTGAAATAACTAAAATACCCTTTAATAATTTAAAACAACGTTTTCTTTTTATAAAAAATAAAAAAATGAGAATCAATGCAACTTGCCATATGGTTTATTAATGTATGCAATCAGCATTAATAACTTGACAAAATAGATTGACACAATCAATTCACGAAATTAATTAGAATCTTCAATAAAAAAAATTAGCGATACATCCTAACAACATAATACTTCGTATTTACAAAGTTCAAATAATATGGTTTATTAACATTTACAATCGTTAAATAACTATACTAAAGCCGCTGACAAGGAATTATTAAATTATCGACCAAATTTTTCAGTGACGGTATTGAACGGTTAAAAATCGGTCACCTTCAATTTAAAAAAGATAGTAACATCTACAAATGAACCTCAATAATTTACATCACTACCAAAATAATTTTAGATTAAAAAAATATGTTCATTCGTACATATAGCTACATGAGGTTGTTGATGCACGCATTGCGTGCATATACGACTAGTATATATATATGGGGACAAAAAAGAAGTACTATGACCATAAGTAATTAAATGTGAATGGGCTTAATAAACTCATCCATGAACCTTTTGTGGAACATGCAACATGTTGATATTAGTAGCAAGGGGGGATGGCACTATGGCAGTGTGAACCCCGATGGCCGACGCCTTTAAACTACGCAATTTCAAGCATAGAAAAAGAAAAGATGAGTGCAACCGTTATTCTATGCATCTATGATTAATGCAACATACAGTGTTCAAAGTGGAGATACAGTTGAAGCTGAAATTAACCACTACTCTTAAAAGTTAAAACCAAATTTTTTATTATCAAGTTGACAATAGGTTTACAAAGTTTTGATAAACTTAATTCCTCTTAAGAAGACAAAAGACAAAAGACAAATATCTATAAATAAGTTTTAGGAAAATTTGCCAAAAAAAACCTTTTACAAATTCAATTTTGTGAAAAAAAAAACATTTTAAAGCATTCTTTGTAAAAAAAAAAAAAAAAAATCAGAAACTTAATTTTTCTTGTAAGATGAAACCTATTCCCATTTTCTAGTGTGGTTTTTGAGATATATAGGGGTTTAGAATGGATAAATGATTAACCAAAAAAAGTAAGACATGGGTTGGATTACTTGATTCCTTTTCCCTTCTCCTCTAGTTGGACTGTTTTTTTTGTTTTTTTTATAATAAGAAGTTGGACTGTTACTTACTTACATTACAAATTAAAATAAAATAAAAAAACTATTTTTAAAGTCATACATATAAGAAATGGAGTAGCAGTGAGCACATAAAACCAAGATATAAAGCCAAAACTCATGTGACAATGAACATGGCAACACAAATCAAAGTTTGACCTCGTTAAAAGAAAATAAAAACCAAAGCTTGACACCCATTCGTGCACTTACTTGCTTCAGATCTTGAATTATATCCACCAGACCAGCAGTACCATGACTTGTAGGGACCCAACTTCCATATCTGCTTTAACTACAAACAACTGAATCTTCAACTTCCCTATAATTTTTGTGATTACTTAATAAGCTTTCTGTTTTCTTTTAAAGGTTATCTTATAAAGCCTTTTAGGGTTGCATATAAGACATAAATACACTACTTTAAATGGAAATAAGTTGTGAATTTATGGAAAAATAATCCATCAACCGATCTGATAAATGATCAATTAATACATATATTTTTCATTTTTAGGCTTTTATATGCGGCCCTTTGGGCGCATATAACTTTTTCTCTTCTTTTAATTGTCACAATCTGATTTTTAATGTGAAATTTTATCCACCAGTATCTTTGATTATGTTTTAGTGTAAGTTTAAAAAAAAATGATATTTCGAAAATATGTATTAAAACGAATCTAACATAGCTATTTCTCTCCAAATACATAAATCACATACGATGATTAAAGTGAAGCATAAAAATAGTGCTAAAATACAAAGAGTAACGATTATAGTGAAGCTGAGAGAGTTTTTACTAACTACATCATGTTATAGGAGCATCTATAATTAATCTCCAAGATCAATTAATTGATCACAATTCTTATACTTGTATAATTAACTTATATAGTATTATATGTTAAATTCGTCTACCCATGAACCAAAGTCTCACAATCATTGAATTTTACAGATAAAGCCAAGGCATAAAACATTCGACTGTATATAAAAAAAAATATTTTGGATTGTACATGTGATAAGCTATACTAGGATTTTTTTTTTCTTATTTTAGATTTTGATAGGTTTATTTATTAAATAGTAATTATGTTTATCTCGGAGATGGGCTAAGAATATCTAACCCCCATAATTCATTTTTGTGTTTAGTAGGTGATGGGTTTTAAAATATATACCACAAGTGCACGGTGTCTGTTGTTAGCAGAAACTGGCAAATACGGATCGATCCACAGGGAGAGGAGTTCTATAGATTTATGCTCAACTATTTAACTACTTCAAGAGAGAAGTTTGATTGAAAGATTAATAACTAAACTAGAAAAAACTAGAACACAAAAGGATGAAAGTTTATCAAATAATTAAAAACCTAGGGCAATCGATCGGTCCACCATGCTTATACCAATTTAATCACTACAATATGATTCAACAATACTTGGTGAGGTTCGAATAATTAGAGTATTTTGTTAATCCTACGGTCGGGTCATAACAACTCTTAGATCAACATATGCTAGTACGGTCGCTCAACATAATCAGACCTACCTATTGTAACAAGCCTCTAATGAGTATGATCTTTCGATTCTAACTCCTATTAGCTAAACATAACCCATGATATTGCGCAATTACATCAATTAAACAAGCATAACGAATCAATAGGAAATTACTCTAATTCAATCCAAATATCGAAGAACTTTAAACCACAATCAAATAGGTATAAACATGGCTTCCCTCACTAAGCCCTAGAAAAAGACTACTCACTCATGATAATAATAAACACAATGAACATAATGCAAGTAGAAGAATTCATCAAATTAACACAATGTAAAGAAGAATACCGAATGATTGAAGAGCAATGAAAAAGAAATCAATGATCTTTATAATCTTCAAAGTAAAGAGTTAATGCCAAAGTAGAGAGAGAAAACTCAATTTTTAAACCTAAAAACGCAGAATAAAGATGAACTAATCGAAAATACAAAAAACCTATTTATAGTCTTTACAAACCTGCCAAAAAAGGCAAAAATTAATGTTCTCGAAAAACAGCTCGGTCAACCGGGCCAAACCACCCGGTCGGGCGACGGTGTCTTGATTTTACGAGCAAAGGAGGATTTTTGCCCGGTCGGGCGCGCAAGCGATTTTGGCTCCTTTCTCGCCCGGTTGATGGGCTAACATGCCTTGGACTCTGATGAAGATTTCTTCTCGCCCGGTCGACCGGGCGGGAAAACTGCGATTTTGCGACAACTTGCGAAGGATGTATCTCTCAAATCAAAAGTCCGTTTGGGGCGTGTGACCTATCATTGGAAAGCCCTTAAAGCCTAGTTTCCAACCCAACTGGAATTTATTGATTATAAATTTTATATCAAAAGTTATGATCAAAATAGTGAACAGGTGTCAGTTTTGGCACTTTTTTCACTAACTCTTTGCTTCATTCTACCTCGAAATTGTCCCAAACGGACGCATTGCGATCCTTGTGCAAGCTATCTCCATCCTCAATAATTAATAGGCTTGATCTTAGATAATCATAATCAATTTGCATCAAAATAACCTGAAAATCATCGAAACACGCAAACGGGGAGTAGTAGAGCACGACTTACGTAATTCATGCCATTATGCACCTAAATACTCTAAAAGGAGTTCTAAATGCAATTAAAATGCATCTAAAAACTATACGTAAATGTGACACATAAGTAGGTTAATATGAATATCATACCGACGTAGGCCCTGTTCTTTTGGACTTATTTTCAGTTCAGTTCAGTTTAGTTCTATTCAGTTCAATCTTGTCTAAGGTTTTAATGATTATATTTTTTTCAATATTACTATTAATAATGTTATTATTATTAATATTATAATTATAATAACAATAAATTTTATTTTTTTATTATTAATTATTATTATTAATTACTGTTATTATTAATTATTATTATTATTAATTATTATTACATTATTAATTATAATAATTATAATTAATTATTATTACATTATTTATTATAATAATTATAATTAATTATTATTATATTATTTATTATTATTATTATATAATTATTAATATATTATTTATCATTACATTATTAATTATAATAATTATTATTATATTATTTATTATTATTATATAATTATTATTATATTATTTATTATTAATATTAATATTAATTTTAATTAATTATTATTATTATTATAAATTACATCATTATTACTAATTATTATTATAATTAATATTAATTATTATTATTATTACTATTATTATTATTATTATTATTATTATTATTATTATTATTTCAGTTCAGTTCAGTTGAGCCCAGTTCAGTCCAAAAGAACGAGGCCTTAGGCTATGTTTAGTTCACCTTATTTTTACTGATCTGATATGAACTTATTTTTTCTGATCTGATCTGAACTGATCTGAACTTATCTTTTATAAAACATATTATTACTTTGTATTTCATTACTAGCATTACTTTTCCTATCATTTTATTACTATGCACAACTTTTAATAATAATAATAGAAATAATAATATATAATAATAATATAATAATAATGATAATAATAATAATATAATAATAATAATGATAATAATAATATAAATATCATAATAATAATATAAATATAATAATAGTAATAATAATAATAATAATAATAATAATAACATAATTAGTTTTTTCTTTTGAAAAAAAACACATTAGTATATGAACATACAATTAAAAATAAAAGAACACATATTTTAGGTAAAAGAACATATTGTTCATGGTTCCCATAAAAAAAACATATTGTTCATGGTAAAGAGAACATATTGTTCATGTCCAAGGTTCATTTATAATAAGAATTTAGGTAGTAATGAAAAGATTATATACTGAAATAGCATACAAAATCTATTTAAAGAACACATTCTAAAAACAAAAGATAGATGTTATTTTTATATCGATGACATGTTTGGATTTAACTAACAACATGTTCTTTGTTATATCAATAAATTGTTCTTTTTGATTTAAAATAAACCTATAAAAATATATAATCATATGATCTTGAACAAAATTGTTAAATATTCTTCTTATATCGTTGTCTTGTTCTATATAAACTTTATTTTTAAAGATAAGTAGAAATCCCTTATAGGGAAAATTTTGAACGTGATGGCAACACCATTAGGTTATCCCATGCTACTCATATTTTATATAAACTAGTAACATATACTTTATATTATTCTGCCAAAATTGTTAAAAAAAATAAACATCATATACTATTTTCATGTTCGTTACATGTACAACATCAAAAAGAACATCGCATATCAAAATTGTTAATTAGAATAAAATATAAAAAAGAACACGTACAAATGGCAAAAGAACATTCTTCTACTTGAACACAAATAACTTCAAATAGTGATATCAATGACAGTTATAACAATAGCAACGACATTATTAATAATTACCAATATTAATAATTAATAAGTACAACAACGGCAATAATAATAATCCTTTTGAACAAATGTACTAGTAAATAGTAATAGTAATCGTATAAAGTAATAATAATAATAATAATAATAATATAACAATAATATAACAATAATAATAACATCAATAATAATAATAACAATAACAATAACGACAATAATAATAATAACAATAACAATAATAATAATAATAATATATTTACAATAACAATAATAGCATTAGTAATACTAATAATCATAATAATCATCATAATAATCATGATAATAATACCAATAATAATAAGTTTTTAAATATAAGCATAATCTGAACTTATCTGATCTGATCTGAACTTATTTTTTCTGATCTGATTTGATCTGATCTGAAATAAGCAAAAATAAAGTGAAATGAACATAGCCTTAGTCTAGCTTCATCTTGGTGTTTGTGAGTTGGGTTCCACCATGCTTGAAATTCTATTAGCAACAGTAAAATACTTATTGGGTAAATGTGAAAGGTTAATTAAAAGGATTTGAGAAAATTTAATTAAGTAAATCAGGATGAATATTTATTGTCTCTATTTGGATATATCAAGTGTTTATTCTTCCTTCTTCTACCACACAAAAACATCATTTTGCTTGCTGTGACGACGATTAAAAGCTAAGGAAGATTAAAGACAGGGATTAGGAATATCAATAAGGCGTTAAGATATTCTTTTTGGATAGAAATAATCATGATTTAAGACGGCAGGTAAAGTCTGCACGATGAGCCAAGTTAAAAATCAAGGAATCCAAGTTGGAAAATTCCACTTTACAGGTGTTGGTGATATGGCTAGCTGGAAGATTCATATGCTAAACTAATCTAAGCATCGCATCTTTCCCTTTAAATTCGTCATCTTGATAAAGATGATGATATTCAGCTTACAAGCATTAAAGACAAAAATAACTTTCAAATTTTTCTCAATTTTTTAAATATACGGTATTTGATATCATCATCCAACTTGGAAGTTGGAACTCGTGTAAGTAAGGTCTGTTATTTTGTCTGATCTGATCTTATCTTCTAAGACCTTATAAAATTTTATCTGATCTGATCTGATCTTATCTTATCTTATAAGATAGTTTATTGTGTGTGTCTAACCTCTTATTTATCTTATCTTTATCTTATCTGATCTTATCTTATATGATCTTATCTGATCTTATAAAATCTTATACTCCTTCCGTTTCTTTTTAATCTACACATTTTCCTTTTTGGTCCGTTTCTTTTTAATCTACGCACTGTTGCTTTTCTATTTTTGGTAACATGTCACATCTACTTTCTCCTCTTTTTCCACCCATGTTATCCACTTTTTAATATTTTAACCCACTTTTTAATTTATCTCTCTCACTTTTCCATTTTCTCTCCACCTTTTCATTTTCTCTGATACTTTTGCACTTTCTCCTTGGTTCTCCCCCAAAGTGAAGTGAGTAAATTAAAATAAAACGGAGGGAGTATAAGTTAAGATAAGTTGAACAGAACGGACCCTTCCCAACTCAAACTAATGACATTAAGTTTCATCTCATCTCGAAATGGCTCTAGAGGTCTCCATATATCCATTTTAAGTCATATAAAATGAACTCATATAAAATGATGTTTACCTCCTTTGACTTTCTCCAACCTCTATGATTAATTTTATGTATAATTTTCTTGCTATAATATGTGATATGTTTAAATTAGGCCAAAATTATTAGGATTGTTTAGGCCTAAAAGAATTCATAACTTTAAATTTTGGATTGGATTGGTTTCATGAAAAAATGGCTTAAATTACATTGGATCATATTTTTAATAATTTGACAAGATTTGATCTCAATTCGAGTCCAAGATATATTAGTCAAGATTAATTTTAGCAAAAATCCATCAAAATTCACCAATATAACAAGTTCAAATAAGTTTCAATAGATTCAAATAAGTTCTGATGAGCTCGATAAGTTTCAACATAATAATTTTAATACTGATAATACTCCAAATAAAGATATTATTGATATTCATTTATGTAATACTTCCTCTATTTTTTTAATTGCACCATTTCTTTTTCACATTTGCCGAGACACTAGCTTATTTGAACGTCAATATTATCTCTAATTGTGTATAAGTAAAAATGATAAAAATTTAATATTTAGAATCCTTGCATTGAGACGAATCTAAGAAGACCCTACTGAACTATGTTTTTTTCACCTGATACTCGTGAGGTTTTTCAAATTTTACGGGATACCCCTGTAGTTTCAAAAATGCACCAGGTGCCCTTGTTGTTTAGATAAAAGGCATAAAATGCTCTTAATCATTTTCGTTAAATTTGCAAAGCTAATTCGTTTCTCTCCGATCTTTTCCCCTTTCTTTCTTTTACCCCAGCTCTCTCTCTCCTGTTTGGGGCTAACCGCCCCACACCACCCCTGCACCACCCACCACCTTCACCTTCCTCATCTCTCTCCTTCTCTCTAACCCGTGCACCACACACCACCTTCTCCTTCCTAATCTATCTCCTCCGAACTCACCGCCTTTAGTGACTGCAACAATAGCATTATTATTCACAAAGTGAGACAGGAGAAAGAAAATTGGTCGAAATCAAGAATATTGGAATTCCAATCAAAGGTGAAGCTCGAGTTCAACACAATGGACTCTCGTGCAAGTGCGTGCATGGAGTTCTTAGCCCAGTGCAGCGCCGACAAAGCGCAGGACCCCAAACTGAGTTGCCAAGTCGAAGTGAAGCGTCACACCGATGACCACCCTCCTCAAATCAAGGTCACCTTTGTTAATGGCCCGAGACTTAGTATTCAGAAGGGTAAGGGTTAAGGGGTTGTTCGGGTTTCAGGAGATTGTATTTGGTTATTTGGAATATTTGGTTATCATTAATCTGGTTAATTAGGGGTTATTTGGAATAATTAGGTTGATTTGCTTTTAATGATGACTATCAAAAACTTGACGTCATTACTCATTAAGGACATTGTATGCCTTTTATCTAAACCATAAGGGCACCTCGTGAATTTTTGAAAATACAGGAGGTACCACATAAATTTTGAAAAACCTCAAGAGTACCAGGTGAAAAATCATTTTTCGTATATGATGATGCGAGATAACTTAACAAATTTGGTTGACGAATAGTGCCAAAATCGAAATGTTAAGTTGCAATTAAAAAAAAACAGAGGAAGTATTATATTTATTAATGAATATTTCCTTCATTCTTTTTTAATTGAAACATTTGAGTTTTCACACTTGCCGAGACATAATTTTAACTATTAATATCTTTAGTTATATATTCTATTTACAAAATTTATGCAAATAAGATATTTTAAAAATACACTTTGAGACGAAAAAAATAAGATATCACATGACTATGTTTTCCTTATGTATAAATCATCATAAAAGGTCAAAGGTTGAACTATGAATAGTAAAAAAGTCAAAATGTATTAATTAAAATAGAACGGAGGAATATTAGCGTATCTGTTATAAGGAAATCTAATACTCCTATAAAATAAAATTATTTTATCAAAATATATTTGTTCTAAAATAAATTAAAATTAAGTAAATTAAGTAAATTAAGGTGAACACTGAGCACTACCGTCCTTCCAAAAAAAGGTGAACACTACCTTAAATCCTCGGGGAAAGAACATGGTGAAATTCTCCATCCTCACAACTCACAAGCAGCCTCGTAACTACCATAGCAAATTAGCTTAGCCCACTCCAAGTCTAAGCCTTTAGTAAGAGCCATGTTGCCTCAGTTTGCGCCACCACCAGTTGTTCAATCACCACCAGCTAGTCCAAGACGCATTTTGACAGCCCTATTCAAAACACTGATGTTAGATTTTGAAGGCAGTGACCATGAGTTGTAAGGCCCATGTTGTCTCAATTTATCATGGCTTTATAGGCTTTTCTTGTGTTGTAATCCAGACTGGTTGCTTATGGGCCTTTTTTTCGGCTGATAACGGGTCTTTCTGCTGGAAGATATATCTAATGATGCTGATTAATGACAATGGATAATGTTATCTCACAACTAGAGATGGCAATGGGTCAGGTTTGATCTAGGTATGATTAATGACAATTGATAATGTTATCTCACAATTAGAGATGGCAATGGGTCGGGTTCACCTGGACCCAGACCCAAACCCATCTATATTTTACAGACCCAGACCCGCTAGGTCTAGAATTTTCAAACCTAGATCCGTTGGGTCTAGCGGGTCCTAACTAGGTCCTTCTTAGTTTTTAGTTTTCTTCACATTTTTGAATCTATGTAATTGTTTCGCCCTAATTTATAGCTTCTGCATCCATGAGTAAAGCATTATCTAAACAAAATTTTAAAAAATAACTCATAAATCTTAAAATGTTACAACTTACTAAGTTACAAGTCTTATATGGAGTCACAATACTAATGAGTTAACAAAATCACAACTCATAAAACCTTAGAGTTTAGGTAATCTTTTTTGTATATATAATGCTCCTTACATGAGAAATAAGAATGAATCTCAACCACACGATTGGATTAAAGTTACAACACTTGTTCATTAGAGTTATACCTCTGAAAATATTTTGAGCCCAAAAAAAATTTTTTTGTTTTGAATTTTTTTTTATAATATTCTTTTTTCTGGAGTTACATCACTTTTTCATTAGAGTTACATCACTTGTTCATTAGAGTTATAGCGTGTAAAATCCATTCTCTTGTCTCATGTAAGTATACATTCTCATATGAACTCACTTCTATATATATATATATATATATATATATATATATATATATATATATGAATAAGATCTTGTGAAAACACCTCTTAATATGAAAATTAGTTATATGGGCTGTCCAATTTAACATTTCGACGGCTGTGATAAAATGAGCATCACTTGTGTTTAAGCCATCCATATTCAATTTGAACGACTAAGATTGATTGGCATTATCCTACCCTCATTATTTTTGCACAGAGGACAACAATTTGTCTTTCCGAACTCAAAAAGTTTTTGTTGTCTGGTAAAACTATCTGACCTTTCCTATACTCCTCTCTCTCTCCTCTCATCTTTATCTGTACTACTTTTCTTCACCATATCATCTGCCATTGTTGTAGTTATTGGTGAGTTCTTCTCTCTTCTAAATTACATTTTATTATATTTTTAGAAAAAATCAGAAAAAAAATCCATGAAAGTTGCTAATTGAAGGAAGAAGAAAGAAAATAAACCAAAATCAAGCCTAGGATGGATAAAAATCCAAAATCCAAACTTCGAATTTTTCAGAAAATGTAAATCGGACAATAAGGCTTTTGAAAAGGGATATAAACAATAATTAGCTTGAATCATACCTAAGTTTTTTTTATGGTGTTGATTCACTTAGAAAAAGTGAACAAATTTCACTGGTAGATGTTGAGAATTGGAGTTTCAATGTGCTTCTTTCATGGAGCAGGTTTAAGAGAACCAGAGGAGAGGGAAAATATGTTTCTTTTCTAGTGTTCTAATGATGCGTGCAAATCTCAGCCATTCGATGATGGTTATTAACGTGGACGGTCCAGATTGATTGTTTTCAGTTTTCAGCCTAGTAGCTGTTTTATGTATATATATATATATATATATATATATATGCAATTAAAAACACTCTCTAGAATGGAAATTCTCCAAAACACTCCAAATGAGAATCAATAATCCAAAGAAGAACATGATCAGCTAGTTCGACCCTATGTTACTTGGACACGAGTACGAGTATCAGATACGGATACGGATCCAAGTATCCGGTTCGGTAATTTTAAAATTTTAGGATACGGGGACACCGTCCTAATGTTGGATACGGGTACGGGGATACGACATTTTTAAATTTATTATATTATTATTACTTGTATTTTATATATGTGTTAGCTAATTTCCTAAAGTAGTTGACTGATGTTCTTTATTTTCAATGAAAATATTGTGCGTGCTGATATAATACTACTCTAAATCTAATATAGCAGGCCCAGTTTGTAACAAGACTAGGTTAAAAAAGCCCATGTGGCCTTGTGCTCCGTTTAAATTTTAAAACCCTACAAAAGAAAGCAGCAAAGAATAAAAATAATTAATGATGCCAGTTGTATTTCACGCAATAGTCACATGAGAGAGGAGAAAGGAGAGAGGAGAGAGAAAAAAAGGAGAGAGGAGAGAGAAAAAAAAGAAGGAAAACGAAAGAAAAAAAAGAAACGTACAGTTATCTTCGACTGCAAAAGCTTTGATGTAATTGCCCTCACCAGAGAAGACAACCTGCCGGCGCATAGACGACGGTGTTAGGCTCGCCTTGCCGCATGTGTAAAAGCCCCAACATCTGGTTTGCAGTTATTATGGATCTTACCTGCACTTATACTGTTATACATCTAGGGTTTCTCTCTCCTTTTACTTTTGCCGTATCCGAGTGTAACCCTAAGTATCCGACCCGTATTTCGTACCCGTATCCGTGTCGGGTCGTATCGACACGGGTACGCCGGCCAAAATGCCGTGTCCGAGTATCATAGGTTCGATCAAATAAGAAACCAAAAAGAAAAATCACACATCTGATTTTTGGGAACAATCAACAAGGGGAACACCATGATATGGATTCAGAGAACACTGATGTTAATGTTGCTTATACTAATTCTCAAAACCCTGGGAATGACAATCAACATAGTGCAACTCAAGCGCCACTTTCCTTTAGGGATATGATCAGGGGAGGGAACGAGTACTCGAACCACAATAACAAATTCGTCCATGTGGATGATGACGACGATGTATCAGATGATGATTCATTGCCAGAAGATTATATTGAGGATGAACGTTGCCCAGTCATCTTATTCACAAAGGAAGAAAAGGAAAAAATGCGTAAACCTTGGAGAAATTCACTCATTATTAAGATGTTTGATGGGAAGATAGGTTACATGGGACTCATGAGAAGATTAAAGAAGAAATGGAACATTACGGGTGAATTGGCTCTAACTGATATTGGTTGCCATTATTTTGTGGCAAGATTTACCAATGAGGCTGATTATCAATTTATTCTTACCCAAGGACCATGGTTTATCGACGACAATACCAAGGAATAGCCCCTACCCTTTTTATTTCCATGACGATAACTTGCATGATTTGGAACGTGCAAGGGGCGAGAAATAGAAATTTTATTTCTGCTTTGAAAGAAATTGTTAGAATGCATCGTCCTACTGTGATTGCATTAAAACACATATGGGAGGAGGTCAAGCTATGTCTATTGCGTCTACTTGGGGGTACTCTGGTCATACTCGTGTCGATGCCATGGGTTTTTCAAGGGGAATTTGGATCTATTGGAAACCAGAATTGGTTACCATAAAACCTATTATTAAACATGATCAACATATAACCATGGAAATAAAAAGGGTAGGGGCTATTCCTTGGTATTTCTCAGCGGTTTATGCGAGTCCCGACCCTACAAAACGCCAAGATCTTTGGCAAGAATTAAAAAATTTCCCTCGAACTCATAACCAAGCTTGGCTCATAGCAGGAGATTTTAACGATACTAGATATTCCTCTGAAAGGAATACTGCTTGTACGGAAACTCAACGTTGGTCTCTTAAATTCAATGATTGGGTTAATGACATAGAATTAGTTGAAGTGGAATTTTCGGGTGCTAATCATACTTGGTCCCGTGGACTCACTCCGGAAACCAGAAGAAGTGCTCGGCTGGATCGTGCATTATGTAATGAAGATTGGGGTTGCAGATTTAACAATGCGAAAGTGAAACATCTACCTGCCATCCAATCAGACCACTGCCTATATTCATCTCACCTAATGGTTTTGCTCCTTTATGTAATATGAACATTCAAGTTCCAAGTAGCTTGGATGAAGCATGAAAATTTCAAGGAATTTGTTGAAAGCAAGTGGGAGTATTCTCGCCCTCTGATTACTGCTCTAAATCATCTTGCTGGTGAATTACAGAGTTGGAATAAAAACGTTTTCGGCAATATTTTCCAACAGAAAAAAACGTTACTTGCTCGCATAGCTGGAATACAAAAAATATTATCCACCAAGGTGGATAGAGGGCTTATTAAATTGGAAGCCCGCTTGAGAAGGGAACTTGATGAGATATTAGATCGAGAAGAAACTCTGTGGTACCAGAAATCGAGAATTGAATGGATAAAAAATGGAGATCTCAATACAACTTTTTTCCATCTTAGTACCATTATTCGTAGATGGAAAAATAAGATTGATTCTATAAAGAACAATGAAGGGGTGTGGTTGCATAATACAGAGGACATCAAAAATCATATTGTATATTACTTCACAAATTTATTTCAAGTTGATGATGAGCCCGATTTTTTTGATGTTCCCTCTGATGTTTTCCCTGAATTGTCGAATAGAGATTAGGAGGCTCTTTCAAAACCTTTTTGCACGTTAGAGATTGATGAAGTAGTAAAAAGTATGGGGGCCTTAAAAGCGCCAGGTCCAGACGGGTTCCAAGCTCTCTTTTTTCAGAAACATTGGAATACTGTAGCAAAAAATGTGTATGACATGGTGATTCCAGCTCTTGAAGGCAAAGGTTTTCCAAAGCATTTGAATGGAACCAACATAGTATTGTTGCCTAAAACAGAGTCTCCGGAGTTGGCAACTCATTTTAGGCCAATTGGTTTGTGCAATGTGGCCTATAGAATTATTTCTAATGTACTCGTAAACTGCATAAAACCTTTTCTTCCAGTGCTGATTTCCATTACTCAAGCAAGTTTCGTACCAGGTCGGCAAATAACAGATAATATTGTGATTGTCCAAGAAGTGTTGCATACAATGCAACGGAAGCAAGGTGCAAAGGGGTTTATGGCTCTCAAAATTGATTTTGCGAAAGCGCATGACCGCTTGAGATGGTCATTCATTCGAGATACTTTATCTCAAATGAATTTGCCGATTTTGTTGATAGAAGTAATTATGGAGTGTGTAACGTCAGCTGCTTTGCAAGTTATGTGGAATGGAGAACCATCTCAAAAGTTTAAACCGAGCCGAGGAATTCGACAAGGTGATCCTTTATCACCTTACCTCTTTGTGATGTGCATGGAGAGACTATATCAGACGATTGAGGAAGCTATTATGGCAAAAAGATGGAAACCAATTCGAGCTAGTAGAGATGGACCGTTATTGTCTAACTTATTTTTTGTAGATGATATCATTTTGTTTGCGGAAGCGGATGTTGAACAAGCTAATGTCATCCATGATTGCTTAAATCGATTTTGTAAAGCATCCGGGCAACGCGTGAGCTTAACTAAGTCTCGTGTGTTTTACTCAAAGAATGTTGATACTCATGCTCAGCAAAACATTTCAGCAGCTTTAGCTATGAAAGCCACTTCTGATTTGGGCATTTATCTAGGCATGCTGACCCTTACTAGTAGAGTGACGAAAGAAACTTTCATCCACCTTTGTGAAAAAATTGATAGAAGATTGGCTGGGTGGAAAATGAAGTACCTTTCTTTGGCAGGAAGAATTACATTGGCTAAATCAACGCTCTCAACATTAGCTAATTATTCTATGCAAACTGCTAATGTAATACCCCGACCCATCCGGAGTCGAGTATATTGTCACCAATGCGCATCCAGGGCCAACAACTGTCCTCAAGAACCAACACAAGTTCTTCCGGTGCATTTTGTCCTCACTCATGCACACCCCGAGAAACTTCCCAAGAGGTCACCCATCCCTGGACTACTCCCAGCCAAGCACGCTTAACTGTGAAGTAACTAAGGAAATAAGCTCCCTAAATGAAAGATGCATCTTGTTGGAATGAGTAGCCTGCTAAATCCCTTTAAAGCAATCATAAGGGGTATTACATACACCCCACTTGAGAACAGCAACGCCCTCAATGCGCCTGAGGACTCCACATCGGCATACGGCTTGTGGGTCGCCCCAGCCTGAAGACTGATCACCGGAGACTCCATATATTCGGTCTGACGACCTCTGGGTCGCTTCTTATGACAATGCAGCCCCAGAATCCTCCCCCACTAGGCGCCTGAGGACTCCTAATATTCAGCCTGACGGCCTTAGGGTCGCCCCAACGCGCGGTCGTAGGGTTGCTCTGATACCATTTGTAACACCCCGACCCATCCGGAGTCGAGTATATTGTCACCAATGCGCATCCAGGGCCAACAAATGTCCTCAATAACCAACACAAGTTCTTCCAGTGTATTTTGTCCTTACTCATGCGCACCCCGAGAAACTTCCCAGGAGGTCACCCATTCCTGGACTACTCCCAGCCAAGCACGCTTAACTGTGGAGTAACTAAGGAAATGAACTCCCTAAAAGAAAGATGCATCTTGTTGGAATGAGTAGCCTGCTAAATCCCTTTAAAGCAATCATGAGGGGTATTACAGCTAAGATACCTCGTAGTGTTTGTGATGAGATGGATAGGAAAACAAGAAATTTTATTTGGGGTGGTAGTGATGAAAAGAGAAAACTCACTTACTAGCTTGGGAAACACTTCAAAAACCGATACAACATGGTGGTGTTGGAATTCGTTCAGCAAAACTAGCAAATGCTGCGTTTCTAACAAAGCTTGGATGGCTTATTCTTTCAGAACCTAATGCTTTGTGGTCTCGCGTCATAAGAGCCAAGTATTGCAAGGGAAGATGTGATATCGACATGTTTGTTAACAAAGCTGGTTCTTCAAACGCGTGGAGGGGAATTACAGAGAATGCCAGACTGTTATGTGAAGGTTTAAAGATGGCGGTGGGTAATGGTCGTGCAACTTTATTTTGGGACCATGCGTGGGCTACAGACGAGCCACTAAGTACGTTGCTTATTCAACCTATTCCACCAGAATTTAAAGGTGCGACAGTGGAGGAAATGTGGGATCATACAACAGGTTGGAAATGGGATTATATTGCCCCGTTCTTGCATCAGGATACTCTTAAACTTATTCAAGCCTTTGAATTGAAAGACGATCCAGAAGCTGCAGACTTGGTGTATTGGAAAGATGCTAAGAGAGGCAAATTTTCTATTCGTTCAGCTCTTAGTATTATTGATATGTCACATTTATATATAGTTTTTTGATTGCATTTAGAACTCCTTTTAGAGCATTTAGGTGCATAATGGCATGATTTACGTAAGTTGTGCTCTACTACTCCCCGTTTGCGTGTTTTGATGATTTTCAGGTTATTTTGATGCATATTGATTATGATTATCTAAGATCAAGCCTATTAATCATTGAGGATGAAGATAGCTTGCACAATGATCAAAATGCATCCGTTTGGGACAATTTCAAGTTAGAATGAAGCAAAGAGTTAGTGAAAGAAGTGCCAAAACTGACACATGTTCATTATTTTTATCATAACTTTTGATATAAAATTTATAATCAAGAAATTTTAGTTAGGTTGGAAACTAGACTTGAAGAGATTTCCAACAGTAGGTCACACGCCCCAAATGGACTTCTGGTTCGAGAGATACAGCCTTTGCAAGTTGACGCAAAATCGCAGTTTTCCCGCCTGGTCGACCGAGCGAGATGAAAATTTCTTCAGAGTCCAAATTATGTTTGCCCGGTCAACCGGGCGAAAGTGGCTCCAAAAGTGCTTGCGCACCTGACCGGGCGAAATTTTCCCTTTTAACGTAATTTCAGAACACCGTCGCCCGACCGGGCGATTTTTCGGGAGACTTAATTTTTGCCTTTTTTAGCTGGTTTTGTAAAAACTATAAATAGACTTTTAGTATTTTTGATTAGAGGATCTTATTTTCTGTGTTTTTAGCTTTAAAATACTCAGTCTTTTTATCTCTAAGCTTGGTATTAACTCTTGCCCTTGAAGATTATAAAGATCATCGATTTTGATTTTCATTGTTCTTCAATAATTCGGTATTCTTCTTTACTTTGCTTATTTTAATGAATACTTATATTTGCATTATGTTTATTGAGTTTATTATTATCATGAGTGAGTAGTCTATTTCTAGGGCTTAGAGAGGGAAGCCATGTTTATACCTATTTGATTGTGGTTTAAGGTTCTTCGATATTCGGATTGAATTAGAGTAATTCCCTATTGATTTGTTATGCTTGTTTAATTCATGTAATTGCGCAATATCATGGGTTATGTTTAGCTAATAGGAGTTAGAATCGAAAGATCATACTCATTAGAGGCTTGTTACAATAGGTAGATTTGATTATGTTGAGCGACTGTACTGGCATATGTTGATCTAAGAGTTGTTAAGGCCCGACCGTAGGATTAATGAAATACTCTAATTATTTGAACCTTAATCCAAGTATTGTTGAACTATATTGTAGTGATTAAATTGGTATAAACATGGTGGAGCGATCGATTGCCCTAGGTTTTTAATTATTTGATAAATTTCCATCTTTTTTGTGTTCTAGCTTATTCCAGTTTAGTTGTTAATTATTCAATCAAATTTCTTTCTTGAAGTAGTTAAATAATTGAGCACAAATCTATAGAACTCCTCTCCCTGTGGATCGACCCGTATTTGCTAGTTTCGCTAACAACAGACATCGTGCACTTGCGGTATATATTTACAACTCATCAATTATGCGTCATGAGAGTGACGTACTTGATGAAAAATGTTGGGATGCAATCTGGAATGCTCTCTGTACAGCAGCGTATCCGAGCCTTTATGTGGGTTGCGTGCCATGATAGAGTTCTTGGGAACCTTAATAGGTTCAAGCGTTTCATGACTGATGACCCCCACTGTTTCATTTGCGTAGGTGAAGAAGAGTCTACTTTACATATCCTACGAGGCGCCTGGCAGAAGAAGCTTGTATGGAAAAAAGTGGGAGGGCCTCGCCATAAGGTGAGTTTCTTCCATTCTGATCTCAAAGATTGGCTTGAAACAAATGTTAGTTGCGTTAATGATTCAATGGATGACCATTGGCACACATTATTTGGATTAACTTTATAGTTGATTTGGAAATGGAGGAATTGCTTTGTTTTTGACAGAAGGCAAGACATTCCTACAGATTATGGAGCCTTTATCCAGGTGAGATATAATGAGGCTAGAAGAGGATAGGAAGAAGCAGGCGAGCAACCCACTGTCAATGCTCAAAAAATACAGAAATTCGTGGCTTGGCAAGCGCCTCGGGTGGACTGGTATGTACTCAATTGTGACGGGGCAGCCAAAGGCTCGCCTGGAGCTGCGGGTGAGGGTGTTATAATCAGGGACCATTTAGGGAAATTCATCTCAGCTTTCTCTTTGAATTTTGGTCACTGTCTTGCGCTCAAAGCTGAAATCATGGCAGTGAGGAAGGGTCTTGAGCTGGCTAATGAGCTTCAGATTAGCAAACTGGAAGTCCAGCTTGATAGCTTAACATGTGTACAGATGCCGAACAACAAAGCTCCAGTAGCGGGAAATTATGTCCATGATATAATGCAGTGCAGGGCCTTGCTCTTGAAGACGGATTGGGAGGTGAAAGTAGTCCATATTTATCGAGAAGGAAACCGTGCGGCGGATTGGCTTGCCAATAAGGGAATCGCTCAAGATAGTAGAACTTTGTTCGTTGATTTTATTCCTGTTAGTCTTGCTTGAATTTTAGAGGAGGATGTTCAAGGGGTGGCTTTACCACGCCTAGTGCCTCCATAGTTGGGTGTGTTTTTGGATTTGGAAAAATTGATTTAATCAGTCCCAACTATGGGCGTCCTGACATAAACAGTTCCAACTATCGTTTTTTATTGTTCAGTCCCAACTTTAAAGGGTGTTTTACAATAGTAGTCCCAAAGAGTTAAAAACCCGCTCGTAGCGATCCTTCATTACTCCACCCACTACCCCCTCCCCTGCCTCGGCCACCCCTCCCATGCCTCAGCCACCCTCCCCCCTAAAACTCCCTATCCCCTCCGCCACCCATCTCCCGACCCCGAAACCACCTCCCCTTTACCCTTCCCCGAAACCCTCCCTGCCACCCCGAAAGCCAAGTTTTACGGATGCTCCTTATTTCCATAACCTTCTCACAAGAAAACCATGTACGGATGCTCCTTCTTTTCACCTAACTAGAAAAACATCGAATTAAAGCTTGAAGTAATTAATACACCAAAAGGTAACCAAAACTGCAATAACAAGAATGAAATAAATAACAAAAAAACGGGGGAAAAAGCAGAGGATTCATAAAAATGCGATTCAAAGTAGTAAAAAGATGTAGTTAATAAAGAATTTAATTCTACCAAACAAAGCAAAACGTTTTTGCATGCACAAATAATCACATATCCAAAACCTTTAACACCAAATGCAGCCATCGTAGTACATAGAAATGCATATAATTCATCAACTACACCAAAAAATTCATCAACTAATAGAAAAAATTAAGAGAGAAGCAGTAGATCAGTAGTTTTGAAGAAGTAATTTACTCAAAATAGATGAAACAAAGAAGTAGAAAAAAACGGTGATTGTTAAGAGAGAGAAAATACCAGAAGAGAGAAGAGCAAAAATGGAGAGAGAAAATGGAGAGATGATGAATGGAGAGGTAGTAGGGGAGACAGGGAGAGCTGAGATATAAACCCCCATTTTTTCTAACTTGGGTCTTCTCAAAACATCGAGAATTAAGATAGGTTAAAATTTTATGAGAGAGAGAAATTATTTGAGGAAGAAGAAGAGTAGTAACGTTGAAATGGAGGAAGAGTGAGATGAAAAACACATCGAATTAAAGCTTTTGCCATTCATCTGCAACTGTGTTTCGATGGGATTTTAAATCCAATCTGGTTTCCGCCATGAACGTTCATCTTTCTTTCTCTCTCTCTCTAAAACCATGAAAGATGGAGGCGTTTGTAAGCTGCAAAACCAACGTCGTTTACATCAGCAATATGTATGTGAAGAAATGAGCAAAAAACTTGAAGTTGATTTTTCCGGTGGGTGAAAGGGAGGGGGAAGAGGAGGGGTGGCAGGGAAAGGGGAGGAAGGAGGGAGGAGAGAGAAAGACTGAAGTAGGAGGTAGAAGAAAAAGGTGGAAAAAAAAGTAAAAAGGAATATAGGGGTTTTTTGACCGGTGTAGCAAGTCACCAGTCCACTCGGACCACCAGTGTAAAGAGGGGGTCAAAGTTGGGACTGAACAATAAAAAATGATAGTTGGGACTGTTTTTGTCAGGACGCCCATAATTAGGACTGATTAAATCAATTTTTCCTTTGGTTTTTGCTGTGTTTGTTTTATGTTATTTAGTTTATTTGGTGTGGCCTCTTTTGAATAAAAAAAAACATATATATATATATATATATATATGCATACTTACATGAGAAATGAGAAAAGATTTTACACGCTATAACTCCAACGAACAAGTGATGTAACTCTAATGAAAAAGTGATGTAACTCCAAAAAAACAAAAATTAGAAAAAATATTTCGAAAAAAAAATTTTTTTTTTTTGGGCTCGAAATTTTTTCGGGGGTATAACTCTAATGAACAAGTGTTGTGACTCTAATCCAATCGTGTG
The DNA here is from genome assembly GCA_947646795.1 of Beta lomatogona. Taxonomy (NCBI): domain Eukaryota; kingdom Viridiplantae; phylum Streptophyta; class Magnoliopsida; order Caryophyllales; family Amaranthaceae; genus Beta; species Beta lomatogona. The sequence goes on along the minus strand of CANSNZ010000063.1, from coordinate 8,491,868 downwards.
GTTGAGATTCATTCTCATTTCTCATGTAAGGAGCATTTTATATATATATGGGGCGGGTCTGGGTCTAGACCCGGACCCCACCCATGCTCTCTGGGAACCAGACCCGTTGGGTCTAAAATGTCTGGACCCAGACCCTTATAAATGGTCAGGTCCTGACGGATATGGGTCGGGTCCAGGGACCATTGCCCTCTCTATTCACAACGCATGCTAAACATCTCAATATTACTAGAAAGGAGATTATTTGTCTTGCATAGACCTGGCAAAACGGTCGGTTGGATCGGCTACAAGTCGGCTAAATTAGAATTCCAGTCAATTCCATATTGGGTCATTTTGGTTATGAGTCGACTACCTCTTGTCCATGACCCACAATGTTCAGTTGCGGATCGGTCGACCACGTCAAGTGGGCTTTGAATATTTTAAATTTTGCCAATTTTTTTTAATGAAAATTCTTTTAAAAGTTGCATAATCAATCAATGCACAAGTGTAGTATTAACCTCAGTTAAAGTCTCTTAAAATGAATTTTTAATTACCAAATGGTTAAAATCATCAATATATTAGTAAACGATGATAATATCAATGATATTTCACCATAACATAACAACTTTATTTTGCCTTAAGTATATGTTGTTACATGAAGCCCTAAACTTTTCTCTCTAAAGAAACTGCCCTAAACTTCCAAACCCTAGAAACCCTAAACGCTCCCACCGCCGCCCAGCAGGCTCGCTGGTGGCCGAAGGTCGCCGGCGAGCCTGCTGCAGTCTTCTTCTTTGTCGTCCTTAGTATAGGTGAACCCATCCCCCTCCCCGTTCTATTGAGTCGCGTCCACCCCCTCCCCTGTTCGTGTTGCGTTCTTGTTTCCCCAACCCCTTCTCCCCCTCCCCCTCTTCCCGGTTGTCGCTGTTAGTTGCCGGCGAACCTCCCTCCTCGACTTTTAAGTTTTAGGGTCAGGTTTTATGTCAGGTAGTCTCCGGTTCCCTCCCCCCGCTATTTCCCCACCCCGTTCTAGTCGTTCCCCTGCCTAGCTTCCTTTCCCGTCCCCTATTCAGTGGTTGGTTGGCTCGTCTGAGTCAGTTGTTCGGGTCGCCGCCGCCGATGGGTGAGTCTTCCCTTCCCCCCGGTTTGTTTTTAGTTGCTTCGTGGTTTAGTCTGCTCTACTTCCCTGTTTGGGTCTAGTTGGTCCATGTTTTAGGTTTGTTAGGTTGGTCTAGTTTGCTATTTTTGTAAGGTTTGTTAGCGCGTTGGTCAGTCTTCCCACCCCTCCCTGTCGCCGTCTGTTTGTTTTAGCGTCTATGGTTCCTGTTCCCATCTCCGTCCTCGCGCCTGGTAGGCACAATCCCCTATTTAGTGTTGTGGTTGTTTTGGGCTTCCCTTCCCTTTCCCCTGGTTTTGTTTCTGGCTCCCCTTTCCCCTCCCCCTAGTTAGTGTCGGGCTCCCCCTTCCCCTCCCCCCTTGTTAGTGTCGGGCTTCCCCTCCTCCTCGCTCCCTCCTGGTTGTTGGGATCTCCAACTAGTTACGTCAGGTTTTTTCTTAGAATGCGTGTTAAATCTCTGAATAATAGGAGTGCGTTGTTTTCGAGTTGCTAAAGTTGTTGTCTGTGGTTGGTTGTGGCCATCGACATGTGTTATTCAGTCGGGTCAGGTTTGGTGGTTCAAGGTTGTAATAGTAGATTATGTTGGTTTTTGGGAATATGTGCTGCGAGACAAAGTGGCTCAAGAAGTTCGTGAGCATGGACGAGGCGATGATCATTTTTCATGGTTGGGACGTATGGTATCCGGTTTTACAAACCGGAGGTGTGTTCGAGAGCTCAATTTATTTGGCTCTATCTTTAGCTTGGCATTGATCTTCATGGTCCTTGCCTTGAAAACTTCAAATCTGAAGGCGGCACCCCAGTTGCATCTGGGGGTTTTCAGCACGCCCACTCATTTGCGTTTCTCCTTCATCCTGGAGAAACCTGAAATACTCTCGAGCGAGAGTAATGAGTCACAAAGGAACGTGACTCTTCAAAGGATCATGAGCCCAGAATCCCAATCGATAGCAGATTGTTGGGATTGCTCATGCGGTGAGACGCGACGCTCGTCGTTGGTTGTTCGTTGTCCGGATCGTGAATGTCATCCGCTTCCTCTACCACTTCCATCAGCCATCCGAGGTTCGAATCCATCATCACAAGCACTGACCAGCGACGCTCCCCTTCCTAAGCGACTTTTTATTAGTTGTACTTATTTTGATTTTAGATGGAATGTACTAGCTCATAAAGCTCATTTAGGTTTGTTTGTTTGGTTTAGGTTGGTTGTATTAGCATTAGGCTGTACTTCCGCTTTTAATTTCTGTACGATTTCTCGTTGTCAAAAAAAAAAAAAGTATATGTTGTTGCAAGATATCTATGGAGAAATTATTGATGTTTGCAAACTCACATTTGGACATTCAATTTTGGGGGGGGGGTTCAGTTTCAAGTCTGACTGGGTTTAATCCACTTATTTATGGTTTTCGGGTTTGGTTTATTTACGAGTTTTAGGTCCTAATTAGTTTCTTGTTTAAGACTGCACTTTTATCGGATCCTATTTACATGTCAGTTTCCGGTTGGGCAAAAATTTGCCAAGTCTAGCAGGGACCAGGCTTATGTAATTCAACTCCATGAGACATGTTGATCAGGTTTATCCTCCTGATACTTTTAACTTCATCAATTTAAGTGTACAAAAATCATTATAATTATGTCATTGTATATAAAATGAGGGGAAAAAAGAGATATTGGAATATAAGATTTTACATGATCAGTGTGTGATATGAGGCTAACTCTTGCGCAATCATAGGTCAGGAATGCTCGACTGCTCGTGAACTTTTTAAGGGACAACCTTTGAATCATCTCTCAAGACAACTAATTAGTAGGAGGCGGTTTTACCTCTTATCTCTTCATATTTATCGTCGTTATCATTGTTAGTTTATTGTATTTGTGTTGATTAATACTCAACGCATTCACGGTAAGTTTGTGCTACTATGTGCACAACCATGATATTCTCAACTACCAATGATATTCTCAACTCATTTTCTCATTTGGAGCTCTCTCATTTGAATATTCCGCTAGTATTCTCATCGTACACACGAATGTATTATAGAGATTGTAATTGATTCACGTGCTAATCTTAATTCAATTGTTCCATTGTGCATTTAAACATATTGTCTTATTAAGGCATGTTCGGCAAAAATAGTTGTTGCGGTAGCTGTTAATTGTATAAGTAGTTGTCAGCTGTCTAATATTAGCTGCTAGAGTTTGATTGTGAAAATAACTTCTATGATAATTAGTGTTCGGTAAAACTAGCTGTTAGTGTACTAAAAAAAATAACAAAAATAAACTATATTCAAAAGTTACTCCAATGCAAAAGCTACCTCTACCCCCAAAAGACAAAGCTAATATTTATAGCTTTTCTAAAACACTAGTTCAAACACCAAAAGCTACTCCAAACACTACTTCTCCATATACAAGTTTTCACCATTTTTAGAGTTTTGACTTAGTCAAAATACTAAAAGTTACCTCAAACGCTATTGCCGAACATGCCCTAACTTGCAGATAAAAGCAAAAGACAGGAAGAATATATACAAATATACAATACAATAATGGACTAGTATTGGCTATCACTTTCCTATGTCGTCGTCATGGTAGAAATTGATCTACAGACTATGATTATTTATCCATAGTAAGCTCACCAACGTGATTCAGTTTGAGGGTAGTCTTATCGTAAAACTGTAAAAGGTTTGTGCGTGGATGTGGAAAACCATAATGTTGAACTAGATTACCTGACTCGTGTCGGAAAGTTCTATTACTTACATCACCAACTGTTTCCGTTGGAAAAGGTTAAAATTTTATAGATATTGTATTACATTCGAAAAAGGAAGGTAAGATGTGAGAGTACTTTTCTTTCAAAATATTAACTCACTACACTATTAAACTATATCCTCCCTCTTACTTTTGGAATAGCTTAGATATACTTCTGTAATTTATCTTTTTGTTAAGTATAGGCCCTAATATACATATATTTATAATTGAAGTAAAATATCTAAGCTCCTAATAATATTCTTATTATCTCTCTTGAATTTATCAAAGTTTCTAACACGTCCCTTTTATTTTATCATTATTATTGTTAGTTATCTCTTACTTTTAACATCACGTGAGTTCAATATATATATAATCATATGCTAATATATTACTATAATTAATAACTCTACGAGTTCGCGTCCTTTTAGAATGGCATATTAAAGAACATATTAGACAAGGTCACAAATATTCATATAAACTAGTGAGCGACAGGTGGGTGAATCTAACCTCCCAAAAAAAAGGGTGGTTGTGAGAAGAATAATGGTTGTTAGAGATAATGATTCACTTTTTATATGCGTGGTAGCGTGGCAACACGCCTACCTTTTTTTACCCATTATATATAAAATTGATGATTTGACATAAAATTTTAAAGGAAGTAATTAGTAGTGGATTTAGAATTTAGCAATCATGTTGGGACATTGCAAGTGCTGAACATGCAACTATAGATTATTTGCTAATAAGGAACTGTAAGTACGAATTAAATATAAAATCACAAGTGAAAATGCTAAACTAACATCTAAATTATCAATTCTTTATATTTTTTAAAGATTTTGTTTTTGTCTTTTTGTGTACACGTACATACTACTTTAATGTTTATGTCAAAGGTAGTCCTAAGCATGCTGCTTGAGTGCTTGTTGTCTCAATAAATTGGCCTTCTCGATTTTCAATCTCGTACTTCTCTCACTCTCAGATGTTATTCTACAATTTTTGGCCTACATAGTCTAATAAAAGTAGGGTAGACATTTGCCAACCCGAAATTTTGCAAAAACAAACATGCGACTGTGTGAGACAGTGAGATCCCTCTTCGAAAGTCATCTTAGCTAGAACGAGTAATTGGCCTGGACGATACTCCAGTGAACGCTTATAATATGAGATGATCAATTCTTTTTGTCTTTTACTATTTCTTTCAATATGCCTTTAGCATGAAGTTTAATTTTAATTGACGCGAATAGAAAACAGAGAAATATATAATGAGTTGGAGTAGATAATCTATCTTTCAAATGCTTGGTAACAGGTTTAAATCCTCGAAGTTTCATATCAAATTTTTGCACGGATTTAATAAATTGAATAAAATGAAGGGAGAAATGTATTATGTGGCACAAAATGTCTTGGCGTCATGGGCACATAACTCAAAGTCTTAGAATTTAAGGTGGCACTACTCCACTAAGCTACTATACTTCTTCCTCAGTCATGATGTCTCTTATATAATATACTAGTATAGCTAAGTTTATTTAAATTGATTTTTGTATATACAGTTTTACTATGTTTTTTTTGAAAGGTCTTACTATATATAACTAGTGCTTCATAAAAGCTTTCATTTTCTATTTTTAGGCTATCTATATATGTATATAATAGTACCCTTGTTTTTTCTTTCTCACGCCACTTTTTCATGTTTCATACTAATCCGCACGATAATGTGCAATCCAAATCCCCTGTCGCTTCCTTTTCGTCCGTCTTTGCTCATTCTGCCTAATCCTCTTCTTCTTTTCATGGTTTATCCTATTGATTGATGGTCATGCACTAAAGATGAGATAAAGAAACATATCATTAATAATGACTACAGAAGGTGATAACTACGTGGAAACTTTGAGAGAATGAGTGATAAATAAAGTTGGCTGTTGGTGCTAGATAACTAGATAAGTTTTGTAGTATGAGTCACATAAAATTTGTGGCCTTCGTCATTGAGGTTGTAATGTAGTAAGATTTTCCCCCCCTTTTCTAAAAAGGGTGCGATAATATGAAAGCAGATAATTAGAAGTTTATATATATTATCATGCATAATATAATCTCTCAATTTAGCATAATGCCTTGGATTAATTTGCAACAAATTGCTAGCTTTTCGGTATTGTGATCATAGCTTAACGCGGTATGACAAAGACAAACTACCAAAGTATATACAGATTTGGAAATTTATTAGAAGGGTCCTCATATCTTGGTTAGAAACTAGAATTAAGGATTAACAAAGTGTACGTTTTTTATTTTTTGGCATGATGGTAAGTTTTTGTCTTATGGTTGGTTTATTTTTCTTGTGTATGGTGTTTGACTTTGATTTGAATGACTCGTTATTGTACCTCTTTGAAGAGCTCTCTCGAACATCTTTTTGGTGTTTTTTTTGGCTCCTTACCTCTAATTCTAAACCCAATTATACATAAAAAAATTAACAGTGTAGAAGCTTAAAAAATGATTAGTGAAGAGGGGCCAAGTGTGCCCCAAAAAGAACAGAACCTAGTCAAGCCCAACCGAAAACTGGATATTGCTTACGTGGCCCACCAAATGTCAGATTCATGCATCCAAACCGTGGGCCGACAAAGTAAATGGTCTGCAGTTTGCCGACTCCGCACAAAGCAAGACTTGCACCGTTGCACGAACATGAATTTCTTTGGAAACATGGACATAAATAGATCTCAAACTTTCACTCAATCTTTCTTAAATAATTTCAACTCTTCAATTAAAAAAACCAACTTATAAATTATTTTGGAGTTATCTTAACTTTAAAGGATAACTTTTAAAAGTAATCTGAACTATTGATTTTCATATAAACAATAAATCCAATATGGATTAGTGAATGCTAGACAAAGAAGGGCTTTGTAGTTTTGATAATGTCCACTAGAAACTTGTACTTATTAGTTATTCCTCAATAATTCAATTTAGAATTATTTTAAGAAGTTGGGTGAAAGTTGATATTGAGAAAAAAAAATTCAATATCTTTTGATTTTGAGTAAACAAGAGGTGCAGGGTAGTCAATAAATCAATGGAGTTGTGAATAACTGAATGCTCCATATTGACTTGGACACTTATCAGTGTATAATTTTGACTATTAATATATTCAATTACATATTACTAACATTTTATAAAAAATATATATCAAGACAAATTTAATAACATCTTGTATGCTAGCATTAATTGAGTTTTATATACTTCCTCCGATTTTTATTAGTTTACTCACTTCTTTGGGCATAGAGCTTTTGAAGAAATAGTTATGTGGGCCACTGAAGGGAAGAACAAGTATTAATTCATTGCATATTGTATTGAAGTTAATGTTGTGGGCCAAAAGATGTAGAGCGAGAAATTTTTTATTGTAAAGATAATAATATAAATTGGTAAGATCATTCCAAAAACAGAAAAAAGAAGTAAGTAAAATAACAAATGACCATCCAAATAGGAAAGTAGGTAAACTAATAAATCAGAGAATATATATGTTAAAAATATAATTAAAATAAAATATGTGAGATATGTAAAAGTCAAAATAGAGTATATATCCATTTAAAAACAAACAAATCAAGTACTAAGACCGCTAATTATTGAATGACTTGATCCTCTGTTACTTTGTAGGGTTATTTTGTCGGGAAGCTAACCACCAACTGCTTACGTTGACAATTCATCCATGCTCATATTATTGAGTAAAACAAATTTATCACTTTTCACTCATATAGGCAATTATATGCTACTAGTGTAACGAGGTCGGTTTATCATTCCATTGTTGGAGTCCAAAATCGACTCTAATAAGGATACCAAGGTAAATCTATAAGTTTGAGTACTCAAGTAAATGTAAGTTAATACTAAATCATTGTAAATTTGGTACCGAAATAGTTAATGTGATACCAATACCAAAATGACTCTTACTTTTTTTTTTGAAAGGAAGTGACTCTTACTTGGTATCAAAGTTACAATTAGTACCAATTTGATTGCACTTTGATACTAGCTTACACTTTACTTTGGTACCTCCAGAATATAGAATTACTAAAATACCCGTGTAGGAGTCCAAAATGGACTCCAACAGTGAGATACCAAGATTTTATCTTGTATAACTATTCTCCAAAAGATAGACAACGACAAAGGCAAAGGCTCATATTCTAAGACGGGAAATATCACCTTATTTTGTGTTTATTGGGTTTATATATTATACACTTTTTTAAAAGAATTATCTTTTTTAATTAGAAAACCATATATGCAACCCTAGGAGTTGCGTATAAGAAGTTGAAGATGAGAATATTAAGTAATGAATAAGCAGAGATTATATTGATTGACGCGTGACTGTGTCATAAATTCCTCAAAAATATTACTATATTAGGAAATATATTTAATGCTTATTTATAACCTTAAGGACTAAGGAGTGCATATATATCAAAACCCTTTTCAATTACTTTGTTCTTTGAATTTAACTATCTTTATTTTTGCAAAATTATTGATTTTGTTATCTTGTGATGGATTCCGTCTAACTATTCATTAAGTGGGGCCGACATCCGCGTTTTGCATCATTTCTTTAGCACAAAGTCTTATAAAAGACGGTCTCACGTTACCACTAATGTGAGACCGCCCTTAACATGCCCAATAAAACATAAAGGGCTTGAAGAAACACGGAGCCCAAAGCAGTAATAGGCCCGAGAAACCAAGCGCCCATATTTTCAACTCACGTTTCTTCTTCATTTTCTACTTTCTTCTTCATTCCTCCTCACGTTTCTAGAAACTGACATTTCTCTCTCTAAATCGCTCTAACTCTCTCATACAGTCATACTTCCACCATGTTCGACCATTTTGAACCCACGTTTAATACTTTTGCTTCTACTTTTCTTTGTTCTTCTTCCATTTTCTTCTATTTTTGCTTCATTTTTTCTTCTTTTATTTTCGTTTCTTTTTTTAGGGTTTTTTAGTGGAAGCTGCCGGAGGAGATGTCGCTGACGCCGGCGACGACATTGTTTGCGGAGGAGAGAGAAAAAGTGTGGAGTTTTTTAGGGGAGAGAGAGAGGATTGTTTGCTGAGTGATGTTTGTTGCTTTATTTGGGAGAATTTTGTGATGGCACATAGGGAGATGAGATGGAGGGTGTTTTTGTCTAAAGTGAGTGGGAGCTACACGAATGGCCCGCACATTTCTCCAGTTTACACTCTAGCTAATTAGAAGTAGCTTAGATTTTAATCAGAAAAGTTTTGATTATTCACTTCAAGCTATGGCCTATGAAAACTTATTGGACACAAAGTGAATGAATTTTACAAATGATTAATAAAAGGTTGCATTTGAACTGGGGAAGAGTGCGAGTTGCTTACCTAAAGACTGTTTTTTACACTATAAGTAAGGTTATATAAAGAGTTAGATAGCGTATTTAGTTATTGAATTCCATAAAAAAGTGTTTTCTCACATCAATAATTGATCGAGGGATAAGTTCAAAAAATGCAATTAAAAAAGAAAAATTATAAAGAACCAAATGGATAATGAATTCTAGGTCATATGGCGTGTGAGTGGTGGGGTTGGTTAGTGGGGTTCAGTGGTGAAATTTTTGGATGGGTGAGTTAATTTTCGTGTGAAAGGTGAATTTATGGGGCTGATTTTGTCATTTTCAAGTTATAGTTATAATTTTCCAATTAGTTAAGGAATTTTAATAATACATATTTTGGCTCTTAGTTATGGTTTTCTAATTCATAGTTTCTTTTTACTTAATAGTTATGAAATTCGGATATATAGTTATGATTTTTAGGTTATTAGTTATTAATTGTGGTTAATAATTATGGTTTTATGGTTTATAGTTGTGATTCTGGCTATTAGTTATTGTTTTCTACTAAATAGTTATGATATTTGGGTATTTAGTTATTATTATTTATGGTTGATAGTTGTGATTCTGGCTATTAGTTATTGGTTTCTGATTAATAGTTATGATATTTGGGTATTTAGCTTTTTTTTTTACATTAGTTATGACTTTTTGTTTTTTAGTTCCGCTTTTATGGCTAATAGTTTTAGTCTAGAAAATAACTGAAAGATTATAATTATAGCATATATATAATTATTTATTAATTTCATGAGTAACAATGATAGTATGGGCGGTCATTAGTTTTATTTATTGTATGCATTAGTAAACATTGTTTTTGCATTGTATTTTTGAGGTTGGCATAACTTATGCAAAAATACAATAGTTATTTAAGAAAGAGAGAATTAGTGCGTTAGTTTTTTTGAGAACGAGAAAATTAGTAATGCGTGATACTGAGATTATGGCCAATAAAATGCATATAATCTGATTTTTATGATATAACTAATATACTTCAGTGCTTAACTAATATACTTCAGCGTTTAACTAATATACTTCAGCGCTTAACTAATATACTTCAGCGCTTAACTAATTCACCCAGAAGCAATTTAAGGCTAGCATAACTAATAGGTGCAAGCGCTTAACTAATTCTACTGATGGTTTGATGCACGCACGTGATGTCAGCATGACATCAACGGTCTCACGTTAACACTAACGTGAGACCGTCTCTCCAAAAACGGACTCTTTCTTTAGATGATAATCATTTGATAAAATCGTTTTTTCAATATATACATATCAAAACATTAGCCTATAAGTCGTTGGATTTGTTTAGGTTGTGTATTATTGAAATTTTAACTAGTATACTTTTAAATAACACGTATTCTGATTTATGTGTAAGGGAAGATATACTCATGCGATATGCGATGTATTATTTGATTCATCTCAATATATACTTTCAAAATATCAACAATTTATTATTTGTATATATAAGCAATTATAGATATTAATGGTCCAAGTTATGTGTAGAAAAACGTAAACTCTACATATCGTAATTTGCATGAAACGCGGAAGTATATATATAGGTAAGGAGAAGATTTCTACAGAACTGACACCTCTCACAGGTTTATCCAGTTTGCAAGCAAAACTCTTTGAGAGTGAGCGAGAATAGTAAGGGGAACCTCACCCCAAAAAACCTCTATTAGAATTTTAATCCTATAAAAATATAACCTTAAAGTCATGAGCTCCAAACCTTACTACTAGATTAAGAAACAGTAAAAAGACAATTGAGAATGCTTACTACTCCAGCAAATTAGGATCAGTAGCAAAGCACTGAATAGTCATCCCTAAAAACACGTTACTTAGGACTGCACCACTCTTAAACTCCTTAATTCTAATGTTGTCTTAGGCTATGTTTAGTTCACCTTATTTTTACTGATTTGAACTTATCTGATCTGATCTGAACTTATTTTTTCTGATATGATCTGAACTTATCTTTTATAAAACATACTATTACTAATGTTATTATTACTATCATTTTATTACTATGCACAACTTTTAATAATAATAATAATAATAATAATAATAATAATAATAATAATAATAATAATAATAATAATAATAATAATAATAATAATAATAATAATAATAATAATAGCATAATTAGTTTTTATTTTTGAAAAAGAACACATTAGTATATGAACATACACTTAAAAATACAAGCATATACATATTTTAGGTAAAAAAACATATTGTTCATGTTAAAGAGAACATATTGTTCATATCCAAGGTCCGTTTATAATAAGAATTTAGGTAGTAATGAAAAGAACATATAATGATATTAAAAAAAAGAACATATACTAAAATAGCATACAAAATTTATTTAAAGAACACATTCTAAAAATAAAAGATAGATGTTATTTTTATATTGATGACATGTTTGGATTTAACTAACAACATGTTCTTTGTTATATCAAAAAATTGTTCTTTTTTATTATAAATAAACCTATAAATATATATAATCATATGATCTTGAGCAAAATTGTTAAATATTCTTTTTATATCGTTGTCTTGTTCAATATAAACTTTCTTTTTAAAGATAAGTAGAAATCCCTTGTAGGGAAAATGTTGAACGTGATGCTAACACAATAAGGTTATCCCATTCTACTCATGTTTTATATAAAATAGTAACATGTACTTTATATTATTCTGCCAAAATTGTTAAAAAAAATAAACATTATATACTATTGTCATGTTCGTTACATGTACAACATAAAAAAGAACATCGCATATCAAAATTGTTAATTAAAATAAATATAAAAGGAAAAATTGATGTCAGAGGTTCCAACTATAACTCAACATTTTTAATAGGTCCCAACTATGGATTAACCTGTGGAGGTCCTAACTTTGAAGGGCATTATCTTTTATTGGACCCAGATGACCTAGAACTTGCTAAGTAGGTGAACTGATTGTATAATTTTATTTTATTGTTTTAATTATTTAAATCATTAAATGTCTTTTATTCCTTAAACTCATTAACCAGGGATCAGGATATCTCCTGGTTCCATGAAGCATGAAGGAAGAGGGCGAGGGTGGGAGGCGAGGAACAAGCAGCGACCACGATTGGAGGGCGGGGCTCCGGCTGGGCGGCAGCGAGGCTTGGAGCCGGCTGCAAGGCAGCAACCATATTTTTCTCCCTCACGACTTATTATTCTCTTCTCTTTGAGATCTGTAAGCTTCTTTGATTTCAATAATTCTTCCTTTGATTTCACCTATTTGCAGGTTCTCTAATCTAGTGATATGCCCATTTTTCTTTCTTACTGCCTCCTCAAGGTCTATTTCTGATTTTTTTTTTCTGTTACAACTTCATTATCTTGAGTTTCATTTCAGTCTTATATTTATTACTTTCCTGCTATTGGAAGGTTTTATTTTTTTTGGGTGCTAAATTACTAGAGAATTACAATTTGGAGTTCAAATTTTTTATGCAATTTGGATTTTTATGTAATTCTAATAAAAAGGCATCCATATAATTCCTCATGAGTTGCTCATCCTTTAACTCCTTCCTCTTCTCCTGCATTTCAGGTTTTCCAAGAACAATTAAAGCTTGAATCATTTTCCCCTAAAATGGTTTATGCTATCCATTTTAATCTCTTGAGTGTTCACCGAAATTGTTGAGAGAACTCGAAATCCCTAATATCTATCTTTCTCTCTCTCACCTGTTGTTGTTGTTATTTTGCTTTTTGCCGCTAGTTTGTGTCTGTAGCCGGCGGAAGAAGGGGAATGGGAAGCGACGACAGAAGAAAAGGAGCCTTAGAGCCATGGTAAGTACTGGTTGGATTGTGATGATATGGGGTAGGGGTCAGACTAAGAAAAATTCGAATAAAAAATTCAGACGAGTGGAGAGAGAAAGGACTGGGCTTTGCCCCACAGGTGATATTGATGAGCAACAACATCACCAGTAGTGGCGGTTGACGAGTGGTAAACGATGAAGAAGGAGAGTGGTAGAGGAAGAAGATAAAGGTGTTATCACGTGATTTTAAATTGAGTCACGTGACTCATAGCCTACTCCAGCAGGTCAAGTAACCTGAAGGGTCCAATAAAAGATAATACCCCCCAAAGTTCGGACCCCCACATGTTAATCCATAGTTGGGACCTATTAAATATGTTGAGCCATAGTTGAAACCTCTGATATCAATTTTTCCAATATAAAAAAGAACACGTGCAAATGCCGAAAGAACATTCTTATTCTTGAATACATATAGCTTCAAATAGTGATATCAATGACATTTATAATAATAGCAATGACATTAATTGTAACACCCTGTAATTTTCACCCTTTATTTTTTGGTATTTGTTTACATTAAAATGATATTTTTTTTCGTAAAAATAAATAATTTATTATTTAAATTATTTTGGAACGTGTTGTGAAAATGTGTATATATATTTATATGTTGTGATATATGTATATATATTTATTTTAAGTTTTTAGTTATTTATTTTAAAGGTTATATTAGTTTCGTTATTTATTTAGGCGTTTAGGATGCAGTTTTGCTGCGTAGCGTTTTTGTAACGTTGTTGGACCGACTTGGGTGATGAAATGTTGCATCACGTGTGGCGTATCATGCTGGCCAAAAATCAGCAATTATGGAGTGGAGGATGAAGAGTTTTGGTGCTTATTAAGCTAGCCTTTGAATATCTTGTAACCGCTCATTTAATCCCTCATTAACTTTCTCCTAAACCCTTCATTTTTCCTTGACATAAAATTCTGATTTTTATTAAAAGAAGATCAGCATCATTCTCATTTAATCCTCACCGTTTTCAAGAAAAGAAAGAGAGAAAAAGGAAGAGGAAAAGAATAGAAAGTTTCAACCCGGTTTTTCCTGTCACACCTACACTAAAATAACCGTAGCCGGAGATCTAACCGTTGGATCGTCTTCAAATTTGGACAGAACGTTTATAACATCTTGTTCTACACTATGACTAGAGAGATTTAGAAGCCGAGCTTTTGATCACCGGGAATCATGGTCGGAACAGAGCAGTGTGAAATGATATTTTTCAACGTTCAAGAAGAAAATGCCTAGTGACTGGTTGCTTCAATTCTCGTTCGTTGTGCCTTGGGGTTAGAAGAGGAATTGGGTTGTGTACGTAGCTCTTAACTTTCTCTTTAGACTCAGCTCTCCTCCCGACGTTAGAGGTAACTAGTAGTTATCTTAGAACCATAGTGATTAGAGTATTATTCGGTATTAGATTATTACGCTAGGAATTATTTCAAATACTTTTTGAATGAAATTATTGACGAAATTTGACATGAATATAATTGATGCATGCTGTGTGATTACTGTAAAGAGAAAAATAATTTTCGTAAGATTTTTGGTATTTATTTGATTTAATTGGTGTTTTTGTGCGTTTTTGGCTAAATTGCATAATAATTATTAAACGGATGTTAAAATTGCTGAAATTATTTTTCTTAGATCATGTTGTATGCGTAGTATGTATTCCATGCCTTAGAATAATTTTTTCCTACTGTGTACTGGTTTATTTAATTGATATATCTGTTTTTGCAATTTCGTTTCTGTCAGTATATAAATCATGAAAATTATTTCTAGAGGCTGAAAAATTCATTTATTTGTATAATTTGTATTTACGTGCGTTTATACATGTTTTGTAAATTTTTGGTAATTTTTGGGCGTTTATTTATATTTTTAGTTATTATATTGGCTTTATTGAGTAATCTGTATATTAACTTTTAAAATTACTTTTGGAATCCGAAAATTAAAAATAAAATTTGTACCATGTCAGTAGAGCCATTAGGGTCATATGATAATTTTTGTGTGATTTTACTGCTCGAACTTATTAGTTTAATAATTATTAATGGGTTTTTGTTGTGAAATTGAGGATACTCTTTTAAATTATTTGAGAGCTTGTTAATCAGAAATAATTTGTGATCTTTTATGTTCTTGGATGCTGGTGTTTATTAGGTTGCTGTAAGTATTATTGGCATCATTATGTTTATGTTTGATTTATGTAAAAATGATTAATTGTGTACTGTTCATTTATTTAATAAGCCTTGGAGTTAATTGGTGATGCATCTTTGATTGATGTTGTTAGTGCTGTAAAAACTATTTCACTATCATTGTTGATGCTTAGTGATGTTTAAAGTATTGTAGTTGGTGATATTTGTTGTAAATTTGTAAGTTACTACTTTGAAAATTTTTGAAAAATTACTTTTGATGAATTATGGGTATAAGGCCGGGTGGCATCCCTTTTGACGAATATTTTTGAGATGAATGATACTTTGATGATATTTATGATTTTATTTTGAGATAAGAACATCCGGTGGGATAGATGTAGTCCCCGGTGAAGAACATGCCAACCACCTGGTTTGCGAACTAGGGGTACACCTGGGTTAATTGTTGTCGTCCGAGAGGTCAGGGAGTTCTGCGTGTTCTACCCTGCATCGGGAGTTTGGCCATTCTTAGACACAGGCAGTGGGGAACGTAAGCCCATAGACTGACCTGGAGATTGCGATCTGACAAACCTTAGGAAGTGAATTGCGATTCACTAGCGTTCGGTTTCTGACTCAATCACTTGTTTTACCTATACTTTTATTTTTATAAAAGTACTCTTGAAATGATTTATTTATTTTTATCCAATTCACTTGCTATTTATTATTCATTTGCGTTATTTGTGAGTTATATGGAAGTGGATGCATATTGTAGTTGCCTTGACTTTATTCTTTCCTTTCTTACTAATCTATGTCTGGAATAGACTTTGATTTCTTTTGTTCTGGGAGAACTGCTAGTTGCTCCCCACTGATTGTGGATGTTTGTTGTATATTTTGCAGGTTATGTTGATGGGAATCTTCTTTGGTTTTAGGCTTGGGTTGAGCTGTGAGCCTAAAAAGCTAGATGTTTTAGGCCTAGACTTTTAATTAGTTTGAGAGTCAGTTTTCTCTTTTGGATATTAATCTAATTAATTTATTTTATTTATACTATTTATTTATATTGGTTTTTCACTTAGTTATTTAAACACATTTCTTGTAGTAGTGACATTCCCAGAAGACGATGTTTCCGCCATCGTCCTATTAATACTATTATTATTTCTTTCTTTTCCGCTTTGAAATTCTGGGGTGTTATAGTTGGTATCAGAGCAAAACGCTTCTAAACTCTGAAAAAGAGTTGCTAATGATTCTTTAGAATTATTGGTTAGCCATAGGATATAAAATTTGTTTAGAGTTAAGTTAAGTTGTTTCACTATAATGAGAGTGTGATGGGTAGAGTAAGTAAAGGGAAGCTTTATGGGAATGTGGTGTGCTCTCATGCTTATGGAGCATATGTTATATGTATAATTATTTATATTATTGGTGGAATTAGTCTACCAAGTTTGCTAATCTTATTTGCAGGGCCTCTTACATGTAATTTATTTTCTGTTTTATCAGAGTGCGCAGCCAAAGCGAAGTAATTTATCGCCTTCTCAGTTTAGTTGTGTGTTTAATTTATTTTGTGTTTTGCAATTTAAAGATAAACTTTAATTTTATTTTAATGTAGTCTTATGTGTTGCATTGCTTTTATTTTATTTGTTAGTTGCTTGATAGTATATGTTATTATGTGAGACAGTATATACTTTCTGTTCTTTTTCAATTAAGTGTTGTTTATTATGTGAGTACTACGTATCTGTTTATTATTTACAAAACTTTCTAACTTGAATTTATATTCCAAATTATATTTTAGATCTTTGAACTTAATAAATTTTATACTTATGTTAGAGTTATTATCTGACTTTCAAATTTTGTTATTGTTAATATTTTGACATACTCTTTTGAAAAACGTTTAATTTCAATTGTCTTCAAATTTCTCTTACCGTCTTTGACCATCTATATTTATAAATATTTTTCTTTTAATATTTATATTTTTCATGTTAATCCTTGTTTAGCTTTTAATTATGGTAATAAGTTTTGTAGTCTTTGAAAATAAAAGTACTTTAATGAGTTGTTTTGGTTTTAGATTGAAATGTAGACGCAAACTATTATGTTTTAAAGGTTAACATTCAACAACTTTTATTTTACTTACTAATTTACTTTTCTTATTAGCATTATTTTTCGAACTCAAATGCGTGAAAGGATCTCGTTTACTATTTGTTGTTTCTTGTGTAAATATTTAGTGCTTTCTCATTTCATAGCAAAATTTTGGTTGTTTTCAATACTTCTTATTTAATTATTTGGTTTTGACTGATCTATTTTATATTCTTTGAAAACGAAATTTATATACTCAGTCTAAATTTTAAACTTGTTTGAGTTAATATTAAGTCATAATGGGTGATTCATTTGACTTGTATGTCAATTTGATAAGTCTAAATTTTAAACTTGTTTGAGTTGATATTGGGTCATAATGGGTGATTCCTGTGACTTGTATGTCAATTTGATAAGTTCACACATTTTATCTGTTTTGATTTAATTTCCTTTTTCAGTTGATATTAAGTTTATATTGGGTGATTCCAGTAAACTCTAATGTCGATTTGATAAGTTGGCTTTCAAATATTGTTTTGTTGATACTAGATTGCAATGGGTGGTTCCATGCACATTTGTGTCGACTTAGCAAATTTTATAATTGTTGTTTATAATTTATTATTTTATCGCCTATTTATTATTAGTGTTTCGTCGTTGTGAAATTTATTTTAAAGTTTTCAATTCTTTTGCGAACTTTAATTTTCAAGTATATGTTTAGGAGGCGTACGCTCTTATAACATATGTCATGACTTGTTCATAAGTGCTATTTTAATAAAGCAGTTAGCTACTCTTTATTAAAGTGTTCTTATCTCTTTAAGTGGAGTATAAGCCCGTGTGGTTACCTCTATTTAAATTGGTTTGACTATCTATTTACGAACTTTTTCTTCTTCGTTTCTTTTCTAAAAATATTTATGTATGGTCGGATTTATTCTTTTATAATTTTACGTAAATATTTATTTCTGCTTCTTTTACCAAATTACCTATAGTTTATTGTGCAAAGGTTTTTACCTTAAACTTTCTAATACTTGTCTTTGGTTCTTTCACATTTTATAAAATAATGGTTGTTACCGTACTTCTTTACTGTACAACTCTTTTGGTCTTCCAAAATAAAATATATATTATTTGAGTTATCAAATTGTATACATGCAAAGTTGTTTAGTTAAATAAAATCCATCGATTTCTGTTTTCTTAATGTTCTTTATCTAGAGTATTCTCTTTTGTCTCTTGGTTGTTTTGAAGTTTCGAGGACGAAACTCTTTTAAGGGGGAGTGATTGTAACACCCCGTAATTTTCACCCTTTATTTTTTGGTATTTGTTTACATTAAAATGATATTTTTTTTCGTAAAAATAAATAATTTATTATTTAGATTATTTTGGAACGTGTTGTGAAAATGTGTATATATATTTATATGTTGCGATATATGTATATATATTTATTTTAATTTTTTAGTTATTTATTTTAAAGGTTATAATAGTTTCGTTATTTATTTAGGCGTTTAGGATGCAGTTTTGCTGCGTAGCGTTTTTTGTAACGTTGTTGGACCGACTTGGGTGATGAAATGTTGCATCACGTGTGGCGTATCATGCTGGCCGAAAATCAGCAATTATGGAGTGGAGGATGAAGAGTTTTGGTGCTTATTAAGCTAACCTTTGAATATCTTGTAACCGCTCATTTAATCCCTCATTAACTTTCTCCTAAACCCTTCATTTTTCCTTGATATAAAATTCTGATTTTTATTAAAAGAAGATCAGCATCAATTTCACTTAACCCTCACCGTTTTCAAGAAAAGAAAGAGAGAAAAAGGAAGAGGAAAAGAATAGAAAGTTTCAACCCGGTTTTTCCTGTCACACCTTCACGAAAATAACCGTAGCCGGAGATCTAACCGTTGGATCGTCTTCAAATTTGGACAGAACGTTTATAACATCTTGTTCTACACTATGACCGGAGCGATTTAGAGGCTGAACTTTTGATCACCGGGAATCATGGTTGGAACAGAGCAGTGTGAAATGATATTTTTCAACGTTCAAGAAGAAAATGCCTAGTGACTGGTTGCTTCAATTCTCGTTCGTTGTGCCATGGGGTTAGAAGAGGAATTGGGTTGTGTGCGTAGCTCTTAACTTTCTCTTTAGACTCAGCTCTCCTCCCGATGTTTGAGGTAACTACTAGTTATCTTAGAACCATAGTGATTAGAGTATTATTCGGTATTAGATTATTACGCTAGAAATTATTTAAAATACTTTTTGAATGAAATTATTGACGAAATTTGACATGAATATACTTTATGCATGCTGTGTGATTACTGTAAAGAGAAAAATAATTTTCGTAAGATTTTTGGTATTTATTTGATTTAATTGGTGTTTTGTGCGTTTTTGGCTAAATTGAATAATAATTATTAAACGGATGTTAAAATTGCTGAAATTATTTTTCTTAGATCATGTTGTATGCTTATTATGTATTCCATGCCTTAGAAAAATTTTTTCCTACTGTGTACTGGTTTATTTAATTGATATATCTGTTTTTGCAATTTCGTTTCTGTCAGTATATAAATCATGAAAATTATTTCTAGAGGCCGAAAAATTCATTTCTTTGTATAATATGTATTTCCGTGAGTTTATGCATGCTTTGTAAATTTTTGGTAATTTTTGGGCGTTTATTTATATTTTTAGTTATTATATTGGCTTTATTGAGTAATCTGTATATTAAATTTTAAAATTACTTTTGGAATCCGAAAATTATAAATAAAATTTGTACCATGTCATTAGAGCCATTAGGGTCATATGATAATTTTTGTGTGATTTTACTGCTCGAACTTATTAGTTTAATAATTATTAATGGGTTTTTGTTGTGAAATTGAGGATACTCTTTTAAATTATTTGAGAGCTTGTTAATCAGAAATAATTTGTGATATTTTATGTTCTTGGATGCTGGTGTTTATTAGGTTGCTGTAAGTATTATTGGCATCATTATGTTTATGTTTGATTTATGTAAAAATGATTAATTGTGTACTGTTCATTTATTTAATAAGCCTTGGAGTTAATTGGTGATGCATCTTTGATTGATGTTGTTAGTGCTGTAAAAACTATTTCACTATCATTGTTGATGCTTAGTGATGTTTAAAGTATTGTAGTTGGAGATATTTGTTGTAAATTTGTAAGTTACTACTTTGAAGATTTTTGAAAAATTACTTTTGATGAATTATGGGTATAAGGCCGGGTGGCATCCCTTTTGACGAATATTTTTGAGATGAATGATACTTTGATGATATTTATGATTTTATTTTGAGATAAGAACATCCGGTGGGATAGATGTAGTCCCCGGTGAAGAACATGCCAACCATCTGGTTTGCGAACTAGGGGTACACCTGGGTTAATTGTTGTCGTCCGAGAGGTCAGGGAGTTCTGCGTGTTCTACCCTGCATCGGGAGTTTGGCCATTCTTAGACACAGGCAGTGGGGAACGTAAGCCCATAGACTGACCTGGAGATTGCGTTCTGACAAACCTTAGGAAGTGAATTGCGATTCACTAGCGTTCGGTTTCTGACTCAATCACTTGTTTTACCTATACTTTTATTTTTATAAAAGTACTCTTGAAATGATTTATTTATTTTTATCCAATTCACTTGCTATTTATTATTCATTTGCGTTATTTGTGAGTTATATGGAAGTGGATGCATATTGTAGTTGCCTTGACTTTATTCTTTCCTTTTCTTACTAATCTATGTCTGGAATAGACTTTGATTTCTTTTGTTACGGGAGAACCGCTAGTTGCTCCCACTGATTGTGGATGTTTGTTGTATATTTTGCAGGTTATGTTGATGGGAATCTTCTTTGGTTTTAGGCTTGGGTTGAGTTGTGAGCCTAAAAAGCTAGATGTTTTAGGCCTAGACTTTTAATTAGTTTGAGAGTCAGTTTTCTCTTTTGGATATTAATCTAATTAATTTATTTTATTTATACTATTTATTTATATTGGTTTTTCACTTAGTTATTTAAACACATTTCTTGTAGTAGTGACATTCCCAGAAGACGATGTTTCCGCCATCGTCCTATTAATACTATTATTATTTCTTTCTTTTCCGCTTTGAAATTCTGGGGTGTTACATTAATAATAATTGCCAATATTAATAATTAATAAGTACAACAACGACAATAATAATAATCCTTTTGAACAAATGTACTAGTAAACAGTAATATTTATAGTAATAGTAATCGTATAAAGTAATATTAATAATAATAATAGTAATAATAATAATGATAATAACAATAATAATAATAATAATAATAATAATAATAATAATAATAATAATAATAATAATAATAATAATAACAATAATAATTACAATTGCAATAATAGCATTAGTAATACTAATAATCATAATAAATCATCATAATAATCATGATAATAATAACAATAATAATTAGCTTTTAAATATAAGCATGATCTGATTTGATCTGAACTTCTTTTTCTGATCTAATCTGATCTGGTCTGAAATAATTAAAAATAAGGTTAACTGAACATAGCCTTAGTTAGTATGATCTTCCCACAACAATAATCAGAGAGATAAAGAGAGGATTCCGCAGACCTTGTCCTTAGCTTGACAGAAATACAGTCTTTGACCAATTATTTGCACGCCCTCCTCAACAATCAACATGTGGTTCACCTCCACCTTTTTTGGCAACTCATAATACGTATTAGTAAGCTACCGAAACGAAAAAAAGAAGCATGTTTCAAAAACCATGAGAGGGAAAAACCTCCCCATGTTCCTACCCTAGCACCACTAACCCAGAACACCCCAACCGCCCTCAAGGCCAAAGTGAGACACCTAGCCAGACTCTCCCGAAGTAGACCGCCGCTGTTCAAGCAAATGGCAAGGCCGTCGAAACCACCGTGGAAGCTCCTGCGCCAGACCCCCCTCCTCCTCCATGTTCGAAAATTCGGTCCTTTAAGGAAGTAACTGAGAATATCTATGTGGGTCAATCTCCAAAATATCAAAGATAATCCCATTGGAAGTGCCAGGGTCCCATATGCGGTGGCTCAACCACAACAATGTGATATAGACGAATTTTTTATCCCCATCACCGAGGAGCAGTATTTGGATCTCGTTAAACTGTGGAACGAAGCCATTATTTGTAAAATGGTAGGGAGATCCTTTTCATAGGACTTCCTAAAGAAAGAACACCATAAATTATGGAAGTGGAAGGGAACCATGGATCTTGTATCATTGGGAAAGGGGTTCTACAGTCTGAAGTGTGAATCCACAGAGGAAAGATCCCGCATATTGGCTAAAGGCCCATGGTTTGTCATGGGGTCCTTGGTCTGGGTGCAAGCATGGCAATCCAGTTTCAAACCATAAAAAGTAGCTATCACACATTACCCAATATGGGTCACGCTTCCCGAACTACCTCTCGAGGTTTTTCGCAAAGATGTCCCCCATTCAATAGGGAATTCCACTGGTAGCTTGATAAAGATCGACGCCCATTCCTTGGAGGGTGACCGGAAAAGGTTCGGGTCTGTTTGTGTCTTGATGAAGGCGAACCAAATAACTCCGGGACGAGCGTGGGTAGGAGCTACGTTCCAAGATTTAGTTTACTCGAAATCACCCTGGATATACCATTCATGTAGAAGAGAGGGCCATAACACAAAACGGTGCCTGGAAAATAAGCATGAAGCCGGTGAAAAGCCGAAACAAGAAAGAGTAATTCGTAGGGAAGTTTCAAACCCATCCCAACAAAGAGAAGCTACATGGATCCACGTGGGGTGAAGGAAAAAGTCAAATACGGCTGACTTAAAAAAGGGGCAGGCCAGTAGGCCCACTTCCAAGCCCAGGTGGACTCCAAAGAAAATGGGGGCTAAACCCTCTGACAGAGAGGCAAAAAAGGGCGGTAATCTAGGATTGGATAAAACCAATCCCTCTGCTCACATGCGTGGTCCCAAGGCAGTCCCAGATCTACCAAATCTTAGGAAAAATGCTTTTTCGGCGCTCCAGTTATTGCAGGGGGAACTCCTCTCTCTCTCCTCTCCAATTTCGAAATGTGGAGAGGAGGGGGTTACCTCAGTCATGTCAAATACCTCCCACTGTAACCCTATCACTTCAAATCACTGCTTCCCAATTCAAAACACCAACGCGCAGCTGGCTCCCCTTTCTCCAGCGAGGTTACCAGTTCAACCCAAACCCTATTTAAATCCAAGACTTCCAGTCCCTCCCTCCCACAAAAACTTAAATTTCCCCCCCTCACTCCAAAAAAGAACAACCTTCCAGCTAAGATGATGATTCCCCGCGACCCGGATTTTCTCAACCTACCCGGATCCTTCTCCCCACCTCCTCCTTTGTCGCCGTCGGGCTCTCCACCAGAACCTCGTGTGATGACCGTGTCTCCCCTCATCCCGGTCCTCTTCTCTCGGCCAGTCCGCCCCCTCAAGGCAGAGCTCAACTTGGAATCGGTGGAGTATTATCTTCCCGGGTGTCTAGAGGACCCGAACGAGTTTCACACGGAACTAGCCTTCAAGGAAGTGAAAGCGCGCATTGCAAACCCGTCTCTAAACCCCAAAATAGTAGATCATCTGATGATGTACTCGATTTCTGAGTTCCGGTCAGCACATGTCCCTCAAGTACTAGATGCAGGTCATCTTCCCCTAACCATGAGGCTCTTTTTTAAGTGGTTCCTCGAGAAAGAGGTAGAGAGCGAAGAAAGAGCAATGTTGGCAAGTTTGGGACAGTAGATAGACCCAGCCCCACTTTTACCCATGGTGCGTACAATACTCAGGGTGAAACAGAGGGATGTGCGCATGATTGCAAGGAGCAACACCAATGCATTGCTACTGACACGCCTACACCTCCCAATAAAACAGTTAGGTCTCACAGCAACATGGGGTAAGGCAAACGGGAGAAAAACTCTCGATTATGGCCACACAGAAAAAAGTGGACGTGTCCACCAACCGGAGTTGAAGTCGACCCATGTGGTAGGAAACGAGGGGATTTTAAAGATGCTCCTCGAGAAGACCCCGTTGCATAAGGGAATGGCGATGCTTTTTTGGAATGTGCGAGGGTTGGCTGGACCATCCTTCAAGCCGAACTTTCGACTACTCATGCAACAACATTTCCCATCCTTTGTTGTGCTAGCGGAAACATGGGTTGGTCGTGATAAGATTGATACTATTATGGTAGATTTGGGTTTTGACTCTTGCCATTTTCTTGATCCGGATAGGTTTGTGGGTGGCATCCTCCTGCTGTGGAAATCGCACATCCTGGATTTTCCTGTTGTAGGAGAAGGTGCGCAGGGAGTCTATGGCGTGGTTGATGTACGTTCTTCTAATACTTCCTTTGTGCTTACCTCAATTTATGCGAGTACTAAATTTCATATTTGTCAAAACTTGTGGCATGATTTAGAGAACTTTGCGCATAACTTCGATAAACTATGGTTAGTTTTAGGTGACTTTAATGAAGTTGTCAATCAAAGTGAAAAGTTGGGGGGCCGGCCTATTTCTAGAAGGAGAGCTGATTTATTTGCTACCACGATGGATAATTGTAATCTTGTAGATCTAGGGTTCAATGGCCCGAAGTTTACCTGGACCAACAAAAGAAAAAACAACCCGGTCTTTGAAAGACTTCATAGAGGATGGGCAAATCCTGAGTGGATCTAGTTATACCCTAATGCTAATCTGTGGCATCTCCCGAGAATCACATATGATCACTGTCCTATCCTTCTCATCGTTGAAAATGACCGCTTTGCCCAAGGTGAGAAACCGTTTCGTTTTGAGCCCATGTGGCTTCTTGACAATAGGTTTAGGGATGAAGTTTTGAATGAGTGGCCTAGGTTAGTTTTAGCTGACTTTAATGAAGTTGTCAATCAAAGAGAAAAGCTGGGGGGCCGACCTATTTCTAGAAGGAGAGCTGATTTATTTGCTACCATGATGGATAATTGTAATCTTGTAGATCTAGGGTTCAATGGCCCGAAGTTTACCTGGACCAACAAAAAAAAAAACGGTCTTTGAAAGACTTGATAGAGGATGGGCAAATCCTGAGTGGATCTTGTTATACCCTAATGCTAATTCGTGGCATCTCCCGAGAATCACATCTGATCACTATCCTATCCTTCTCATCCTTGAAAATGACCCCTTTGTCCAAGGTGAGAAACCGTTTCATTTTGAGCCCATGTGGCTTCTTGACAATAGGTTTAGGGATGAAGTTTTGAATGAGTGGCCTAGGCCTTGTAGATCGATCCTGGAAAGTTTGACCACCTTTAGGGAGTCTCTCATTAAGTGGAACCACATCATGTTTGGTAATGTGTATCGTAGGAAACGTCACCTTTTGGCTAGGTTGAAAGGGACTCAGCTTTATCTTAAGTCTTATCCCACGTCTAGCTTCCACCAGGCAAAAGGACCTCACTGACACCCTAGACCAGAAAGAATTGCTTTGGAGAACAAAAAGTCGAATAATCAGATAGGGGAGGGTGATCGCAATACGAGGTTTTTCACAGAAGTGTTCTTATCACACGTAATGCTTCTAGGATCAATGGCCTAAGAGATAATGTAGCGAATGTGATTACAGACCAGAATGGCATCCATAACCTGATCCTAGCCTTCTATAAGGACTTGTACTCAACTGAAAAAGTTTCGTGCCCTGGGAATCCTGAAAACATATCAAGACCTGGCAGCAGTGTTGGCCATGAACCCTCCCCTCAAGAGATTAGAACGACTGTTTTTGGTATGAAACCTCTTAAAGCCCCGGGGTCGGATGGATTTCACCCAGTGTTTTTCCAAAAAAAAATTGGGATATTATAGGGGAGGATGTGTGTATAGATGTCCAAAAGTGGTTCAGGCAGGGGTGGGTCCCTGAAGACCTATGCCAGGCCTTGATATGCCTAATCCCCAAGCAGAATCTCCGAAAACTGTCACTAGTGGAAAAAAGCCCATCTGAAGCAGTCAAAACCGGGATTACTGATTCGGTTTTGGTTCGCATCGGGTAAACTCGCAGCAAATCCCAAATATAAACTGATCCGATTTTACCTTAAACCCGCAACAGTTTTTTGAAATTTATGTAAGAAAAAAAAAGGTGCAGACCTGCAGGTCCACACTACTTTCAAGTCTCACGCTCACCTTTAACAATAACAATACATATATACACCAAAAAAAAAATCAGATTTGTATACATGAAAAAAACGTATATATACAATAACAATATATATATATATATATATATATATATATATACCTGAAAAAACGCATACACGAATTCCAGTTCAACAATGAAAACAAACGAAAGTTACAAAAAAAAAGAAAAAAAAATGACGAACGAAAATTACAGAAAATGAAAAGGAAAATGAACGAAAATTACAAAAAAAAAAACGAACTAGATCTAACTAGAAAAACGTAAATTACATTAAATGAACGAAAATGATAAAAAAAAGAACTAGATCTAACTAAAAACATAAATTATAGAAAATGAACGAAAATTACAAAAAAAAAGAACTAGATCTAACTAAAAAAAAACATAAATTACAGAAAATGAAAGAAAAAATGAACTACGAACGAAAATTATAAAACAAAATCTAACAAGATCTGGCATTACAATAAAGATTTGCAAAATTATAAAACGAAGAGGAGAAGACGAAAATCATAAAACCGAACCAGATCGAAGGATGAAGGACTGATGAAATTGCAATCGGCCGAGATTCGCTGCATTCGGCGAGTGAGAAGATGAGAGATTCACGGCGGGAACTGATGAAGACGAGAGATGGAAGACGACGAAGGATGAAGGACTGATGAAGACAGATGAAGGATGAAAATGAAGAGAGGGGATGAAGATGGATGAAGGATGCAGACGAAAAGAGGGGATTAGGGTTTTGTGGGTGAGGCTGTGAGGCTCGGACGAAGAGATGAGAGAGGGAAGAGGGTGGGAGAGCAGAGGATGAGTGAGGTTGTGAGGGAGCAGAAGGTATTAGGGTTTACAAGATTAAATGGGAGGAAATGGGCTACGAGTTGTTCAATAGCCACGCGGTTTTTTCTTTTAGAAAAAAATAACGAAAATATGATCCGGTCTTGTGAACCGGATCAAATTTTAGAAAACTGGAGCAGTTTCTAAAATCTGATCTGGTATTTCCCTCCCATTTTTTAAATTGATTTTAGGATGCGGTTTTGTAAAAACCGAATATGTTACTAGTGTGTTAAACAATTTAGGCCTATAAGTTTGAGTAATACGTTATACAAACTTGTCACAAAAATTCTCGTCACTCGACTCAAACCAATAATTCCTGCTTGGATTTCACATAATCAAAATAGCTTCATTAAGGGGAGGGGCCCATATATTAACCTTGTGGTGGCTTCTGAGGTGCTGCACTCAATGCAGAAAAACAAGGGGAAATGGGGTTAGTTTGCCCTAAAAATTGACCTTGAAAAGCCTATGACAGAGTGGAATGGTGGAATGGTCCTTCGTTAGAGAGTGTCTCCATAACCTTCAGTTAGATCCCTCTGCCATTAACCTAACTATGGACTGTATATCCGAAGAATCTTCTTGTGTCCTGAATAACGGGTGGAAATCTGAGGATTTTAAGCATTCTAGGGGGCTAAAACAGGGTGACCTTATGTCCCCCTACCTGTTAAATATCTGTCTCGAGGCTCTGACCAGTAGGATTAATGAGGCCTGTCTTAATAAGGTGTGAACTCCTTTCTGGGTCGGTAAGGGTAGAGTGCCCATCTCCCATCTGCTGTTTGCTGACGACCTACTCCTGTTTGGGAGAGTAGATGAGAATACGGCGTTTGCTGTTCGACAGGTGCTTGAGAGATTTTGTAATGACTCGGGGACAAAAATCAATGAAGCCAAAAGCAAACTTATTTTCTCTCCAAATACCCTAGATGAGCACAAACTTTGTTTAAGGAGACCCTTAATATTGAGGAAAATACCAATCTTGGTGTATACTTGAGTCTACCTATCTCTCACAAACGCCCTACTTGGTCCTAGGTCGAGTTCATTGTGGATAAGGTCAGATCTAGACTTGCTAACTGGAAAACAAAATTCCTCTTTAAAGCGGGTCGTTTATGTCTAATATCATCAACCCTGTCAACGGTCCCGACTTATTACATGCAGGCCACCTCTCTCCCGGTGAGCACTCTCAATGACCTAGATTCCATCTGTAACAAGTTCTTATGGGGGGAGGATGGGGGTGAAAAGAAGCTCCATCTAATTAGCAAGCAAACTACTTTCTTGCCTAAGAATCAGGGAGGGTTGGGAATTAGAAGCCAGAAACTCATGAACAAAGCCTACATTGCCAAATTAGGGTGGAAAGTAGCTCAGGATAAGCCTAATCTGGCTCAGCAATGTATTAGGTCAAAATACCTGTATAATAACCATGTGACAAAATTCCAAAATGGTTCTGTGATCTGGAGAAGCATTGGCCAGGGATGGACCTTCTGAGTAAGAATAGCTCTTGGAACTTAGGTCATGGTAAAAACATTGACTTTTGGCATGATGATTTGCTTTCGATTGTCCCGTTGCGAAGCTGGGTCCAGGGCCCCCTTAGTCCCAATGAAAGTGCTAGAAAAGTTCAAATTATAGTTTCCCTAGGGCAATGGGACCTCTCTCACTTAACACTTACCCTTCCGAGTTGCCTTGCCAGTCGTATTCTTAGTACCATTCCCCCTCTTCAAAACTTTTCGGAGGACCTTCTTATTTCAAACTTTGTGAACCATAAGGGCTTCATGCTCCAAAGAGCCTATGCTGCCCAGCTTCCCTCACCCTTGGTTGAGAATGACCTGGCATGGATTTGGAAGGGTCATATTGAACCCAAAATCAAATTATTTATGTGGTTACTATGGCACGATCGCATACCGCATAAACATCTTCTTGCAATTAGAGGTATGATCCAAGACCCATCATGCTCTAGATAGGGGTGAGCACAAACCGGTCCGGACCGAAATTTGGACCGGACCGGACCGGAGTTTCCGGTCCGTCCCCTGGTCCGCCGAAAATGATGATTCCGGTCCAAACCCGGAAAATTCCGGTCCGGACCGGTTGGACCGGAATTTCTATTATTTTAGTAAAAAAAAAATTTTATATGTTAAAAAAAAATTAAAAGGCAGAAAGTTATAAATTTAAAAACCTACTATTTATTCTTTTAGGATTATTGACATTAAAATTATTAATTTTTAATGTATATAATTTATAAATATATTTAAATAAAATAACAAAGATTTTTTTTTAAAAAAAAAAAATTCCGGTCCAAGAGGTCCAGGACCGGACCGGACCGGAAAAATTCCGGGTTTGGACCGGACCGGACCGAACCGGAATTTGGACCGGACCGGAGATTCCGGACCGGTCCCCGGTCCACCGGTCTAGTCCGGTCCAAACCCGAAAAATTCTGGTCCGGACCGGTTGGACCGGAATTTCTATTATTTTGGAAGGATAGAAATGACAGTGTTTTCAATGGCCGGGAGCCCTCGCCTATTCATGTGATATGCTCTCGGGCTATGGGTAGGGTGAGGGTGTATGTTTCCACCACAGGTACGATTATTCCCATACAGGGTCCTCCCATGTGTTTTTCCCATCCTCAGGATTATCTAATGATCCATGTTGATGCTTCTTTTGTTGGTACACTTGAGGTGGCGGGATTGGTGGGGTGATTCGTGATAGTAATGGCCACTGGCTTCGGGGGTTTGGAAAATAGATTTATACTAACAACTCTCTTGCAGCGGAATTCTTAGCAATCTTGGAAGCATTATATTTTGTGGACACCTACAATCTCCCCAAGGCCATCATATACTCTGATTGTAAGAATGCTCTTGAGCTCCTTACAATGGAGCATTCTGACTTATATTCCAACATGATAAAAATGTGCAGACTGTGGATCAACAAGAGGCCGGATCTTCTAATTAAGTATTGCAGCAGATAGTACAATCAAGTAGCAGATAGCATGGCTAATGCTTGTAGGGTCATGATGGTGATTGTGTTGTAACTAGGATTTTTCCCACCTCCCCTAGTTACTGTTTAGAACAACTACTCTCGAATTGAAATATGTTTAACATTATTATGTGATGAATGAAATGCCATGTTTACCAAAAATAAATAAAAAAGCTACCGAAACGCCAAGTGTCTTCAATATCATATGCTCAGAGTACTTGTACAATGAAATTTACTCTTGTATCTATATGAATAAACTGAAACCGTTAAATTTGCACTATTTTTACCTTGTTTTTCTCGAATTTGTCTAAATGGAACTTATTTGATTTTATTGAAACTTATTATAACATATTGCAATTTATATAAACTTATGTGAAATTACCTAAAGTTTATTCTATAAAGAGTTATAACTTATTGAAAATTATATATCTCAACTAGTCTGATGAACTTATTAGAATCTATTAGAACTACTCTAAACTTATATTTTCAATTAGTATAAAAAGTTCGTTCAATAAATACTTCAATTAGTATATACACATTTAAATGAGAAAAGATAATGATCGAAATTATAATTTGAAAAAGCGTGAGCTGTTAATATTATGAAATCAAAGTTTGCATATGGACATATGGTAACACCAAACACTGGCCAAGCTTTGTAGAGCTTACAAAACTTTGGCTCAAGTGGCATCCCAAGCTATGGGTTTTAACATGATAGGTTTGTAAAAGTTTAATAGCTGTAAATATCAACTTTGATATATTCAGTAACTCTCATATTTGTTGTGAGAAGGGGCAAACACGTTGCATGTGAGGAGGAGGTTAGAAGTATGAATGATTTTTTTTTTTCTTATTACATCGTTTAATACTTTCTCTGTTTCTTTTTAAGTGCGACACTTTAACTTTTGCACTATTCACACATTTCACTTTTACTGTATTTTTTCACTAATATATAAAAACAAAAATGATCATATATAAATGTTGTCGGATTTGTTTCAATGAATATTTTTATAATATATACTTTTTATAACTTTTATAAATACATAATTAGAGATATTAATGATCAAAGTTGTGCGTTGGCAAACGTGAAAGTCAAGTTGCTACACTTACTTAGAAATGGAGGTTAGTATATAAGTAAAGGTTGTTTATTTTCTTAATGATATACATAGTAGTATGATTAAAGCTAGCAGTTAAGTATTACACATATTTCGATATTCATGTTAAACTTTGTTATGTGTTAGTAGCCAAGTGAAGAGAGTCCAAAGCATGAGAAAATGTCATGTTACAGCTAATATGACGCCATGTCAATAATAGACAAGGAGGAGAACAATAAGTAGCTAATTAGCGTATATTATCCACACTTTTTAATTATAGTACTCGATGTGATTTTGTGGTGGATTTCGAACTCTTTTTGTGTTTTTATTTGTGATGGATGAATAGTACTGAAATAGTAAAGGATAGTACTCTCAAATATAGGTTTAAGAGAGTTTCTTGTAAGGTTAGGCTCCAAGAGAAAACATAAGGTCTAGGCTTTGTGTATTTTGAATGCACAGTTCCATTCAAGCAAACAAGCTCAAACTTTTCTTTAACTTAAATACACTATTTTATTAATGAGAATAAAGCCTTATATACGTGTGTTACGACCTAAGTGTATTAAGATTAGAAAAGCTAAACAAACTAAGACAATAAACTAAATAAAGTAAATCATTGTGTTTATTGTCTTAGTTTGTTTAGCTTTTCTAATCCATATGTTCTAGACCAATGAAAAGTTAATGGAGAAAGTTCAAGATAAAACTTGCCTTTGTTTAGTACTCATTGTGTTTACAAATCAAATTAAAGCACCTATCATATAAATATGAAACAATTTGTTAAATTATGAAG